>VAFG01000269.1:5894-51737 GCA_013461545.1 Syncephalastrum contaminatum
GTTGTATAAGAAGTGAAGTGAAAAAGAAAAAATTCGGGAGCAATGCGAGGTGTGTGCGGGCCTTGCGTTATATACTCAGCAGGAATTCAACCAGCAGAAAAAATGGACAGTCACAAATCAAAAAAAGACAATCTCGGCGCGCGCTTTTTTTTACCAACCCAAAAGAAATGCGCGCGATCACTTGTCCAAGCGCGTAGGAAGAGTGGGATGTTATTGAGGCAAATTTTTTTTATTGGCTTATTCGATAGAGCGTGTCGAGTTTGCGCGATATCGCGTCTCGGATGAGACGAGAAAGACGTCGAGCGATGGCTACCCATGGGCAAGCAAAGCAAAAGGACAGTGAAATAAATATCATTAGGGGGCGGCGCGCGCGCCTGCAAATTTTGGTGGAAAAAAAAAAAAAAATTAGGTGGCAGCGCGCAGCGCGCTCTTTTTAAGGGTGGAGTATATAAAGGCGGACTGAGACCTTGACAATTCCTCTTTTTTTCCTTCCCCTACTCACACCTATATTCCTTTTTTCCCAATGGCTCCCAAGACTGACAAGCCCGTCGCCGGTAAGGCCCCCGCCAAGACCACCGAGAAGAAGATCAAGTCTGGCGATAAGAAGAGAAAGGTCACCCGCAAGGAGACCTACTCGACCTACATCTACCGTGTCCTGAAGCAGGTCCACCCCGACACCGGTATCTCCAACAAGGCCATGTCGATCCTCAACTCGTTCGTCAACGACATCTTTGAGCGCATTGCTTCGGAGGCCTCGAAGCTTGCTGCCTACAACAAGCGCTCCACCATCTCGTCCCGCGAGGTTCAGACCGCCGTCCGTCTTATCCTCCCCGGTGAGTTGGCCAAGCACGCCGTCTCTGAGGGTACCAAGGCTGTCACCAAGTACACCAGCTCCAAATAAGCAGCTCCATTCCATGCTCCTCTTTTCTCTTTTCATTCGCACAACATCCCTGTACAGAAACCCGAGATTTGTCCATACTTTTCTTCCTTTTTCGCGCTTTGTAGCTATAATGTAGTAATCGATTCGATTCCGCACTCACTCACTCGCAATTATCCCCCGTATCCATTTCAAACAAAAGGATTCATTTGCAAGATCATACTTTTAAATTTTATTTTTTGATCTTTGGCTATACTGCTGATCAGTCGATTTGTGCTCTGACCTAAAAATGTCAAAACTTGAGCATTATTGCCATAATGCGTACAAATGCGAAAAAGCGTATGAGTTATCAATGACCTCGCATATCAACAAGCTTATAGAATATGACAATTATCTTTTCTCTGAAGAGGTCATTACAATAGCTTGACAGGGCTTGGGGTTTGCAGTGGAATAGTCATAACGTAAGACATTAAGCAATATACCATGAGCATCAATCGCATCCCCCATAACCGACAAGGGAGGGATTTCTGCCTAAACATAATGGGGAAAATATGGAGCGGTATGTGACCTATTATGCAGTATATGTGGATGAGGAAGCTGACGAGGGACATGGGTATAGGTAGTCCTCGAGCGCTTGGAGTAGGTGATTTCCACTTATCATTCATCAAGATAGAATTGATCAAATGGCTGTTTCGAAGATGATATTTGAACAAGCCAGCGTATTCTCTGCGGGCACATCTGCTCTAGGCATAGTAATAATATATATGGTGACTACTATCCGCCTGCTAGTACCGTGCTTAATTGGTCGATGCATAGAGTACCATCTCTATGATGAGTATTTAGAGGTATGATAAGGCAGGGCAGCTCCAGGAAGTATGTCACGGAATGATTTATAAATGTATGTAATAAAAGTATAAACTTCCCAGTATCATTATTACTCTAATTTGCTTGCGAAAATGCTTACTCGTCTGGTAGCAGCAGAGTGACATATGGCGATCTCCTTCTATCAAAATCAGTGATCGTATGTATGACAAGCATAACAGGATTGAAAAAAGTAGTCATCGTCGCTGCCGGGCCCTGTTTTACACGCGTTGGGAACTCTTCTTTGTTTTTTTTTGTTTTTTGCATGTCCTTTAACTGCGTCAAGTGACATTTTGCACCATTGTGCAATATGCCTGTCCATTATACACCTTTCAACCGCCTCTATTGATTTATGTACAGCAATAAATAGTCCATGGTTTGGCTAGAGCACTGGTGGGAGGAGCTTTCTCAGATAGCTTGCCCATTTTTGGCTTTTCTCTTAAGCAGTCTGCATGCATGGACCATGCATAGCTGTTTTTGTTGATTTCCAGGTGAGAAGGAAATACTTGCCCGTGGTAACAATGGAAAGCATATGCGGCGCGCGTATGGAGCATCGCTTCACGCAGAAGTCAGTGAGTAACAGAATTATATCGGGTTTTTCTTGTATGTCACACGAAAATAGAGATCCTCCGCTTTTCGCCAGACGAAAGGAAATGAAAAAAAGAGCATAAATCCAAGAGAAGCGGTCGTTAGGTTGCACACGCAAATAGGGAGAGCAACGTGATCGTAAGTTCCGACGCTGATACACGCACGAGCTTAGAGAAACAAAAAAGAGAGATGCCTCATAGAAAGAAAGAATAAGATGGAAAAAAGAGGAGAAGGACCCGGCGTTAGCACCTGACCGATTAAGCAGCAGTAGAGTGACTCACTATGCTTTTCATTTCTCTCTCTCTCATTATCCTGCGTCTGGTTAATTTCAACAATGCTCTTTCTCAGTGGAAGCATGTCGGTGCCGGTGCCTGGCCTGAAAAAAGAGTACTCGGAACGTGCGGCCAAAACGGTGCAGTGGCATCGTGATATGCTCTTTTTTTGTGCCAAGTGTTCCAAGGTTCCCATTGTACGCACGACGTTCGAGTTTTGCTATCTGACATGCACAATGTGTAACGATCATCGAGCGGGGGGTTTTATGGAATACCTCGGTTTGTCCATTCCTTTTCTTCTCTTTGCTTCCTTCCACATCTTTTGATGCCTTCTGCTGAAAATAACAACAAATCCGCTCTGAGTCGTCTTACTGGCCGATTCACCAAGAGCAATAAACCACCGCCTGTCCTTACCACCAGTAATAGCACGCCCGTCGCTCACAAGGTCCAGCAAGAACAAGAAGAGGAAAGACCAGTGTCCGCCATGGCAGAGCACCCTCCAGACGGTAACGAGGCAAAGGCAACCAAGCGGCGCTCGATGATCCGCCCGTGGAAAAAGGTGCCACGAACCAACAGTATCTCCAGCATTAACCGAACCAAGAAAAAGGCGTCGTACCCAGGCATTGGATCTACATCGGTATCGCCGACGGATGACAGTGACGAGGACGACTGTCATGAATCCAGCAACGATAATGACAAAGGCACCACGAGCAACCCCAACCGCCATTCTACTACGGCGGCTGAAGCCGAAGACACGACCTCGTTTGCAGCCGCGCTTGAAGAGAGCACGAACGCCAAGGCACGAGGAGGCGCGCCGCCGACACCGACGCTGTCGACCGACCTGAATCAGCTTTTGCTCGACAACGGCTCCACAACCACAGAATACGAAGGCACGTATGGCAATATAAAGCAGCGTCGCTCGCTCGTCACCTGCCACCGTGCCCAAGTCATTATCGACCGGTATGAAGCGTGGGGACTCGTGCTGCGGGAAGTGATGGTCTGGCTCGAGGAAGTGGGCAAATTGGTTTCGCAGACCAGCCGCGGTTACTACCAGCGCGCATTGCCTCATGTGGAATGGACTGATCCACGCGTACCCAAGAACACATCGTTATCGACCATGGTCTCCGGCCTACGCTTCTTAACGGGTCAGATCGCCGCGGCTCAGCAAGAGATGAGTGAACATTTCAGTACGACGTTGCGCGAGCTCGCGCGTCTTAAAAAGGAGTGCAAGGACAGGATCGAAGGCTTGAAGGACAGCCGGTCGTTGATGCTTGAGGAGTTTTTGCGCCGCGCCGATACCACACAAAAGTATATGGCTTTGCTTCGAAAGCATTGCGACGTCGCCGAGTCGGGTAGCAATACGTCCCAGTTGCAGCCCGACCATGATCCATGGCTCACCAACCTGCGTAAGTATCGAAGCACGTGTCACTGCAAGAAACTCAATGGCATGACGTATGATGTACAGGCGTGCTCCGATGTCTCAAGAAGGAAGTCGACGAAGAAAATCGGCTTTGCCTCCTCATGATGCCTGTGCAGCAAGCCGCCTTTGAGTTTGAGGCTCGAGTAATTCAGGTACTTAAGCCAGCCGTGCAGTATTGCTACGATAGCTACAATCCTGCCTTCCGCAACAATGGGCCCGCCGCACGCGAGGCTGTGCGCTGGCAGCGTCTGATCGAGGACCTCGACCCGAGTGCCGAGTGGGCCAAGTTTGTGAGCAGTCAGCCTTCTGGGGAACTCGTATCGATGGACGAGCCTACCAAGAACTATCTGCGGATCCGCTACATCAACAAGACGCACCCGATGGTGCTGACGCTCTGCCGCGGCACACTTGGCCGCCGCCAGGGAAGCATGCGCCGCACTTACAACGACCGCTTCTATGTGTTGACTCAATACGGCTACATGCACCAGTTTGCACTCAACGACAAGGTGTCGCCCGAGCTTTCAATCTATATACCCCAAACCACGATTATTCCCTCATCAGATATTAGCTACTTGGCCGAAGATCATGATGATCCAGGTCCATATACCTTTGAAATTAAGCGATCCGCTTCGCTGCTGGCGCGCGACAAAAGCTATACATTCCGGGCCAACTCTCGACAGGAGTTTCTGGACTGGTGCCGAATGTTGGTCCAGGTCGCCACGAGCCACCCTGGTCCGGAGGGCCGCGTCCAACGCAGTTTAAGTCAGCAGCGTGCCCAAGGACGAGGAAAATCATCAGGTGTCCAGCGTACCAACACTCAAAGGAGCAGTCGCCAGGGCAACATTGTCGTCAAGGACGGCTGGAAGACTAAGGCCAAGGATAGCATTAGCAGCACCGGCAACGGTAATCAAGAAAAACACCAGGTGGCAGCCGAGCCACAACAACAGCAAGAGCAGAAGGCGGAAGCCAAGGTACAGCAACAGCAGACAGACTCTACCCGGCAGCCAGAGCCTGTGATAGTGCATAACTCCATAGGTAAGGAAAAGGACAATGGAGGTGACACATCAGGATGGTAAGCATCTCATCACGTGATTGTTTATAGGCACCCAAAAAGAAGGCGAGCTCAGCGATAAAACGGAAAAAGAGCTCCTGCTGACTCAGGCCATGAACCGTCCGCCGACGACATCCGTCGCCATTGCAGAGGGTAGCGGACGGCCTGGTGGCAACTTCTACGAAGAGGGACTAGCCTTACCACCTATCCAACAGCAGCAGCAGCAACAACAACAGCAAAGTATTCCAAGCTATGCGCCACAACTGAACATGTCCCAGCAGCAACAGCAGCAACTGGCACCTGCCATGCAATTATCCAGGAGCGATCATAGCAGTAGCTTCAAGTCATTCACATAAAGCGTATCATGCATAATATCTGAAATAATCCCGTCTACATTGCAGTATATGAAAACACACTACAAGAGACTTGACAAATGAAATTTGATCAGATAGGATATCAGTCGGCCGTTTGATTTGCCGATAGGTGCGGGGCAACAGTTGTATTATTTTGTGTGCGGTGTGCGCGGCAAAGCGGCCGCCGCTATAAGCAAACAACATTTATATAGCTTTTATTTTTTTTTCTCTTTCACTTTTGTTTGACACATGTTCTTGACGCAATCATTGACACAACGAATTGTTCGACAAGGCGCCTTCAAGGCTGCTTCCCGGACAAGCGGTCTTGTTCTGGCTCGTGGTTTTTCTCGCTACTCTGCTGCGAAACAAGCCATGCCTGCTACGCAAGATCCTTTGACTACTCCCTCAGGTAAGCTGATTATTACTAATGGCCACAGAATAATGGCTGATGCCCATACTATCTCAGATTCCCCTGGCTTCCAAGCAACAAAGCCTACCGAGCCCGGCCGACCAATCTATTTGGATATGCAGGCCACGAGTCCACTGGACCCGCGTGTCTTGGATGCCATGATGCCCTATCAGACCGAAGTCTATGGTAACCCCCACTCACGGACCCATCAGTACGGCTGGGAGACTGAGAAGGCCGTCGAGAATGCCCGCGCAGTACGTTAAAAAAGAAGCGTGACAAATATATGCTAATCCTCTTTTTATTGACAGGAAGTGGCCAAGTTGATTGGTGCTGATCCAAAGGAGATCATCTTTACTTCCGGTGCGACGGAATCCAACAACATGAGTATCAAGGGCGTCGCGCGTTTCTACAAGAACAAGAAGAACCATATCATCACCACTCAAATTGTATGTCAGACGGAAACAGGAGAGACATGACACTGACCTGAATATTCCATTTTTATTTCACAACAGGAACACAAGTGTGTGCTCGAATCGTGCCGTGTGCTACAAGAGGAAGGTTTTGACGTGACGTACCTGCCCGTGCAATCCAACGGTCTGGTTGACATGAAAGTGCTCGAGGAGGCGATCCGACCCGACACGGCGCTGGTGTCGATTATGGCCGTCAACAATGAGATTGGCTCCTTCCAGCCTATTGAGGAGATCGGCAAGCTTTGCCGTTCCAAAAAGGTCTTTTTCCACACCGATGCCGCCCAGGCTGTTGGCAAGCTCCCGTTGGACGTGAACGCCATGAACATTGACTTGATGAGCATTTCCGGTCACAAGCTGTACGGCCCCAAGGGCGTCGGTGCCATCTATGTCCGTCGTCGGCCGCGCGTCCGTCTCGAGGCGATCCAGAGCGGCGGTGGTCAGGAGCGTGGTATCCGTTCTGGTACCGTGCCTGCTCCTCTTTGCGTTGGTCTTGGTGAAGCCTGCCGTATCTCGGGTGAGGAAATGGAGGTAAGAACAGTAGGTCTTTTCTTGTCGTCCTTCGGATCCAGGTGATGAAGATCTTTGCCCTTTGGTGTTCCGCCATTTTCAACTATCGAGCAGGAAATATGTCCTCGCTATGATTCATGTGCAGGGGTTCTGATGGATTTAGAAGGAGGACGAGACAGGAACCGTTTCCTTAGGTTTCCCGTTACTCATCTGTATCATAGTACGACCATGAGTACATCTCCCGCCTGTCGAAACGTCTCATCGATGGCATTAAGGCCAATGTTGAGCATGTCACCCGCAACGGTGATCCGGAGCGCAACTATCCTGGCTGTGTCAATCTGTCGTTTGCCTATGTCGAGGGTGAATCGCTCTTGATGGCCCTCAAGGATATTGCCCTGTCTTCGGGTTCGGCCTGCACATCTGCTTCGCTGGAGCCTTCGTACGTGCTGCGTGCGCTAGGCGCGGACGACGAGCAGGCACACAGCTCGATCCGCTTCGGTCTTGGCCGGTTTACGACCGAGGAGGAAGTCGACTTTGTGATCAACAAGGTGACCCAGCATGTACAAAAGTTGAGAGACATGTCTCCTTTGTGGGAGATGGTAAGTGTGCTTTTCAAATTTCCTTGCCGGTCAACTGATATTCTATTTCATAAAACAATAGGTCCAGGAAGGTATTGATATCAAGTCGATCCAGTGGGCGCAGCATTAGGAGACATAGTAGTATACGTGATATATAGCATTCCAATTTTTTTTCTTTATAACAACATTTTAACGTTCACACACGAAAGAATCATGGTAATTAAAAGCGGGATTTTAATTGAGGAGAGGAATAGGGCGTCCAGTCCATTTTTCGCTGACGTCGACACAAGTTCAACTAATATAGTATAAAAGCAAGCGAACATGAAGAAAGGACGACCGCCGAAAAGAAAGCTCAAGGAAGGCAGCCAGCACAAAGCAGAAGCAGGCGACGACTTTGAATACTTGAATGAAGAAAGTGATCAGTCTTTTGGCGATGATGACGTCGATCTCAGCGACTCTGAGTCGATGCGACGAGCCGCCAAGCGCCGCCACCAGCGAGGTTCGAGCGTGAAAGACGGTAGCCGGTCTAAAAAGTCAGGCACACCTACCGCCATAATGACACCGACGCCCGTCATGGATAACGATAGCGACTATGATGAGATTGGGGAGACCAAAGTCGATCGTGGGGGCAACTTGCTGGGCGGCCGACAGTACAAGGTGCCGACCTTTGCCTTGCCAGAACGGGGCAACATGCTCTTCATGTTTTCCAAGGACCCTGCCGCTCTGCTGGGTTTCCGTGATAGTTTTGTGTTCCTCAAAAAGAACCCCAAGCTCGTCAAGGTGCACGTCACGGACGATGAAAAGGGCTATCTCGTCCAGCAAAACCTGTTGCGCTCTACCTTTCGTACTCGCGAGGTCTCTGTCGTCACCGCTCGCTCGGTCTACAAGCAGTTTGGTCACCGCGTCCTCCGCAAGGGCCGTCGTGGCAGAGACGATTACTACTACACAGGGGAAGACGAGGGTGATCTCGGCGACGAGCAGTCGGAAGAAGAGCAAAAGGATGACAAGGCCTGGTCGCCGTTTGTTCTCAGCGGCCGCAACAACCTCACGAGCCGGCGTCTGGTGGGCAAGGTCGTCGCACCGGCCACGAACGAGCTCAATTATATGCACCATGCCGCACTCTCGATCCGCAATTTCAACACACAGCTCTGCGACTATCGAAGGGACAATCCTACCTTTTTCGACATTCACACCAACGTCATGCAGTTGCCTGCATCAAAACAGCCTGTCCGCCTCCTCTATGAACCCAAGAAGATCGATGAACGGAGCACAAAGGCAGCGGCCGCCACCGAGAACAAGTCGGAGCGGCAGGAGTCGGCATCCACAGCCCCAGCAGAACTAACTGAAGGCGATCCGTCCTCATCTACTGCTGCTGGGACGTCTGCTTCGCAGGACACGCAGCAGGCAAAGTCAGATCCATCGGCAGACCAGTCACAGCAACCACAAGCATCAGGAGTTAGTCATCCTGGTACGACCCCTCAGCAGCGCACATACCCTACCCAATTACCGCAACAAAAGCAGCAGCAGCCAACGCCGCAAACGCCACAGCAGGCACAGGCACAAGTACAAGCACAGCCTCAACAGCAGCAGCAGCAGCAGCAGCAACAGCCACAACAGCCGCAAGCACAAGCCATGATGAACCGACCCCCGCCTCAGATGGCCAACAACCCACTGTTCTATCAGCAGATGGCAGCCATGGGTCAACAGCAGCGGCCGCCGATGGGGTTCAGCCCACAGCAGCAAATGATGATGCAGCAAGGGCAAGGTCAAGGCATGAATCCTGCTTACACCGCCAGCATGTCTGGGATCAATCCTTACCAGTTTATGAACCCGGGCACCATGTAAAGACCAATTTCTGTTGAATCTTCTTTTGTGTGTCTCCTATTCTTTCTTTCTTCTTTTCCTATACATACGCATCGTCTTTTTCTTTCTTTTCCGCTTTTCTTTCTCTGATGATCTTATATTGATATGTGGGGGGGGGTTAATAATCCGAGGGATCGGTTGACGAAAAGATATTTGATTCATTTTATGACAAGGCGGAGAAAATGATTGCATACGGACGACCGTTATGGAAGGACAGAAGGTGTTATTCCAAGGCACATATAAAAAGCAACAACAATTTGAAACCCGTTTTCTGCCTTGGGCCCCCCCAACCAACCTAAACGCTCGCCTATCTTTTGTATCTTTTTTATTTTTCTTTTCCCCCTTTCCTCTCTTTTCACTTATATATTCGACCTGGAACATGGAGGCGTCGCTGCTGCGAGTGCCTACAGAAGACGACGACGGCGGCGACGACGGCACTCGACGCACCAGCAGCAGCAGCACCAGCAAACATACCCTCAGTCATAGTAACAGTCATTTGCGCAAGTCATCATCGACAGGTCTCCATCCCAAGAATCGCGCTGCCTACGCCGCTGCTGCGTCCGACGCCAATAACTATATTAGACGCCAGCGCTCGGATACCTTTTTAGCCCATCAAAAGCGGACGTCAAAACGTCAGCAGACCGAGGAAGATGGCTTTTTGCTGGGGATTCACGACCAGAGCAGTAGCAGTAGCAGCAGCGGAAGCAGCAGTGAAGACGACGACGACCAAGTGGTTGTCAAAAAAGCGCACCGAACAACGATGCGTGTCCGTGCCCCGTCGCAGCTCTGTCGCCACCCGCCCCGCCGTTCGTTTAGCACACCCCTCAAAGAAGGAAAAGAAGAAGATGACGCACAGAGCATATCAAGTAGTGACAGTTCCGGGCGGAGCAGCCATAGTTCGAGCAGCCACCATGAAAATAATAACGATCATACAAGTAAAAAGATCACAAGCGCCGTTACTCTGACGACCGCTACCCCCGAGCGTCTCATTGGCACCGGTGTCTTTATGCGCCGTGCCGTCCGTCCTAGCCACGTTCCCCATGCCATGAACCTCGCCGCTGTCGCAGATACCCTTCAAAAACAAGAGCAACAGCAGCAAGAGGAGGAACGAGAACGCGGAGAGGAAAGCGATAAACCCAAAGAAGAACGCATCCTCTGGGAACCGCCGTCGCTGTTCTCGCCCACGTACGACAGCCCATTTAGCTCTCCCGTCTCTCCTTCCAGCGACAATAACGTCTCACGCCGCATCAAAGAAAGACTGCATCCGCTCAAAAAGCGTCTCGCAAAGCATGAGCCTATCCCTCTCGCCACCACAGACACGTAAGCCCTTATTCTTTTCATCTTTCCTCGGCTCACTTCTCTTACTCCTAGCGACCGATATGGTTTCCGTAAAGTGTCGCAGCACCTCACTCAAGCCGACCACGACGCTTTTGAGGCAGAGTACCAGCCCGTCCTCGAACGCCGCCAACAGAAATGGGAGCAGCTCCTCGCCGAAGAACACGATAAGCTGCCGGAGCGCAACGCCAAAATCCGGCGCTATATTCGCAAGGGCATCCCCGCTCATTTGCGCGGCCGGGTCTGGATGCATTATAGCGGAGCCGAAGCCAAAATGGATGCTAATCCGGGCGTGTATCAAAAGTTTGTCGACAAGGCCGAGCAAATGGGCGACAAGAACGAGTTTGCCGATATCATTGAGCGCGACTTGCACCGGACCTTTCCGGACAATGTCCAGTTTGCGCTCAATAATTCGCAGCATCCGCCCGTGCTCGAGGCCCTGCGTCGCGTGCTTGGCGCGTTCTCCTTGTATTCGCCCTCGATCGGTTACTGCCAATCGCTCAACTACATTGTCGGCATGCTCTTGCTCTTTCTCAAAGAAGAGGAGGCGTTTTGGGCCCTAGTCGCCATTGTGCAAAGCGTGCTTCCCGCCGGCGTCTATGACGTGACCATGGAAGGCTCCAACATTGATCAGACGGTGCTGATGATGTTGATTTTTGAGCGCATGCCCCATTTGTGGCGCAAGCTCTCGACCGCGAAAAACTTTTGGGACACGGCCACCGACGCGGCCTCAATGCCTACCATCACTCTCGTCACGAACCACTGGTTCCTGACCCTCTTTATTAATATTTTGCCAACCGAGACCGTCTTGCGCGTATGGGATTGCTTCTTCTAGTAAGTAAATGTGTTACATGAACTGGGCGGATATTGACCTGCCATGGTATGTATAGCGAAGGCGCCAGCGTCCTGTTTCGGGTCGCTCTGACTTTGTTCAAGCTCAACGAGCAGAAGGTCATGGCGTTAGATGACTCACTTGAGATCTTCCAAGTCATGCAGGTACAGTTACTTTTTAGGGAACGAAGTCAGTGCTCGGTGCTCAGTGCTCATTTTTTTCTCCTTTTTTGCCAGAATACACCCAAACGATGCATCCAATGTCAGACCCTGATCGAGGTAAAAAACAACACATATGTCCAAGCTTCAATATACTCACATGCAATCATATAAATGATAGGCTGCCTTCAAGCGACTGGGCTCGTTGACGGATGTGACGCACGAAGATCTGGAACGTCGGCGGGAACTCTGCCGAGATCGACGTCGATCCGGGCATATTCCACCGCCTCTCAAACCCCGCCACGTTCGCAAACCTTTCCATGCTTTTGAAACCGTCTCCTGGAAAAAGTCAAAAAGATACCCTCCACAATTGTAGTAGATAGTTTGCACTTTTCACTCTCACTCACTCTTCACCATTTGCACACACGCACTTTTTTTCTTCTTATTTATTCTATTCACGCCTAGTCATACTTTAGCATTTGCATCCTCATGAAACGATAAAGATTTATTTTGCACAAAGGAAAACAGAAAGAAAAACGAAAGAGAATAGTGGTACATTTGGTATGACAAAGAGGAGAAGAAGAGTAAAAGCTACGAGAAACAAGTCAATGGAAGTAAGAGAATGTGAGAAGGAGTAATGTTAAAAAGTGTGAAAACTAATATGTAGAATGTAAAATGGGGGGATTGAATGTGTGTGTGTGTTTGTGTTTGTGTTTGTGTGCAGGTGTTGGAGTGATGTGAATATAAAGCGAGAGACCTTGAGAGTAACAGATTATTGACGGTCACTGCCGTTCTCGTCCTTCTTCTTTTCTTCAGCGACGGTCTTTTTGATATCCTCAACGGCTTCCTTCATCTGTGTCTTCCAGTTGGGATCGCTTTTGTCCAGAACGATTTGGGGTGCAATGTCCTCTGTATCTTCGATCACGACGTGCGAGTGCTCCTCCCAGACCTCGATGCGAGGCGGTCTCGCTTGCTCGTGGTAGGCCTCCTCTGCACGCTCAGCTTCCGTTTCGGACGTCTGGGGCATGTCCGCTACCTGCTCTGCCTCCTTCTCGGAATGAGGTGCGCTTTGTGCGTTGTTGTTGTTATTGCGGCGGAACAGGTTACGGAGACCGCTGCCACCGTTGTTGTCTTTCTGATCGTTGTTGTTCATGGAACCGGTTGCACTCGATTGTGAATGAGTTGTGTCTTGATTGCGGCCAAGCCAATTGCGGAAACTCGAAACGCTGGCTTCGTTCTTTTCAATATTGTGTGCGCTCGGCTTAGTTGGCTCCAAAAAGCGGATACTCTGTAATTCTGCAGCCGACGGTTTATGCTGCTGCTCATGATCTTGCATTTCGTCATCCGACTCCCCCGGCAGGAAATCTTCCTCTGCGTCGTCGTCAATGTCGATCGCGTACCCTCCTTCGCCCGTCCTGCCTGCCGCGGCTGCGGCTGCAGCTTCTTCTTCCTTTTTGCGCTGGATCGTGTTGATCAGCGTGTTGCGCTGTGTCTCGCTCAGCATCTGATCTGCGAGGTCACCGCTCTCCTGCTGCTGCTGGCTACGTCGCTTGAGGTTCAGCTGCTGCCCAAAGTTGATCTTGGGCAACCGCATCACGTGACTACTGCCCGTGCTCGTCACCGAGAGCGTGCGCGTGCGGATCCGTTTGCCGAGCTGGAAGAGCGGGATTGTCGTACCGTGGACCAGCGTCGAGGCAAGCACGACAAACAGCACTATCGGGCTGATCGCTTCGATCACCACCGGCTTCTCCGCGCTGTTCTCAAACACCTTTTCCAGGTTCTCCTTGGCAATCATCGACAGGAAGACGGCGCCGACGCCCATCGGGCCGAACCAGCCCGAGAAGATCGCCTCGCGGTATGTCTTCAAGGCCGGCATCACCGGCTTGAGCGCAATCACGATCGGAAGGCGTCGAAACAGGAGAATAAGAATAGCAATCACCACCAGTCGCCAAGGGCTCAAACCCAGTGCTGCATTGCCAAACTCGTGCCAAGGCTACATATGCAGGAGGTGCATAGCAAAGGTTAAACTGGGTCTCATACACAGAGAGTTTGGGGACTTACAATAATAGCTCCGATATACACAAACACGGCCAAGTTAAGCATCATGTCGATCACCTCTTGAAAGTGCGCCTCCTCGGTCTCCTGACGGAACCAGTCGTCCCACGAAAAGGCATTGCCTGCCGCGAAACAGGCCAGTACGTCGTCGCTTCCGGAAAATCCGGTCATGCTCATCAGGAACAGCTAAAGTCAGGGTAAGCATCTCACATTCGTCTACTATGTTACAGACTTACAGCGAGGGCAATGGCAAAGCACAAGAAGGACGGCTTGTCAATCAGGTGTCTAGACAGCAGCATAAAATTAGTCACCACCTAGTACAGTCTAGTAGGGTGTGATCCACTTACCGCTTCTCTGACCACTGCAGCAGTTTGCGTGCCACATAACCGATCACGATACCAATCACCACAGATAGCACAATTTGGAACAAGCAGGTCTCATAGATCCATTTACCGATCGCGTGACCCGTTCCTTCCTCACCGATCAAAAAGATGGCGAGGAACATGAAAGGGAAGCCCATACCGTCGTTCGCGCCACTATATGATACGGTATGAGACATCGTATATCTATTTTTTTTCCGGATCGAGTTTACCTTTCGGCTGACAATGCATTCCGGATATGGGCGGGGACGTGCTTTTCGGCGAATCGGCCCTTGACGACGGAATTGGCCAGAATCTACGGAGGTAAAGGAGTAAGAATGAGCTTTCTTTTTCTCTCTGCGTATCCATCTCGAAGACCAGGGGGCCTCGCTATCGTTTCACATACGGGATCAGTCGGACAGACACAGGCAGCAATCACGAGAGCTTCCAACTATTGAATCCAATGAGTGTGTGTTGTCGGATCATGTCGTGGACCTACATAGTTGAGAGGCGGTATGAGGCCCCAGATAAATAGCCCGCTGACCAGCCACATGAAAATCATGACAGGAATGAGGAGCATAAACATGGTGAGCCATTCTTTCTTCATGTAATGTCTACAGAAAGCGTGGGGTTAGGATATCAAGATCAATATGGACAAACGCGCCGATTACGCGAACATGAAGCATACTTTGGTAAATCGATGCCGACGGCCATGACCTAAGTAAGGTCCGAGTCAGTATTAAACTAAATTGAACAAGACAAAGTCGTACCTGAATGGCAATAATACACCGAGTGATCTCTTTGGTGAACTCATCGGTGCCCTCCCACTCGTACGGATTGAATCCGTTGGATACGAGTGGGCCTGCTATGATACCGACAATTAAAGCGACAACTAATAACCATATATATGAGACACAGTGATCGTTTCCGCGCGATAGAGTAAGAAACTTACAAGCCTCAGACAAAAAGAGCTTCTCCTTTACAAACATGGACACGAAGCCGAAAATGACAATGAACCCGCTCAGGATAGCGACGGCAATTGTGAATGGCGAAAACTCGCCTGGTATAAGCTCAACTGTCATGCCTCAATTTGAAATGAGAGTGAGACTGAGTGAGGCAGGTTGGTGAATTTTTTTTTTTTCAAAAAAAGAGAAAAGAAACCAGTGAAAGAAGAACAAGAAGGAAAAGAAAAAAAAGAAAAATAGACAGAGCTGAGAGGTACGGCTTTGGTTGGAACTGAGCCGAAAATGTGCAACGGGATGTACAAAAATTCCAAAAACAGGAAAAGCAAAAGGATGAATGGTTTGTGTCACATCCTGTCGGTACACGCATGTTTCACTTGCACATAAAGAAAAATAACCATATCTCCAAAGTGGCGCCCCCTCTTTTTTCTCCACAATCAACACGATATCTTCTGTTGACATCCATGCATGCCTCGTTCTCGTTTATTTTGCAGTTTTACAGGGAGAAAGAGAAACTGAAAATCGATAGGTGCAGGCTGCTGTACGACAGCTGACTTGCGAAGCAAGCAGGATCTGGTGCTGTCCGACGCCATTTTCTGCTTTATTACGGCGGGCCGTCTCGGACATGTCCGGAGTAAGCGCTGCCATGCCATCACAACGAACAGGTTTCTTTTTCTTCTTCTTACTCAACCCCTTTGTTTCGCCATTCATGTAAAGTCTCTCTGCTGATTACCCTTCTTGTTGATATTCTACGCATATAGTAGAATGCCCATTTCAAGAAAAATTACAGAGAAGCTTATATCACTCGCTTAAACGGATCTTTCCCAGTTCATGGAAAGATGAGAAGAATGATCGTCGTGTAAAATCTATTTATCCACACAGCACCTTCCAGCCATATTTTTCACCCAGATCTTCGATCGTCGTCATCCTACGGCTCCGTTTTTCATTTGGCTCATCTTTTTTTCTTTATAATATATGAGTTGACTATACGTAAAGTGGATTGGCCAGACTCGTATCGTATTTCCGACTATCCGCGCGGATATGACGTTGAATATGAAAATAATCTTTTTTGTTTAATAGTGTTTACATCGGTGTCATCAGCATATGAAAAGTAAATGTATACAAGGTTTTTTCTTACTGCTCTCGCTTGTTTGCGTGCGTGCATAAAAGGCCATACCGCGCCTTCTCCCCCCCCCCGCGTTCGCGAAATTTGCGCGAATGTCAACTTTAATGGTAAAAGTGTACCCGTGCCTTCTAAGTCGGTCTTTGCTCCGCATGTGCGTACCACCATCATGTCGGATGACGTCTGAACGACTCAGCAGCGCCAAAAGAGAGATGAAGTTATATGAATTTTTTTTTCAGTTCTCGCGTTTGCTTGACTGAAAATATCTATCAACAGGGTTCATATATATTCCGTTTCTCATCATAGGACAACGGCAAGCCAAAATACATAAATATTATGCATGTTGTACACAGCAACAATGAGTGCCACGCTCTGCTGAAATGCTGCTGCTGCTGCTGCTGTTGCTACTCAGCTGAAAAGCGCATGTTATCCCGATAAGCAATACTCAGCGTTGCACAGCCACACATGACCCTCTCTCCCTCTATCAGGTCGACATGGGCATCCACCATATGCAAGACCTGACTGTGCTGGCGTCATGTATATTCTGCTCGCATTTTACCTATCGGACCCATCTTCCACCGGAAACATAACTTGGACTCACCTGACACAATGCTGGCTGATTTTGGCTAGCGCCAACTACGTTTTTGTCCACTATGTGAATACACACAAAACCCTCGGAAGAATCATCCTTTGTAGCTATGTATACAACCAGCGAACTGCTGACCGACTCCCACGCATCTAAACTGAAAATCTTAATCTTTCATCCTTTACGACAAGTCTTGGCGCATTCTTGTTAGATACCCAGCCAAAACTCTATGTATTTTCATGCATACAACATGGTCCATATATCCATTGGTACGTACATATGCAGCCATTGGAAACGGCTTGCCATAAATGGCCTGGCCAATGGGAAAACTAGGCAGGTGTTTACTTGTGGATTACTTTCTACCGCTATAGTAGATATTTTCGGCGCGCATCATGCATGTGCAAAGAATTAAGTGAGGAGAAACTTATTCCGCTGTTCTCTTTCTCTCTGTCGGTCGAAGAGTATCGCAGCATTTCTCGTCCGTACATGATCGTTTGTGTAAGGGCATCCACAGTTAACTACATAATGACAACGGCACTCAACAGCGCGTCCAGAACTCTACGTAAACTGCAAAGTATGAACTGCCTCCTGGCGTATAGCTAGTCATTGCGCTGCAAGATGCACAGCCGCAGATCATAATTTGATTGATCGATAACCGCCTACGTATTTTTACTGGATTATTTGCTGTTTGTATAAGCGTGCGTATAGCATGGCTAGGTCAAGATCCATAGATTAACCTACGCGCGCAAAAGTACCTTGAATATCTACACCCTAGAGTTTGTAGATACTACAAAGATCATTTGGCTTTCATCTACCATTTTTCACAAAGATGTATGCGGCATTCGCATGGTCGTCGTATGCACCTGTTTCAGGAACAGGAACGCCTGTGAAAGTACTATACCTTGCTGGATGACGATTCACCGGGTTAGCATTTCCCGTCGCAGTGCATACGTATACAACAACAAAGAGTACGTGCATTTGTACAGGTATATAGCATCTCCTTATCTTTTAGTTCCGTGCATCAAGATGGTTGCACCGATAATACGTGCAAACTCTACTTTGGCCACTTCCGTCTTTTTCCATTGTCCATAAAAGTCCTAATTAAGAAAAGAAAAGACACAAGACACCAAGTCGGACATATTGTAGCAACTACAATCGAAGCTACTTCGTCATCCACGGGGAGAAAGAAAGAAAGAGTTCAGGGGGTCTCGAGGGGGGGGGGAGACTAAGCCCTTTCAAGGATGCATTCGTTTCAAATACAAGTTGAGTGAGTTGTGATGCAATGACGAACTTTATATAGGTTGATGACAGGAAAGAAGAGAGATCAGAAAATAAGAAGAAAAAAGTAAGAAAAAGTGTGGCAAGCTGATGTGAAACAAACAGGAAAAAGCTATGTATGAATGTAGCGAGAGAGAAGGATGCTTTCTTTTTACTCGTTTCGTCGGCGCTTGGCAGGCTTGTCACCTGCGGCCGCGTCGTCGTTGAACTGCGACGTGCGCTTGAACTGGAACTTTTGTTGCTTGAAGGAGCTGTTGTCTCTGTTGGCCTGGTTTGTTGACCGGGTCTCGAGGAACCGCAGACGGGTCTCGAGCTGGGTGCGGGACTCGATACCCATCGAGGCATCCTCAGTCTCGCCCAGAGCATCGACACGGAGAGCAAGGGTGGCCTTAGTCGCGAGCGAACGCGCCATCTTGGCCTTGAGCTTGGGGTTGGCCTGGCCGACGAGCGAGGCGTGGTAGATCAAACCGTACTTGGGCGTGTTGTGTTTGGTCTTGAGCGCACGGAAGAGAGCCTTCTCGGCACCGAGGATCTGGATCGTGGAAGCAGGCTGCTTAGCGAGGTTCATGAGCGAGCCGGCGTGGGCAATGAGGCGGGCGCCGACCATCTCGCCGACGAGGGTGGTCAGGTTGGGAGCAATGGCGTTCATGCGGTTGGTGAGGTATTCATAGAGCTGGGCGCGGTATTCAAAGATGTTGATGACCTGGTCGCAGAGCTCGAAAATGTGATCAATATCCTCGTCCGAGATTTCGGTACCCATGGAGATGATGGCAGCTTCCTTGAGCTCCTCCTCAATCTCCTCGGGCAAAACACTCGAGAGATCAGTCTCTTTGGCGTTGGTGCGGAAACCAATCAACTTGATGATCTTGGCATAGGCGAGGTTGTCGTTGACGATGCGGGCCATCTCGGGGAAATGCCAGCCGTACCACTCCTTGACGCGCATGGCGTAAATGTTGAGCTCCTTGTCGAGCTCGTCGAGGAGACCGATCGCTTGGACGATCATGGTGTCGACCTTGTCAGGGCTGAACTTGAGCTTGTAACGCGAGAGCGAGTGAGACAGACCAAGCGACATGGCAGACAGGTCCTGGTGCGACAGGCCCGAGACGAGCGACTCGAACTGCTCACGGATACCACGGTACAGATCCATCACGGTCGAGTCAGACACAACCTTGATACCCAGAGCCTGGTTGATAGCACTGCCCAGTTTGGGATCGGCAATGGCAATCGTCTCCTTCTTCATCTTCTTCTCGGAAATCTCATCGGTCAAGAACTTCTTCAGGTTCTGGGGCACTTTTCCCTCGACAATACCCGTCACGGCAGCCAGAGCATCACCCGTGTTCTCGAACTTGGAGAAGGCCTTGAGCTTCACGCTAAAGGTTGACAACATTAGTTTTTCTTCCAGTGGATTAGGAGTCTTTCATTACGTCTTGTTGGCTTGCTCAGGAGTCTCAAAGTCCTGGTAGAGGCTCTCAGGCTTCTTCAGCTTGCCGTCGTCAACGAGCTTGAACAGGGCAAAACCAGCCGCGGTTTCGTAAAGGACGAGCATGCCGATCGTATTGTGTGTATTAAAAAAAAGAAGTTGACAGCAAAGCTTTTCTCTTTTTTTTTTGTCCCAGCAACCGAACCGAAGAAAAATATTTCAAAGCCATCTGTGACCTTCTTTCCTTAAGTATTCATCCTATTTCAGACGGGCGAATTTCACGCATGTGAGTCTCCAGGAAAGTCAGACATGGCTGTCGTATAGCGTAAAACTTGTATTATCGGTATAAATATATGGTGGTATGGGAGGATTTTCCTCTTCAAAGATACTCTAAAATATGCATTACCATTGGATCCCTTATGCTTCTCACTACACGATACCTGCTGCTAGGAATTCAGCCAAGTCATATTATATGAAGTAACTTTGCCTGCTTCATAGCATTGGCTTGGTGTTTATAAACGCATGATAGCTGGTTACGATTCATATCCAATACGAATCTACAGTGCGAAGGGAAAAAAAAGAGCAAGTGGCAAGAGGGTGCCGTGCATTGGGAAAAATCTCACTCCCTATTGGACGCCTGCATTTCTCATCCCGCTCCCTCTGTCTGTCCTCACAGCACAGCACGCCCATAATACAACCTCTTCGTCTAATACTTCCTAAACAACTTTTACCATGAACAATCTGGATGATATGATTTTGGATCTCGTCGACAATGGCGGTCGACGAGACAGCCGCTCGGACGATGAAGAACCCTTTGATGAATATGGCCCGGACCTGTACAAGAACGAGGAAGACCGCAGACGGTAAAGAAATCCATGCCGTGTCATTGTCATTCCGCTTATACTTTACCATTAGGCTGCAAGCGTTGCCAGAAGTGGAGCGTGAACGCATTCTCAGCGAGCGATCCGAAGAACGGCAGCGCAATCTCGAACGACTCGAAGTCCGAAAGCTACTGAGCGATGGACGACGAGGTGAAGACACGACACGACGTATGGACAACGAAAGCTTGAACGAAACGAGAAATGACTCACACGAGTACACTAGGTTCGACCCGTGCCAAAGGAAGCACGCAATCACAAGCACTCTCAGAACTAACACGACGACGCGAGGAAAAGAAGACGAGCCGGAGCAAACGCCATAGCTATGATGATGAATCACCAGAATTCAAGCGAAAGCGGCGGTCCTATAGCTACGAGAGCGATGCAAGCGAGGACTCGTATGGCGAATCCGAGGAAGATACATCTGCCAAGGTAAGCAATATACAGTATAACTCACAGCTATCTTAACCTTGGCTTCACAGGAGAAACGCCGGCCTGCCAACTACAAAGAAATGCTATCTATCAATCTGAGCCGTTATACGCTGCTTCAATGGCGATTCTATCCTTTCTTTGAAGAAACCATCGCAGGCGCGTTTGTGCGCATTGCTTTGGGTAATGACAAGCATGGCGTTGGGCAGTATCGCATCTGCCGCATTGAAGGTACACATTCGTTTATGCATCTCTCAAGAGACGGCTGACCCTTTTCTTCTGCAGGTGTTGAGGACTGGCACCGGGTTTATTCCATTGACAACAATGATCGGTGCAACCAGGGCCTGCGCCTGCGGCATGGTAACGCCGTGAAAACCTTCCCAATGGACATCGTGTCCAACAAACCTTTCGACGAAAAAGAGTTCAATCGGTACATGGTCACCTGCGAGGTCGAAAAATTTCCCAAGCCCACCCTCGAGGACGTCGAGACCAAACGCGAAGACTTTAAGCGCACCAAGACGTACACTCTCAGTAATCAAGAGGTAGAGCAAATGCTGAGCAAGAAACGCCAAGTGCAAGGTCCCCAATACTGGTCGCTTTCGGAGCGGTCAAAACTGATTGCCGAGTTGGAAATGGCTCGTCAGGAAGGCGATTTCTCCCGGGAGCGCGAGCTCGCCGAGATTCTCGAGAACTCTTCCAAGACTACTCAAGAGTCGGAGAGTGACAAACAGATGCGCGCTCTGGCTGAACTCAATCAACGCAACCGCGAGCGTGATATTGAGGAGGCTCGCCAGCTTGAGATCAAGGCGATCAAAGACAAACAGCGCGCTGCGCTCCTGGCCCGGTCCAAGAGCAGCGGCGACCTCGCAGAAGAGCAGACGGACGAGCAGCTCAACAGTGTCACCTACGTCGACATTCTCCGCGCTGCCAACAATAAGCTCAACGTTCACTTTGACCTTTCCTTGCTTGTATAATAACCTACATATTTTCTCTTCCATCCATAAAAGATTATCATTCTATAACGAGACACACATTCATACTTGTGCTATTACTGAAATGGGGAGCGATCGGCACTTCATATTTGAATTCAGGGGAACGGACAGATGTCATTTCTTTTTTTTTATAAGATGTTTGGTTAGTCACTTTTCTATATTGCACTGCACGGTCAATCATTTTACCGATCGCGCTCTTGCGTCTCGTCGCCAATGGCTGCTCACACAGTCTAGATCTACTTGTCTTATGCATGGATATGTTGTGCTCACTTGGACAAACGTCTGGTTTCGTTAGTGAAAATGTGGAATAATCATCATGCCCTGAAGCTTCAGAAGAACCAGAGATCTGCTCGAATACGAATATTTACCTCTCTCTATCTTCTGAATGATCCTGTTGAGCTCCATGGTAATACTCAGCACATGCTGGTAAATCAATTCAGAAGACTCGAATTACCCCATACAATTGGATAAGGGGTGACCCATTCGCGATCACTTATATGTTACACAGACAAAAAATGATATTCTCATTTGGGCTCCTGATCGAGCAACCTCAGGTAAACGAATGCGCACTATCGTGTTACATAATCAATACAGAAGAAAAGGAGAGGAGGAATAAAAATAAAAAAGGGTTGATAATAGCAATATGTATGTAGATATTACATGAACAAGGAAAGGCAAGAAGGAAAAAGAAAAAGATAGAACGGGGCGAGGGAGCGGAAGAACTATTGGGTATATCATGGTGAGGAGGATATCATGGGTTCGGCTAGTAATGTTGTAGTTGTAGTTGTAGAAGTCGGTGTATTGTCATCTTCGTCGTCCACGGCTGACAGATCAATGTCATCCAGGCTATCATCGTCCTCTTGGGCAACCGCATTGCCCTTTTCCAGGCCCACCATTTCAATCGGCACGGTATCCATAAAGTGGACACTGTTCCGATTGTTTCTCATCGTGAGCGCTGACGGTACCTGGAGGCATTGCTGGGTAGGGTGAATAGGCTCCTCGGCTTCGACAGGCATGTCTACAGGCTCCTCGGGCGGACTGGGCGGCGTGCTCGCCGTGTTGGTCCAAAAGATATAGTCAAACTCGCTAAGAAACAGAGTAAAGATGCCAGCCGGGATCTGAAGTGTGGGTGAGAAAATGATGCCGACGTTGCGAATCGTCATCTTGTTGGTCTCTGCATACTGAACGACACGGATCAGATGCGCACACAAGATGCGAAGCAGCGTATAGTTGGCAAGCGGGAGCATGGACACGAGCCGGCCGAGCTCCTTGATGCGCTCGTCCCGGTCCGCTAGGTCAATCACGGGCAAGAACTCGCCCAGGAGCTCTTGAGTGAGGACGCTGCCGGGAAGCTCGCGGAGCCACAGCTTGAGTAGGCCAGCTACTGCGTGCGTGTCGTGGTAGATTCCGGATTCGAGCAGATTGACATCGGCTCCTACAGGAAGGCAGGGGTTGTCAGTTGACATGCACATAGCTCTTTTATATATGTCTTACCCTGGTCGAATTCTTCTTTGAGTGCGCGGATCTTGACCGCGCTGCCACTTAAACGGTAGATGCCTTCCTCCTGGGTGGCTTGCTTGGCTTCGAGATATTCAATGCAACGGTATACGACCGCAGGCAGCTCATGCTTGTCCGAGATGCGTGAGGATTGGATTGCCTGCTCGAGCGGGACACCAAACACCTTGGAGTTGGTGTCTGGGGCGGCTGTCCGATGATGTGTAGGTGGAGGGGGCGGAGGCGGATAAGCTGACGATGCATCGGCGTTGGCATCGCTCGAGTTGCGCGTCAAGAAACCGCGCAGGCCTTGGGTCGACGGCATCCCGCTCGTGGCATCGCTCGACGCAAAGATCTTGCGTGCCCAGAACGTCTTGCGGCTGCCGCGCTTTTTCTTATCATCTGGAACTGAAGGCGATCTGTTCCCTAGTACGAACCGGTTTGACTCCTCAATGGGGCTCGTCGGCTCACTCAAGACTCCGCTTTTACTGGGTTGAGCGGGGTGGTTTTGGCCGAGCATGGCGTGGTCTAAGCTAGAACGGAGGGGTTTGCGATCTGGTTGGGATGGCAAGGATGTATCGCTCGGATGGAGTGATGTATCCGAATTGGATCGGTAGGGTTGACGATTGTGGGCAATTTTGGCGTTATGCAAGTGATGGGATTCGGTCATGGGCACGGCGGCAATGGGTCGGATGTCCTCCTTGGATACTTTGCGCTCGGATACGGCCTGCTTACTTGAAGTCGACCGCGACGACTTGCTGGCCGTAGGTTTGGGTGCAGCTGGAGCTGTATGAGAGCGGTCGCTGCTGATATGGCGCGAGAGCACTTCGACCCAGGAGTCGCGCTCGGCGTCCGTGTCAGCGCACAACACGTGGCGATGGACGTCTGTGGACGAGCCACGCTTCGGCTCAAGGATTAAAAAGGCATGTCGGGTTTCGGTTTGGCTTTGTGCGCTGCTGTGGGTATGCTGGCGTATGACCTGAGAACCTGCGAGGTGAATGGTGCCTAGAAGGGCTCCTCCTCGCTAAAGAAGAGACACAGATGACATTATTAAATTGACTGCTACATACTCCTATTCATACTACTTACGCTTTCATAGTACCGCAGCTGTGATCCATGGAGCACGAAATAACGGCTCTTCCATCCACCGAAGCTTTTGCCCCGTTTGGTAGCAAGATAACCTTGTTTGCGCCCCGAAGTAGTCTATTACATATCGTTGCAGATGTGTCAAGCAGTGCTCCCTGCTGAATTGGTTTCATTTACCTGTGATGTGGTATCCTCGACTTTGTTGGAGTCCAGAAAGGTACGCAGGGGTGCAGGATCTTTCCACGGCACGTCAATCACATGTTGCAGGTACTTTTCGATGGCGACCTAAAAAAGCAGCAAAAAGGACTATCAGCACGACGCTTATATGATGTGATTTTCTTGACTTTAGAAAAAACATACTTTTCTTTGTTCAGCCTTGGAAGGTGCATGCGTAGCAAAGAGAGTCTTGTCTGGAAGTTTGCATGCTTTAGTCGAGGTGCGTACAGTGCGGCTGTTCTGCTGCTGCTGCTTTAGCTGCATAATAATCGGGAAAGAAGGGGGGGACGGAGGATGAGCTCAAAAAAGAAACGAATGTAATTATCGAAAATAATACCTGAGCATCGAGAGATAAAAAGTCCGAGTAGAGTTTTTCAATGCACCACAGGTCGGCCGAGCGCTTTTTGACAGAGATGGTGAAAGAGACGACGTTTTTGCCTTTGGAGTTGGTGCGCATGTTGGATCCGAGGACGTGGACGGACACGGCTGTCAATGAATCGGACAATGAGACTTTGACAGGAATACCGGAGGGTGAAATGGCGGGTTGTGAAGAAGCACGGCGGATCTGGTGCTTTCTCGTACCCCTTGTATGCGTCGATGTTGTTGGTCGAGGCACAGGGGCAGCTTTCTCAGACAAAGACACGCTGGTGGTCGTCTTTGATGGCGGAGGCTGGGGCGGCAGCATCGCATCGTCGACAGGGCTCACCGAGCGCTGGTACTTTGCAAACAACTGAGCGTCTTTGTCGACAATCGCATTCGCCGGTGGGATTATGCGTTCGCCTTTGCGATGCGGCGATCGCGGAGGAGGCATAACAATAGGATGGCCGTTGCTGCTACTTCCGCTGCTACTGCTGCTGCTCAACGAGTCGTCTGTCAAGGATCGGTGGTCGGGTGACACGAGACCTGTCACGCTCGTATTCGTATTCCCCAGAATATTCAGCAAATGGTCCCGTTCTTGTGTCATTTCTGTCAATGCTTTTTGGAGTTCGAGAATGAGTTGGCGCTGTTTCTTGACGATCTTCCACAGTTTGTCGTTGTGCATCTCACTGCTGCCCTCGAGAAGGTCGGGTGACACTGGTGAGACGTTGACGAGATTTGTTGTCATTGTGAAAGATACAACAGCATATAAAGGAAAGTGAGGTGCGCGTGAAGGAGTAAAGTAGAAAAAAAGCAATAAAAATATAGGAGAGAAAGAAAGAAAGAAAATAAGAAAAAAGCCCACAGAAAGCGAGGAAGAGAGAGAGAGAGAGTCAATAACAAGGGAGTGGGGTTACGCAACAGCACTGGCGTTGCCAGTCTATATGGTTTTTAGTCGTGTATTATTTGTATCAATCATCCCTTATGAAAAGGAGAGCAGTTTGTGCAACGCTGTTTAGTTGGGGAAACAAAGAAAATCACTGCATGAAAGCTTATTAGCAGCTGCATCGCAGAAATCGCACCCACACACAGAGACATCAAAAAGAATTTGTTGCCAGTGTGTCCCTGAATTAATGACTTACCACATCTTGAGCCATTCGTCGTCGCGTGTATTACCGCCAAAGAAGCTGCGCACCTCGAGGAAGATCCAGACCTTGATCCAGTGCGGGGTGCTCCTGTGCTTTTGCACGTCCTTCATACCCTCAATAGCAGCCCGTCCACGGTCCCTGATGCTATAATCCCGCAATACGGGAAGCGCACTCGCAAACAAGTCCAAATCAGGGTTCAACTGCCGGCCGATGCCTTCCAGCAGCATGATGCTGACTATCACGTTGACAAAGTCCCCCTCCAGCTTGACGTGATGCGCACGCACCATGTTCATCGCACTGTGCAGGAGATTGCCAATCTTGACCGCACCGAGGTGGAACGTCCGTTCTTTGAGGCCGAAAATGAGATTCTGCATCCGCAGTGCGAACACTTCTGGGTCCACCACGAGTTCAGGGGACCTGCAGCGTTCGACCATCAGCTCGCCTGCCCGGTACCCGTCAAATTCGGCAATCGCCTGAAACAGGTCAAGGAAATTGCGTCGGTTGACATCGTTGAGCTCGTTGACCAGCCCCGCATCGATGAACACCAGCCGCGGCGAATAGCTTTCTTCCTCAAGCTTCTCCAGCTCCTTGCGCATCTCTTCAGGCTGGTCCCGCAAGGCTAAAATGCGCTGGACCGCCACGTCACCGTCATCCTTGAGGTAGCGACCCATCGCCCGTGACCATGCCAGCTGGAGGGGATGGTGTGCTGACGGCTTGTAAAACTTGATCATGATGTTTCCAGGATGCAGATCGGCATGTACAAAATTGTAAAGGATAAGCATGTGCTACCATGGCGTTTTGTTAGTACGATTCTGCAACGCGCATAACCTTATTTCTTATATACCAGAAACGCCTTGAGACCTGCATATGCCCAATCCGTCAGAGAACAATTAAGACACATCCTTATGAAACACTTTACCTATGCCTGCAATCTTGTGATCATAGACGCCACTGGGCTCATCGTGTTTGCGTGCATACGCTGCAAGTTCAAGAAAGACGTTGAGTGGGATACCGTTTTCGTATTCTTCCAGCAGCATATCTTTGGTAGAGAACTGCGCGAGTGGTTTAGGAAATTTGACCTGCATATTGTCCGCAAACAATTCATTGAAACGCGTCAGATTGTGCGCCTCCACCCGCAGATCGAGCTGATCGTTCATCATCGCTCCAAACACCTCCACTTCTTGGGGCAGTGACAGCCAGTGTATGGTCGGAATCAACGTCAGCAGTTTAGCAAAAAAGTTCATGATTTTCAGGTCGCGTTTCACGATCTGGCGGGCTTTTGGGTGTAGTACTTTGATGGCGACCGCGGTATGGATGTTGACCGTGTTGCCCTCGGCATCGAGGGTCTGGACGCAGTCTTGGGTAATGATGTTGTTTTCGACCAGAAATTGGTCGCGCGCATGCTTGAGCAGAACAGAGGGGTGTACCTTGGCCTTGTACACCTGAGCAATCGCACCCACCCCAAGGGGTACTTCCTCGAGTTCGGTGAATATTTCTTCGAGAGGTCGTTGGAAGGCTTCCTCGACCACGCGTCGGGTATGCGAAAACGGGTGGGGGTCGACGTGCGAATGGAGTTTCGAGAGCCGTTGGCAGAGAGCAAGCGGAAACAGGTCGGTGCGTGATGCAATCCATTGTGCCAGCTAGAGCAGAAGATGAATATTACCTTGTCTCTTTAACGACATGCTGTGATACCTCACCTTGATGAACGTGGGCCCAGCTCGTTCCATTTGTGCCGATAAGAAGTCGTACCACCATAAGGTTCCTGACCTCTCCTCAGGCGTGACCTGTTGCCCTAAAAATACAGCTGGCGCTGTCAGGACAACCGGTGTAAAGAGGACAAGGATATGGAGTAGACGTCGCAGCGTCAAGAGCGGTTCAAGCACGTAGTCGTCCAAGAACTGCAAGAGGCGGTCCAAAAGACGGACAAGGGTATGGGGCGATGGTTCTGCAGAAGCCGACTCAATCTCTGAAGGTGTGGCATGGTGTGTGCTATCTGATGAGGAGGCGGACTTGTCGGTAAGGGTAAAAGTTGCGGTAGGTTTGAATGACGGTAATGATGTCAAGCCTACAGAGGCGATGGCGGGTGATTTAAGTTTGGGACTGCCTGAGAACGGTCGCCTTAATGGACGCGCTGTAGAGTATTGCTGTCCCCAGCAGCCAGTCTTTGACTTGTAGAGTAGATTGGACGTATGCGGTCGTCTGGTGCATTTAAAGCTGCCTACCGCATGGCGAAGCATTCTATTATAGGTTCTATCGCGGAAAAATGCAGGCACAGCGCCCGTGCTGCGCTCTGCAGAAGACCCCTTCCGTCCAATTCGGTCACAATGACACAATCCCAAATAAAATCCTCTAGCTGATATGATGTTGTCTCGTTATATTTCGTAAACATTTCCATTATTGGCTCTATCAACTACTACTAAACTATGAAATAGAAAAAATGAATTTATTGAGATGTGAATAACGACATCGTTCTTTACTTCGTAGTCTGGTGTTGTGTAACCTTCCATGCGATTAACACTGGTCCAAAATGTGCGCTAATACTTTCATAATGTGATGTACGAACACACGTAGCTATATGGCTGTGGTCCAGGCCCTCGCCTACCAACGATTAACTGTTCAGTTCATGATTGTGATCCAGGTACTGGTTCGTACGATGTTCCCGATGTCCCTGGGCATACTATCCGCCATAAGAAGTCACAAAAGCATGCTCCTATACGGGCATCACATGTAATGCATAACTTCATATATGATCATGCTGGGCTAGGTACAGCGATTCTATGCATATAGTCCATTATGTACTCTAATAGTGTCTTTATGCTCCACATTATATCAGGGCTTGCATAAATTATTCTGCAACACATGTGACGTATTTTACCCGGTACGTAGCAGCTATATAGACCACTACTTCTGTGAAATGATCCTATTTCTAATGGTTCTAATGGCCAGACCCATGATTAAAGGCACCTTCCGACGCTTAGCCCGACCAGGGTCATAATCAAACTACGGACTCAGGCCGCACAATGGATATCCTGGATCTTGACCTCGATCTAGCATTCATCCACAAACTACTGGTACGATATCAAAACACGTTGACATCTTTATGCCTCGCTGTTTACAGCGATAGCAACATTACCCAAATATTTTGTGAGTCTTTGATACTGTTTATTCTTATGTATGGGATAATGTGATATCTATGAGTGAGGTAGTCTCTCTGAAGACAGCGGCTTGAGACTGTCGTCGTGGAACACGGGGTAAAACGGATAAGCAATAAGCGAGAAAGCCAAGTGCAGAGATAATCTGCTCACTATATGACCGTCTAGCTTGTATGGACAGGCCATCTATATACATAAGCTCATATAATGATTGCTCGTGCACATGCTCAGCGCCTACAGTTACCAAGTTGTTAATCATAGATGGATCTGCTCCAGCGATGTAAGAGGGACGGTATGAGAAGCGTATTTTACCACACGCTCGCTGATTAGATCTTTGTATGCTGCATAGAGGCCTGTAAGCACGATATCAGCCATGGTTACGGCTAGATCTGGAATAAAAAAAATGCGTTTCCGCGGTAGTTGGAGAGACGCCCAAACTGACAATCAAGTTAGAGATTCAGTCAGCTATCAATCCATGACGAATAAGCTCGTCCCTATTCCGTTAAAATACCATCTCGCACGAGAAATTGGTCACTACAATGAGTAGCCCGGACGCAGTAGAGCATAATGCCGGTACGCTTACAACAAGCAGAGCTAAATGAAAGCAACTTGCGGGAGCACTAGAAGAACTTTCCGGCTGAGGTGGCCCGGTGTGCCAGGTATGTCAGACACGCGCTTAAATAATAAATAAGGTAGACAACTTTGCAGCGTCCTCCTGATATCTTTACTGGTATCAAATAGCGAATACGTGCAAGCAGAGATAAATACAAAGTTATATTCTTGAGAAAAAGAATATATTTGGGCTGCTGATCTCTTTATGGAATACCTACATGTCTGGGTTAGAATCATGTACTTGATACTTAATATGACCCAGGAATACGCAAGAAACAGAAAATTGGTTTCGGAGGTAATAATTTGGACGGTGCATACATTTTACATGTTTTGACACGTTATTTTTGTCTATACTTATTCCCGCTCAGTGAACGACTCACCTTTGATTTAAAAGGCAGCTTTTGATTTATGCACCGTTGCTCCAATTGTCTGACATTAGCTGATATGAAGTCACCCGTGTCAGACAAGAATAAGCCGTGGAGGAAGCTATCATAGACTATCCTCGACTATCCTCGACTATCCTCGACTATCCTCGACTATCCTAGGCTATCCTAGGCTATCCTAGATTATCCTAGATTATCCTAGATTATCCTAGATTATCCTAGACTATCCTATCCTACATGATGGCGCCGTTGGTCCAAATTCTGCTTGGTCGACCGAAAAGGAAGTGATGCTCGCATAAATGCAGATATGCGTATAAAGGGGGTATACATAGCGATTTAATAGCAATGGTCACTCTACAGAAGTATGGTCCCTGAATAAGATACTGCAGATCTTTATGTGATGTATTTGCATTCACATACTGCTTCTCTGCTTTTTTTCTAGCGCCTCAATGTATATTTTGTATGGAATGGAGGTGCTCATCATGCGCACAGAAACCATCCTTCTTCATAGACCTACCTTGTCATCATGACATGGAACGTAGAAAGCATATACATGATATGCAGGCAGCTTGCGTCGTGTCGCCAGCTCAATTATTCAGCACACAGCACACAAAAATATTAAATTGTATTCTGGCACGCTATACACATGCATAAAGATCAGAAGGGCAGGTGAATGAAGATCATCAATATGGCTTTGCTCAAGGTCACCATTCAAGGGCTAACGTTAGGAATGGTCTGCAAGCAAGGATTCAACGCTTCTCGAGGCAGCGGTTAAGCTAATGACCAGTATGGCGTCCTAGCACCTGGGTCTGGTTATGAAAACCATAAAAAACGTGTATCAGTATATGAAAGCCTTCTTTCGCACTTCTCTCGCATTTCCATCACATATGGCCTGTAACGACGACATATGACGCATAGATATAGCTTACATTGCGCATAGATACCCTTTATGTAAATGGTAGAGCCAGTATGGCTTTGATGTATTTTATTATACATGTACCCTATGCAGCTGTAAGTGACGTTTAATCGGGCTGCTATGTGTGGAATGGGCATATGAGCGTTTCGCGCTGTAAGTGCGGACTGCAATAATAGGAGGCTCTCTCATTGATCTGCGTTTTTGAAGGTATCCATAACCAAACCCAAGGGCTAGGGTGCCATACTGGTCATTAGCTTAGCAATTGCCCTGACAACAGTTCAATCCTTACTGCAGACTATTCCTGACGCTAACCCACTAATGGTGAACCTGAGCAAAGTCAGCCTGATAGTTGTTATTCACCGATATTTTAGTTAGTGCTGCTTTCCGCATAGAATAGCCGTGTGAACATGAATTTAGTGATGAGCTGCGCAAAGGAGCTATACCCTAAATCGGACTACCAAAGGCCACATGTATATGACATGAAAAATATATTCCACCTACTGTCGAGAAGTTTTAAACTTTCATTTTTCCAAGGGTGCAAGCAACTATACAATGTGGTTTTTTCCCTCTTCCTTTTTCCAACTACTAAGACTATATCGAATGCAACCGAAGTTCTTGCAACATGCTATTCATTTTACGCCGAAGACGCAGCAGATCATGATGGCGGACGATGTTTTTAACGATGTACAAAAATCACATATAGTCATCCTGCGGCATTCTGTGATACAGGGATTAATCTCGACAGAGACTTCCTAAACCTAGAGTTTGAGATTTTCGGCTTCATCGACGGCTAGCTAACCGTGAGAAAGCCACCAAATAACGAAGTCTGGCGTTCCACTTCGACGAGACCCTTGGTAGAGCCGTGCGTGGAAGAATCATATACAAGGTAGAAACTTTTTGTTTGTTAGAGAGACTTATACTCTCTGAGGATATCCATGATGATGTCGATGGACAAGTGGTGTCATACAAGAGAATGCTGCAATGCTGCATTGTTGCGCAGCAACCTGTTGAAGCAGGTGTCTTCCAGAAGATGAAGTGCACCATTAGATGGGCAAAAAAAATTTATGAACGTGAAAGCTGGCGTATTAGTTTATGGAAATCCTCGCCACCTTAGTTAAACATACATAAGTTAAAGTGGCCTAGAACATAGTCAGATGAGATATCGAAGACAATGCAGATGAGCAAGAAAGTGGAAGCAAGTACGTCATGTCAGTTAACAGATCGTTCGCTAGAGAATGCATATGATAGGCATCGTTTAACAGTTCAAGTTTTTAAAAAGGCACCTTAAATATTTCTAGATAGTTGGCGAGTTTTGAAAATTTGAGGAAGCGGCAGGCAAGGCGTGAAAAAAGCTCCAATGACTCTTCACTAACCTTTCTTGACGGTTGTACTCGTCTCTGTTTTTTGCGAGTGAACAAGTTGAAACCGGCGATCAATGACATTTTTCCCACAATGAATATCTCACGCTTTAATTCTTTTATTTGAGGCTGCACTACATTAAAGAAAGTTGCGATGGTGCTTGGGCCAAGCTTTGTGGTTACGCGTCGTGTTTCGTGTCAGTGCCCGTGTGACATGCAGACAACCGCGGATGAAATGAGCCATTGGTAACACACCATGGACGGTGATCCCTTTTTCTCGTGTTTCAATGATACAATACAACTTTATCCTATCAATGTGACACGCGTTAGGTCCCGCGATTGAAGCAGAAGAAATAAAAAAAGGGGCCCTCAGACCGTCACCCGTGGGACACACAAAATTATGGGTACCTGTGTTCGATTCGTACCGCCACTCATCTGTAAGTCAGGCCGCCTTGCTTTCATACCAAAATCAGTAAGCATTTTGTGTCACGGGTCACCAGCGTGTGTGTACTCAGCAAATCGATTTACATCTGGCGCAATCCTCAAAAGATTTTCTCGTCTCATCCTGGAGTAAAAATAATCATCTTCGGCTAAATTCATGCGCTACAAACATCGGCCTTCATGCCTAGATATAGGCAAGAGCCTAATGCCAGAAAGCTCAAAACAAATGAAAAGCCGCTGCGAAAGAGAGTGTGCGTCTTACAATGACGAGTCTCTGGCGGTCAAGTAAAGCTTTTTCTTTTGTTTATTTATAGTGTGCCTAAAAAAGCTCGAATACATACATAATCGGATAAGCACATAATACATCCGCCACTCCTGGGAAGGAAAGGTTGGCGTGAGCGCACACACATGCACTGTATGAGAGCTGTTTATTTTAGGCAGGTAGACAAGGTTCCCTGTCATTTTGCACGTATCCCGCACTCACATGGCAATGTGTTCCCTTTTTTTCTCTTTTTGTATGACACTATAATTAGTACTATACTGCGACGGAAGTGGGCTTACCGATGAAAATAAGGGACCAGCCAAGGGCGGACCTCCGAAATCGTATGCAAGTGTGAAACCGCGTACAATGGCGTCACATCAACTGACAATGGAGGTTTAGCTTCGTTCAACATCCCGTAACAAGACGGCGACGAAGGAACTGTATGAATAGGGGTTTGTCGTTGTATATTTGCGTATGTTGGCTATTATGAATGAGCTTTTTTTCGTGTGACCATCACAATGACGACGCATGCTAAAGGACAAACCCAATTTTATTTTTAGTGAACCCAAACACATAAGGATGAAAGGCATGATCGCGGAGGACCCTCATTTCTATAGGATCTCCAGGCAGACGAGCAGAAGCATCGGCAAGAGAAATTCGGGTCTGTGGACCCACACCCCCCATCCCAGCGGACTTGGTGGCGGTGATGTTTCACCGAGGAACAGAGATATGCATACAGGTGAGACAGCCGCACGCGCACATTCACACAGCAAGACATTCCCACTTTAGCCTTGTCACATTTTGAAAGAAAACAAAAAAATTATTCCCTTAGAATTCAGGTCGCTCGTTCATACGAAAATTAAAGCAAACAAAGTTTGGGAGGACAGCGGAGCATAATAAGCGCATGTCCAGTAGTGCGGTGCTGGGCCAGCATGAGGTCGCGTGGCCTACTAAATGGAAGCTGGGGCGCGTATAAATCTCGCGTACGGTTTCACCAACAGCGAAAAACAAGACAGCATTTACACGAAATATTCTACCGAAGGGAAACACGCTTATGCAAAAAGGCGCCTATTCAATAGGTATAATAATGCCATAAGCAAAATGAATAGAATGATCCATTTTTCTATTGTCAAACGATAATGAAAGTCACTTTATATTTTAGCGTACCTCTCTCAATTAAAGGAGATTTACGCGACACGCCCCAGCACCAAACAATTGATGAAAGCTTTCTATTGGGCAGGCCTGTACACCTGGTTACGTTAAGATGGTAACAACGCTAAAGACCAGGTAACCGCGTCTTGCGGGCGATTTTGAGCATTTATTTCCCATGTTTATACATACAATAATTTTTTTTTTTGGGGGGGGGGATTAGCGTCCTTCCAGATCAACAAAGCTGCATCGGCATTCTTTTTTTGTACGACTGACTACTGCTTCCAAAAAAGAGAGGGATGAGCTGATCTGTTGTGTGTGTCCTTGTGCGTGTATAATATGTAGTGGCAATGACGGAAAACATGCTATAATAAAGAAAAAGAGAGAGGGGTGCAATAATAGATGAGATTATAAGTGCTAGAAAAAGGCGTGCGTGGTGTGATGCGTAAAAAAGATGTATGTGTGTTGCCGTGTTGTGTTGTGTCTTGTCGCGAGCGATGGGATGGGAGAAGAAAAGGGTGGGGCCTACAAATCAAATAGAGAACATGCAAAAGTGGAACAAAAAAAAAGGTAAAATGCATCATGGACAAAAGTTAGAATGGTGTGTGTGTGGTGTTGCTGCAGCGAGCATGCATAGTAAGGAGAATAGCAGAGATAGCAAAGAGAAAAAAGAAAAACGCATGGACGCTCGGACGCCTGCACGCCTGCGCGTATGTGTGTGTATAGACGCAGCAAGCGCACTTAAAGAGAAAAAATAAAGAAGGAGGGGGGCGTCCGATTTTTTTGTACAAGCCGGTCAGCTCTAACCGGTATCCAGATCACCGCGAGGATTGTATCCTTCGTCGTCGTTCGTATCGTCATCGTCGTCGTCGCTTGCATGACGCTTTTTTTCACAGCCCTTTCGTTTTCGTTGGTTGTTATCTTTTCGCACGGGAATCTTGATGCCTTGACGTGTGAAGCACTGTGATAGCTCAGTGGACGCTAAACCCAAAAAAGCAAACTTCCATGTCAACCATCAAGAAAAAATTTGATCGATAATAGTAATCAATTAAGAACGAAAAAAAAAACTTACGCACAACGCCCGGGAATCGTTTGGCGGAATAGACAGTGGCTACTTGCGTGTACACCTTATTCAGGACGCGCGACACGGGTTCGCCTGCCAGGGGCGGTTGATAGTAAGGCGGCCTAAGGTTGGGATGTCAGTTTCTAAACGTCCAAAACGTTTATCCCCCCTTTTTTTAGACTTACGTGTGCACGTCAACCAAGGTGAAGCCGAGCCTATACTTGCCCTCAAGTCGAATACTGAGATCCTGGAAGATAAAAAAGATGCCGAGCTGGCCTTGTGGGTCGTAGAGTTTGACGGCAGATGCCACAAGCGAACCGACGAGGTTACGTGTGTACTTAATCGCTGCCCGCTTGGATGGTTTTTTATCCTTCCTTTTCCCACGACGGCCGTCCGAGTCGTCTTCTGAAGAATGCTCCTCCTCGTCTTCGTCGTTATATTTGGTATCTTTGTTGTCCTCTTCGTTGTCGTCGTGAAGGGCACGCTGTTGTTGGGTGATCATACTCGCTTCTGTGATCCCGTCCGCTTGCCAGCCGTCACATGAGACAACAAAGAATGAGACATCCACCTTGCTAAGTAGCCAAAGTGAGAAAAATAATAAGCTTCTATATTTCTAAAATTGCCATATCATACTTACCTAGGGTCAACAACTTGTCCATCCTTGGTTTTGACAATGAGCTGCAGGATCGGGGGTGGGCTGATCGGCCGCCGGTCCTTCTCTCCGAAGCCACACATGCGGGCACGAATGGGTTGTTGGACAATGACTAATTCATACTCTCTACATGGCGGAATGAGCTTTCTTCTGTCCCATAAATTATTTCTATTTGTATTTTATGCGTACCTTTCCTCTGGTTCAGCAGTATCTGAGGCAAACATCATGTTTCGACGCGTCTCCTGGGGATGCATGCTACTACTAGTTGTTGTCGTTGCAGGGCTACTACCGCAACAACTTTCAGCCGCACTCCGGCTCAAGTCCTTTTGGATGAACCCCATGGCCCGTTCCGCAGCAACCGATGAAGCTGACGGTGTTGGTGGTTGCTGTCGGCGAGCCATTGAGACGAGCTCGCCAAACACATCCGTCTCAGCGCGCACCGGGGGTTGCAAGCGCGGTGGCTCTTCTTGCTGTTGCTGTACATGGTGCTGACGGTGCGGATGATGCTGGTGGTGTTGCTCATGAATAGGGTTGTGTTGCTGGAGAACTTGCTGTGGCGGCTGAGGCGGTAAGGGCGGTTGCTGTTGATAGGACGAAAACAGGATCGAGTCATCTACCAAACGATTGGTCGGTTCGGGATCAAACGTCGAAGAGCTGGGTAGCGGAATCGTGGCTGCGCGTGGAATTGGTGTTTCAAGCGGCTGGGCCTGATGCACGGCCATGCTGTCGACGTATGCAGCCGACGACGGAGTCGCCATCACCGATTGAGACTGCTTAGCGCTACTCAGCAGGCCGTATGGATCATGGTAGTGCTGACTACTCACAATGGGCTGCACTTGATGGTGATGTTGCTGCTGCTCTTGCTGCGGAAGGTGATGTGAGTGATGGGACGCTGCTTCGGCTGCTGCCGCTGCCGCTGCTACTGCCGCTGCCGCAACAGAGGCTGAAGGCGGAGGGACGGGAGGCGGAGGAGGCATCATCCAGCTACTGCTCGTCTGTGGGTAGTAATAGTAGTTTATCTGTTCTTCGTTGACCATGGAAGGCACTGTGGTATACGACGGCTGTTGTTGAGGTTGACGCTGATAAACACGCGATAGATCCATAGAGCCGAATGAACGCGTGTCGTATGCCATACGTTGCTGTTGTTGCTGATGCTGCTGATGCTGCTGATGCTGCTCGATATACGGCGAATGGTATACAGACGAAGTAGAGGATGACGGAGTAGGAGGTGGTGGTGGGAGAAAGGCTGTCTGATAGAAAAAGCGGCTGCTGTCATCCTCTTGGCCAAGAGCAACTGGCGTGGGCGTGCTGTCTTCCGCGTCTTCCTGGTCATCGTCGTTCGTCGTGCTATGGTGCGGCAGCATCTATCGCTATCTGTTGTGCCCTCTCCCGCGAGAAAACAAGAGACGAAAAAAAGAAGGTAGAGGGAATAAAAGACAAAGGAAAGAAAAGAGGAGGGAAGAGAGAAGAAAGTATACGGGTCTACAAAAAATAAAAAAAATAAAATAAAAAAGGAAGACAGAGATCGAGAATAGAAAGCGGAAAGAGAGAAGAAAGAGAAGAGAGACTGAATGACGCGAGGTGGTACTCGCTAAAAAAACTTTTTTCTTGTTTTCATTTTATATACCAGGCCATTGGTACGGTCGACAAAATGGCATGATAATGATAATAATCTTTACCCCTTTCTCCTTGTATGAATAATCAAAAAAGAAAAGGACATGACAGGCGCGATAATCCAGAAGAGGCGCATTTGCCCGATCAAACAATGGTGCAAGCTGTCTTTTTACCAAATACGAAGCAAAGCAAACGTGGGGTGCAGCCAATCGGCTGAGTAAGTCCAAGAGCAGCGAAAGACAGAAAATGAATGGTGCAGTGTTTGGGCCTTCATATGACATGGAAAAAGAGCAGGAAGGTGATCATGTGTTACGTTCGTCTTCGCTTTTTATTTCCTCTTTATTTATTTTTTCTGAAATAGCAATGGGCATTGGGTGCCCAATAAGAGATAGTAGTATGTATAAATGTAAGAATGAGAATGAGGTAATTAAAAGGAAGGGAATAAAAGTGTAAAAAATATCCCCTACCATGGGTGTGATACAAAAGTGAGGCTCAGCTTGAGAGAGTTTGGCGGCGCCTATAAGAAGAGGATGAGCGAAAAGTGCGAGCAAGTGATAGCTGAAGAAACTTGGGGGGTGCCAGGTGCGTTTTGGCATGATGTGTGAGGGAGAGACAGGCAGACAGACAGAGACGGCAAATGAGAGGGCTAGTTACTTTTACTTTTACTTTTTGATCGGCGGGAAGGAAAATGAAAATGGTTTGTGTGACCTGACTGTGCATGTTCTTTTCACACTCCGCAAAGTTAACTGCACTAAGAAAAGAGTGTGCGATCAATGTTTGGGTATTACGGGGCATCAATGCACTGCACTTGGCCCGTCTGTCTGACTGGTTTTTTCCCACACCCGACCCTCTCCCGATATTACCGCTTGAATTACACTCGAAAATGCCTAAATAAAAAATTCAAAGGCCTTTGCTGCTAAAAAGCTTTCTACTTACTCGCCTCATCAAATATAGTATATGCCCCTTGAACCTCTCGACCCCTTTTCTATTGTGTAACACAAGGTTTCACTACTGTTGTCCCCATGAGAACTCTCCATTCGTACCACCTAATGATACTATATGTAATTATATTGATTTTCTACGTGTTAAGATGCAAAAGAGAGAAGAGCAGTTAAGAAAAAGAAAGGGGGATAACGGACAAGGTGGTCATGTGAATGTGAAAGTGTGAGAGTGTGTAGGTTTATATGTGTAGAAGAGATTGCTGTTAAGGGTGTTAGTATGTGATGTGCAAGTGTGGAAGTGTGTATATGTGGTTCGGAGGAGGAAAGAAGAGAAGACAAAAAGAAGGAGGAGATGGATGGTTTAGAGATAGTAAATGGTGAACGGAGGGGGCAGAAGTTGAGGAAATAATGGCAATGGGAGCAAGAAAAGAGAAAAATAAAGGATTTCTAACTTATTCTTTTCCGAGTTCAATGTTGGTACTGTTGGTGGTGATGATGATGATGGTGGTGGTGGTTGTGGTGGCTGCGGTGTTCCTGCCAGGGCATGGGCATGGCCCATAAGGAGCCGCCACTGCAGACGGATTCGGAAGCCGAGTACTCACCCATGTTCCAGGCAGCCTGCAAACCACCGCCGGTGCCAGTCGCCGACGTCCAGGACTGCATAAACTCAAGGAAACGGACCTTTTCCTCGAAAGGTATGATTTCACTGCTGCTCATGGTGCTCTTGATGTCCTCCTCTTCCTCAGGGACAGGCGGGATGGTCATGGCTGTGTAGTCGGACTGAGCAGGCGATAAAGAGCGAGGAGTGGAGATGGGACTGGTCATGCGCGAACCCTCATAATAAGGTGAGGAGGAGGTGGTGGGGGAGGTTGCTCGGCTGCTGCTGCTTGTCGTATTGCCAGTAATAGGAGCCGTGGTGGGCGTTGGAGGAGGCACACTCGAATCAATGGACATGCACAATGCAGACGCTGGTCGTGTTCGTGAAGGCGGTGACGCATCTTTTCGCTGCTGCTGTTGCTGTTGGACTGGCGACTTTTTCTTCTCACTTGGAAACTGAGCAGAGCGTGGGCGTGGCGAGGTTTTCTTCTTGCCAGCATCCATCTTTGGGACGAGAGCTTTGAGGCGTTCAATCTCCTGCTGGTAGTTGATCGAGGATTTCATGCCAGCAAAAGGGTCGTCGGTCGTGGCAGTGTCGGGGGTCGGCAAAGGCGAAACCTTCTTGGATCGTACCTCAGTCCATGCCCGGCGTTTCTTGTCTTCCTCGGTGTTCTCAAGCGAGAGCAATGGTTTCTTGCGCAAACGGGATTCAGTCAATGGCTGCTGTTGTTTGAGTTGCAAAGTCTGAGCCATGTTTGCAGAGACAAAGGGAGTAAGCGCGGAAGTGAGAATGCAGATGTTGCTCAAGAGAAGAGAGGAGGGGAAAAGTCGTTACAATGGGCCGCGGTAAGAGAAAGGAATAAAAGCAGAGGAAACGAGAAGGAAACGCGGAGTGTGTGGAGTGGGGTTTCCGCAGAACAGGAGAGAGAGAAAGGCAAGAAGGTGTTCAAATCAGTCGTTGTGGATTCCTGGTCGTAGAGGAGAGTTGAGTTATGGAGAGTGTGAATGGGGATTGTTTGTGTGTATTGTAAGTGTATGTACAGATCTGAGTCGGAGGGTGCGTGAGTGGTGTTGGAATAAGAAAGAAAGAAAAAGAAAAACAAAGAAACGGAGCAAATGAGGACAGTAAAAAGTAAAGTATGGGTAAAGAAGACGATTGAAGCAAGAAGTCAAGTCGTGAGAGTGGAATTATATGAACATAATGTGTGGGGGAGAGCGAAAGAGGGTGGATTCAAGAAAAGAAACAAACGTGGACACTTGAGAAGCGAGCGATCCAACTGAAACAGGGAAACCGCAAATGTAAAAAAAGCCACTTCTGTTCTGCTTTCTGTAGGTTCAGAATGAATTCCCATTTTCAGACTCAGATACGCCTCCTTCTCTTTATTGCACCACTGCCAAGAGTAGCGCTATCAATTGTTGTCGCTGTAGTACCACCGATATTTGTGCTGGTCATCGTCGCGTCACCCTTTGAGTTACTCTGGCTGCCATGGTATGAACTGCTATTATCAGGTGCAAGGGGCCCCTTCATCGACCGCTTCCTTTTCGGATTCATGGCGCGTATCACGCTGACGGTGCGATCCACCAGCTTTTGCCGTATATCCTCGATGGTTTCATATTCCGGTGCATACGATACCCGGAGTAATTGCGCGAAAAAAGGTGTATCGTCCAGCTTTTGTTTGGCGCGTCGTCCACTGGCGAGGGTATCAAAGGCAACCCAAACCACGTCCGTCAGCTCTGTGGCGTTGGGATGGTCATCCAAGACGTGATGCTCCATCACTCGTCCAAATTTTCGGCAGGTCCGAATCAAGTGGTCAATGACGCCGAGCGAAGGCACATTGTCAAACACTAGAAAGCGAGATTCTTGAGCTGGTGTATAGACCTTGACGGCCCGCGGTTCACGTGAATCGCGATATTCGGGTCGATTGGTCGCCATTCTTGACTGGAAAAGAAAGTTTTGCTTTTCAATCTCCTTTCTTGCCCCACCACCGCATAAAAAAGTGGTGTGTTTATGATACCTAAATTGTGTGGGGCAAATTATATGACATTTTGCTGGATTATGCTCGTACAGGACTACTTATAATACATCAGATAGGGAGCTACCATCATATTGCTGATATCCTTGGATAGAATTGTCATGTCATCAGGCGAATTATCGATCATACATTTTAGCAAAAGGGTCGACAGAAACATAGATACGTGATACAATGAGTACATCTTTGCATCCTCCTAGGATACTTTTTTACAACCTCGTCAGATACTTTCCATCACCATGATGACGCCGCTTTCGTGCATACAAGGAAAATAGGCAGTGGAGAATCGAAGGATTCTACTGTTTCTTGGCTGCCATTCGGCAAATGGAGTCCGCTTTTATTATTATTATTATTATCATATGCTGTTTTTGACCAATAAAGGCCTATTCACTCTTACATAAACATTCGGGTTTCCAGGCTTTTATTATCGGCCACACCCGTTTTACATCCGCCATTCCACTGTCTTTTCATTCCAAAATGGAGAATTTCGAAGCCCAACCTGTCGAGGATTCCTGTACGTGTACCTCATTTGAAACACACTTTACGCTGTATTTATATGTTGTGTGAATAGACCTCGAGTCGCATCAAGCACAAGAACAAGAGTTCGCCAGTATCAAGCAGTCTTTGGCTTCTGTCTATCAGCGTCTGCCCGATGCAGAGCGTGAAAACTTTGTCAAAGAGCTCGAGGGCATCACTGTCCTATTCGACCCGAAACGCAACCAAGCACCCACCAACCCCTAATGATAAAAGGACCACACACTTTGAACAGCATACAGCATGCATTATACCGTTATATAAATCTTTACAACATTAGTGATTCCTCTTTTTGCCCAGCAATAGTGTCTACATACTTTGAAAAGTATCTATGTTAGTCTGTCTACCAGGCTGTATCACCGTGGACGCGTTGTTCGTTGAAGCCTTTCGCAGGGTCCTCTGCCAAATATTTTCACGTGTAACCCCATCACCCTATTCCCTTTCTACTCAGACTCCATTTCTTATAATGTGCAAATATGTAGGATTGAATGACCTTTATTATAGTTCAAGAAGCCAATATATCAAATATGAAATGGGCATCCATTCGAGTCACGCGATTTTGACTTGAGGATAGGAACGGAGCCCTAAACAGGACGAGTAAAACGCCCAGAGCTGTTCATGCAACCCTGAGCTAGCCTGCCATAGACTGTTACACCTATGGTGCGTTGCATATCTCAAACCAGAAAGAGTACGTACCACGTAGCAGCAACCAGCGAAGTCGATAAATGGTCTGCCTCAATATACTTACTCCGTACTAATTGATTTATGGCATGCATCTTTCTCAATTCAGCATACCAATGTTCGCAGCGCAAGTAACATTCACATACGGCTGAAGCCGTGACAAAAGTATATGGTTTTTGATTGACTATGCATTGAGGTCGGTGACCAATATAAAAAGTAGCATTAGCATGCGCACATGTTCCCCATTACCCTGAATATGCTCAACTTGCATTATCTTTGGTGAGCTTTCTGTCGTTTGTTTTCCATTAGACTTACTATGCCTCATAAATTGTCATATCAACTACTCGTATACAAAAGCTGATGACCATCTGGAAGGAAAGTGATATATGTGCTCAGTTGTTACGAGGATATTTCATTGTTATGTTCGTGGGTTCGCCGACTATGTGTTTATTGATACCATCGACGTTCTGCTGTCTTCTGTGACAAACGCGTTAATAGCATACGATCTCATTAAAATTTTGTATAGCTTTTTTTCCATGATAGTGATTGCTTATGAACACAAAGATTTGGCGACAATCTCTATTACGCATCGTTTCATTCAGATGTCTCCGTACAGTGATAATGGTATACGTAATGAAAGGTGTCATGCTGCCCTCGCTCGTAGCACGCGTGGAGAATGATTTAAGCGTCGAGTTTATTATATACTCCGAAGACGTGGTGCCTTTCGGTGGCAGGTAGAAAAAATAGATCGAATTCGATTGCTCTGTGCGCTATTCCTCATCTTAACTCTGAGCTTCTATCGATCTCCCACGGGTATTAGACCATTATACGAAGCGGATTGGATGACGAAAGTTGGTGTCATGATTCTGGTTGTGAGGGGGTGTGCCCGTGGCTATATGACATCATAGATCGTTGCACGGGCAAATTATTCGCGCGCGCATTGACCTCTTTGTGTGTGAGTGTTGAGCAGGAATCCGTACTGACGTTTGGTACGGGTCATAGGGCTCCTCCTTCTCCCATGGCTCCCTGAAGTCCCCGTCTGAGCACTTGAGCACTGCGGGTGCCGGATCTATGCTCTAAATATTTACATCGTTGTTGCATGATTGGAATGGAGCATATGAATGGACGTGAAAATTCCCTCTTTTGTGCCGGATCAAGACGGGTCGGAAGGCGTTTGCACAAATAATATGCAGCTGCCTGTAAGAGAACAGAAGGGGGTCAAGACTGGTATTACTCTCGTCAGCCGACTCACATAATAATACAACCACGGAAAAAACACGACTGTCAGCAGCCGCAGGCATGGTAGCAACGGAAAAAAAGAAGCATATAGCCGTCCAGTTACGAGCTGTCTTGCTGCGCTACGTGCTTCACAATGACCCAGCCACAGCCTCATCTTTTTGCTCAAATTCGGCTCTGCGGTGGAAAAGATACCCTGCCGGGGCCTTACAGGAATAATACCCCATGCTGCGGCATTTTACGGGTAGATCCAAGCAAGTAGAAGAAATAATATGAGTCGCCTGTTATTGTCCATGTGCTTGGGCGCAGGCAGCATGGGCAGGATTACTGTAGCCCCAGCCGACCTCATTCGTCCCCAACGATGTCGATACTTGGATGGTCACCAGGTATACCGTCTTTTCGTTCAGCTCATCGTATTAACGAGACGCCCGGTACGTCCATAAAGCTTAATTTTTTTTTCGTCAAAATTTTTTATTGTTTCGCTCTGAAACCAAATCGGCCCCAAAGAACCGAAAACACATGTACATAACAGGCACCGAACAAAGAAGACCGAGTGAGCGAATTCCCATGCACAAATGAGAAAAAGAACAGGAAAAGGAGCTGTCTATGGATAGAGATAATAATAGTTGCTGCAAGCATACTGGTTCTCTTATCCGTGGAAGCAACCGACGCCACGGTGGACCGGTTCCGCGGGACAGCCTCCTAAATACCAAGGAAGGCAGCCGGACAGGAGGAACGCAATCATGAATAGCACCGCTGTTATTTTACTACTTTATATACTAAGGGTACTAATAAGTTAATGAGGTGGATGAGCTGTTTTCTTTCTTGGCATCCTTCGATTATTATCAACTCCTCCATCTTCAGGAGCTAATACTCTGCATATAGATCGCAATCATCAGCGGTTATCACAGCTGAAAGGTCGGAGTATCGCTTTTTTCAAATACCTACTATGACGATGTCTCGAGGAGGTCAAGTTCCAGTATGACGAAAAAAGAGGGCCATGAGCGATCGGCAGTGATGGTGGGATAGTGAGGTATTAGCGCGGGAAGGACTTGAATTATAAACTGAGCGAGAGCGAGTCATTTCCCTTGGAGCCCCACCAAACCCCCTTCTTTGACATGTGCGGCACGCATCGCCGCGGAAACAGCGTCGGGAAAATCCGGCAAAAGGAACGAAATCGCCCGACGGAGGGGGGAGCGCCAATGTTGAAATTTATGGATTGGCGGTCATCGTGAGAAAAATAATCCCAAAAATGTGGAGAAGCAACTTTTTTTTTTTATGAGGTTGCATTATGGAGAAAAATTTTAATGAAGTGTTATGCTTAAATGAGAGTGGGTGTGCCAGACACAAGTGTAGGAGAGGGGACGATTGTGATCCTGCAATCGCTATAGAGGGTATTATCTGTGGAGGGTATCGAGTTATGCTGATGCTGTAAAAAAGAATGCTGAATCAAATGATCCTGCTGCTGCTGCTGCTGCTTTTGCTGTTGTTCTTGCGTGTGATCCATGTCACTGGGCTCCTCCTTGTCGTCATCGTCATCATCGTCTTCGTCGTCGCTGACGAGTTCATGGAGCGGGGAGTCATGGTGGCTATTTTGGTGGTGATGGAAATAGTCGTGCTCGACTGATTCTTGAGGATTCAGATCATATTCGTGCTCATCGTCTTCTGCAGCCAGGACCCTCCGGTTGAAGCGAGGATTCCGTTTGTTCAGCACGTCCTCTGCCTTGTTCATGGTATTGTTGAGCAGCACCCGCTCGCGGACGTGGTAGTGGGGTCTTTTCCGATGGTCATCCTTGTCGAGCTTTTTGCATGCGAGAGTGTAGGCCTTGGTGGCGACCTGGCGAGGCGACATGGTGCCGCGCGAGAAGATGGTGGAGGGGGCGTTGGAACGTTTTTTTGACCACATATTAGGATATTAACATAAGAACAGTAGCGGGGAAGAGTTGGAGAGGGGTGCAAGAGATGATTTGATTCAAAGAAAAAGAACAGCGGAAGACGGATCGCCTTTTATACGGAGGAGAGCAGGAAATCAAAGACATCAAAGGCATCGGAAAAAGCAAACTCAAACCCAAAATGGGCACGGCGAGTTCCGCAAATTCATGTGCTTGAGACAGGACGCCAAGAATGGAAGGTCAGGGGAACGCAGCCAATCACAGCCAAACACTTGTCTTACCACTCTATTTTTGACTCAGCCCCCCCGCCAAACAGTCTTTTAAATGCCTCCTCAGGCCGCAGTTTCTTTTTTTTTTTTTTTTTTTTCGTTTT
>VAFG01000269.1:51958-64069 GCA_013461545.1 Syncephalastrum contaminatum
GGGTGGTGACCATGACATACAACAGCAACAACAGCAACAAACACAGCAGCAGCAATGCAGCCAACAGCAACAGCACAAACAGCGATAGCAACAGGGTTCGCAAGTCGCAGGTTTCTTTAAGCGACAAGGACCAAAAAGCAAAGGCCCGCATCTTGAGGAATCGTGCAGCTGCCCAAGAATCCAGAGACAAGAAGCGACGTTACGTTGCCGACCTGGAGGAATCCAACCAGCAGCTCACACAAGAAAACAAAGCTATCCATGAACGCATGCAATGGCTGGAAGCCCAGAACGCACTTTTGCAAGCACAGCTGGCCGCCCTTTTGGGAAATAAAGACAGCAACTTGATCTTTGGCACCGATGGCTTTTGCGATTCAGCACGGATCGCGAAGAGGATATCCGTGATCATCTGGCCATGAAAGCATAACGCAAGCAAGCAAGAAAAATCCAAGAGAAACTGAGCAACCCACTGAACTCGTCACTCACGTCACCGTCACCACCCAATGGAAATTTAAAAAAGGTCCTCACACTCTTTCTCTCGCTTGCGCACATTGTCTTTCTGGTTTTGATATTGCAAGAGTCCTGTCCCTGCAGCGGAGGCTATCAATGCCCAAGATCAACTCCTGTTCCTTCCCTCGCCCATGGCTTCCCCACTCACATCTTCTGCCGGTTCTCTCTCTCCCGCGACATCCACCGACCAGCAACTAGGCGAACTGTTTGTCGACTGGGACGCCCTCCAGAAAGACCTGGCATGATTTCGTTGTGCATTTTAGTTCGTTTTGTTTTCTTTTCCTTTATTCCTCTTTGTTCATAGTGCTTTTTCCCAATAAACCTTAGCTTTTCCTAATAACTCTGTCACGCATGCGTATGTGTTATATGTATATGTTTATGTGTGTTTGTTGTGGATAGACAGACTGTCTGGAAAGGAATCCGCATCGTTTAATTATCTAACGTTCATTATTTGCAAAAAGGAAGGCGTATTGATAACCGACGAGACAAGGAGAAACGAGAAATGGAAATTACATGCAGAAAGTGCCATGTTGGCTTGTTAATGTCGAGAGAAAAAGAAGAAAGGGAGAAAGTACGGCAAGTGATAGAAGGGAAAAAAAAAGACAAACGATGGTTAAACTATGCTAGGTGAGGGAAGAGAGTCTGGTGTATAGGTGTGAGTAAAGTGCTCGCCGCTAGATAGGAGGAAAGGAAAAAAAGAAAAGAAGGGAGAAAATGTGATTGAAGAGTTCTCTAATCGAATTGCATGTATCTGACATCGTTAAAGTAAGGATGACTCATGGCTTCCTTGGCCGAAATACGCAATTGGGGCTGATACTGGAGCATGCGCGAGAGCAGGTCTCGGCCGACGGCATCGATAGTGGGTAGGATCTGGTTGATATGCTGGGGCGGGTAGATACCGGATGTAGGCTTGTACTCAGGCAGCTGAGAGACGCCTGGCCAGGTCTGTTCGGTGGGGGTGCCCATCATGCGAAAGATCTTTTGGAGTTGGTCCTCGTTGGTGGTGCCGGGGAAGAGAGGGCGGCCGGTGTACATTTCGGCCATGATGCATCCTGCAGACCAAATATCGATCGAGGTCGAGTACATCCGCGAGCCAAGCAGGACGTCCGGCGCACGGTACCACAGCGTGACGACTTCGTTCGAAAAGGTGTTGACAGGGATACCAAAGGCACGCGCCAGACCAAAGTCGCCGAGTTTGAGCTCGCCCCGCTTATTAATGAGGAGGTTCTGTGGTTTCAGGTCGCGATGGAGTACGCGGTTCTCGTGGCAATAAGCAATGCCCTTAAGGAGTTGGTACATGAACGATTTGATGGTGGTAGTTTCGAGCGCACAGTGACCGGCACGGGCGGTGGCGTCCATGAACTTCTTGAGGTCTTGATCCATGTACTCGAATATCAAGATGAGCTTGGCGTCGGTGTGAATCACATCAATCAGGCGCACAATGTTTTGGTGTCGCAGTTCCTTCATTAACGATATTTCGCGAATCGCAGTGGATGGTGCACCTTCTTCGGCATCCAGGTGAATCTCCTTCAAGGCGACGAGCTCACCGCTTAGGCGGCTTTTGCCCTTGTACACCGTCGCATACGTTCCTTCGCCTAGTTTCTCCAGCCGCACATACCGTTGGTCGGGTGTTGCCGCAGCTGCCATAATCACAAGGAGGGGTTAAAGTTAGAAAGTGTAAAAAATAGAAAGATAGAAAGAGGCGCAGCAAGCCAAGCACACAAAGAGTAGAAGAAAGAAAGAGAGAAGTTGATATATGTGATTAAGTGTGCGTGTGGTGCCTTCAAGTGTATACAATTGGGACACGCTCTACCCCTCAAATTGAAGTGCCGCTTGTCACCTGATTGGTTATCCGCTCTGCTTTACACGCTCAAATTCCTCTTGGCCTCTTGCTTGCATCGGAAACTTTACGCCTCTTCCCAAACTGGGAGAATGTTTTGACCACATAACACATTCCCTCGCCTCTCTCTTTTTCTCTCTCTCTCTCTTTCTTTCTTATTACTAGCATTCTTACTATTATTATTCTTACTATCATCATCATTATTACTACTATTATCCATTGCTGCGTGCTCCCATCTTTCGCTTCTCTTTTTTTCTTTTTCTTATACTTTTCGGCTCGATGATCGCAACTTCAACTACCACGACTCCGCCCACCAACACGAGCTCCGAAGACGACGACGCATTGCTCGACTGTCTTGCTGCGGTTCTTCAAGATTGTCGCCAACAGCAAGACCCCATCGCCACCACGTTTCTTCGCCAATGTAAATCGAGTAAACTTTGTTTTCTTTCATGTATACTGAAACATAGAAAGACACGCCCCTTTATGATCGACGGCACGCGCAGCGCGTCAGTAAAGATGATTTTGAGGTCATCAAGCCGCTCGCCAAGGGTCAGTTTGCCTCGGTCTCTGTCGTGCAAAGTAAAGCCGACGGCGGCATTTATGCCATGAAGATCCTCAATAAGGACCACCTGTTACACGAACAAGAGGTAAGTCTGCTCACCCTTATGTTATATGGGGACCCTGAATGACACACTAGATCACAGCGGTCTTTTTCCATGGAAGAGCGTCTCATCCTGGGACACCCTGATGCCAACCACGACTGGATGCCCCGCCTGCACTGTTCTTTCCAAGACGAAGACCATCTCTATCTCGTCATGGAATATGCGAGCGGCGGTGACCTCTACAGTATCCTCGACCGCAAAGAGAACCTCATTCTCACCGAGGACGAGGCGCGTTTCTACATTGCCGAGACCATCCTGGCTGTCGATAGCTTGCATCAATTGGGTTACGTGCACCGCGATATTAAGCCACAAAACATCCTCATTGACGCGACTGGCCATATCAAGCTAGCGGACTTTGGGTCAGCCATTCGCATTGATCAATGCACAAAGGTAGAAAAAAGCTCCAACGCACCCCATATGCACAATCGAGTTCCCCGGATGAGCTTAAAAAAATTTTTTTTCCCTTGTTAGACACCACCTGCAGTTGCTGTAGGTACTTGCGATTATGTCTCGCCCGAGGTCCTGCAGGCCCAGGAGGGCCAAATGACCTATGGGATCGAGGTCGACTGGTGGTCGATCGGCATCGTCTTGTACGAAATGCTTCAAGAGCTGCCTCCTTTTTACAGCGACAAGAGCGAATCTGAGACCTATCTCAACATATTATTTCACGAGGTAAGTCGCGGTTGAAAAGTTTTCTTATGCGACAGGTTACCTGATACAGTATAGACCAAGCTCCATTTTAACGATGCGCTTCCGATGTCGCCCGATTGCAAGGATTTGATCCGCAGGTAAGATAGCATATTTTAAAAAAAACGTCATAACCTTTGCTTCATGTGAATGAAACAATCTGACTTTTTATTAGGCTTTTGGCTAAACGGGAAGTCCGACTGGGAAGGCAGGGCGTGCAAGAAATTCAGGCACATCCTTTTTTTCGAGGCATTGACTGGACGTCGCTACGCCAATGTAAGTGAATGCAGGCATATGGTATCATAGAAGAGCTCATGTGCCCCTGAGTAGCGAGCCCACCTTTTCGCCCTGTGCTGGCTTCAGCAGAGGATACATCTCACTTTTCGATCACGCAGTCAGAGAGCGAGCTGCAATTTCCGCCCTGTGATGCGACCCAGCCCGTTCAGCGTGAGCTTTGGAGACACCTGCCGTTCCTCGGATACTACTATGATGCACGTCAAAAGAGCAGCTCCCAAAAAGAGCAGCTCAAAACACCCGAACAAGAACTAAGCGACATTGCCGAATCACTAGAAACAGAGCAACAGCCGCTTGCCAAAGAGCGTCTGCTGCCGTCACCTCCACAGGCATTCAGCAGCAACTCAAGCTCTAATACCCAAAAACTTGGTCTCCGTCTCTCCCTGACCCGCACCCCTTCCTCATCCTCCTCCGCATCCACAGCCTCCTCCTCCTCCTCTGCGTCCTTGTCGTCTGCAGCCTCATTGACACCACCGTCACCCTCGAAAGCATCGCCACAAACACCGCCCTTGGCACCGCCGCGGCGCCTACAGGCACAAGAAACATTTCAAGAGCGACTCAAACGACAGCGTGAGGCAAAGCAGCAGATGATATCCCAGGTGGATGGCATGCGGCAAAAGCTCGATTTGTTTGCTCAGCTCCTGGACAACGAGCAGTGCCGGCGCGATACGGAATTTTTGGAATGCGCGAGCCAAGTAATGGCGACTTTGGATCCTCTCCTCAGAACATACCCCAAACAAAGGCAGGATACATTTGCCAGTAAGCGAATTCAGCCTGGTGTCGCTTCAATTTTGTCCAGTTTTTCCCGTAAAACTGACGGTTTGTAAATAGTACTTATACATATATGTTTTTTTATCTATATTTTTTTGTTTTCCCCTATTTATTTGTAGTGCTGGATAAAGGTGTTATTGCGATTTGTTCTCTATTTCCATGGAGACTGATTGTTAAGACTTTACGCCAAGTTCCCGAAATAAAAGGAACAAATATTTGAGCACATACATGGACCCCAAACCCCACGTGCGCTGTTGCTATACGCACGCGTCATTATGACACTAAAATTAAGGGTGAAAGAGTGAGAATGAAATCGGCGTGCCGTCAACAAGCGACGAACAAGACCGTGGATTGTATGTAAAGTCATTTATAGTAAAGTGTGTGCGGGTTCATGTTGGTTTGAACAAGATGAGGAGGAATGAGGCGGAACGGGGCGAGGTGGGGGAGGGGGAGAAGGGCGTTCAGGGTATACAGCAGAAAAGTAATGAGGACAATGAGGATGACTTGGTCATGTAGTAAATTAGTGTCGCTTGTCCATCATCTTTTCTCTGACGGCGACGATATTTTGCTTGATCCAGAGGTCCTTCTCGCGCAGTTCTTGTTCTTCGCGTCGCAGGCGGGCGATTTCATCCTTGAGCTGCTGCTCGCGGTTATGGAGGGTGTTAACAGAAGGATCACGGTGGAGGGAGCCGTTGGAAGAAGCGGTTTCTTCGTGGGTGTTCATCTTTTATCTTGTAGAGTGTGTAGTATTGGGAAGAAATGGATACGTCCTGGCATTTTCTGCGAAATGAGGTTAAATATGCGCATCATTTTCCATACACGCATCATTCTACACGCGAATCTTCCGCCAAAAAAAAAAAAAAAGTCAGAACGTCATCATAGGCGATCTCCTAAAAAAGTATCTTTCTTGCTCTGGGTGATGTCCCTGATGCCTTCTCTTCTTATGCTCACTCCTTATTTTTGTTTCCCATTTTAACTATAAAATATCCTTACTCCTTTATTCACGGTCATCCACAAACACACCACATTCCTCCTGTATATAGGATGGACTGATTGACATGCAGAAACACTCCTCTCTCTATCTGTTTCTTCATTCGCTGCGCCCTGTTGCTAATACCGCGTCACACATTGATAAAATCGTTTCCATTCATAAATGACGTTGGGAAACATCATCGCTTTCGTCAGCTGACTAAGATAGTAAGAACACCTTGGCTGCAGGTTCGGGAGACGTACGTATGCAGTACTATATACCCGAGCAACGCCTGGACGATACATCAGAGGATGCATAACCAAAAAGAAAAAGGCGCCGTGTCATTTCTGGACTGAATTCACCAGAAGAAAATATCGCCGGATATGTTAAAAGACAGATCCGTTGTTTTATATCTAACCGCGTCAATCTGAGTGGTTCGTTATTCTGGATGGTATACAATAAGATAATAGACAACAATACGTCCGTGTCTTGTAAAGGAGCCAGCAGGTCAAATGATAGGCATATTAAAGTTAAAGGGCAAAGAGACATCATTGAGGGGCGGAAATTATTTGCTCGTCGCTGCCCTCATAACTCGAGAAATAACGCATAATTACAGCTTCCGGATGAAATTAACCTCACCCCTTGAAACCTTCACTTAGGTGGACATGTATCGTATACCTTTTTCATGCATGTAGAGATAACTCTACGTTAACAGGCGTTTTTCTTCCAGTTCTCGGTTTCATTAATCGGTAGTAATGAGAATAGCTGTTTACGACAGAAGGAGGCGCCAAAGAAAGTGGCAGTAAAGGACGTAAAATTATGATAAACGACAGAGAAATAGGGCGTGCACTGAGTAAAAATAATTGACCCTGGTAGACTTGTTGCACAGAAAGGATCATGCATGATAATATCAACTTCCCTCTTCTCCTTCGAGCAGCACAGGAAGCAGTATAGCATGTTTAATGAGGAATGCCGTGGAGGAGCATCAACAAGCCTTCAGAATACTGCTTTGGAATAAATACCGGCGTGGATTTATTTCACCTCATGAGCCACTCGCTACAAGTATTTATTTGCGTAGTACGCGCTGGTACCAGCGGCGGGCAAGGCCGCCCACAATTTTAATGCTTGCTTTTTTCGCCTGTCAAAGAAACAAACAATGGAGGAGAAGCGGATACGTCTAGACGGTAGGCCTGTTTAGCCATACTCACTTCAGCCTTCATCACAAACTGACCTAGCTTTAAAGGCAAAGTGCATAAACGAAGCCTGATCAAGAAGCCGAAAAGCAAAAATGACATTTATGTCTCGAGTAAAACGAGGATCGAAGCCGTCGTCAAACACATTTGCCAGCTCATGATTTATGAAAAGTAAATAATCATGAAAAAAGAACGATGTCATACACCTGCTTAACTCTAGAATATGATAGTCAACGGCACACGACGGTGCATGGCTTAGGCGCCTCCATGATGCGTGCTATTACGATCGCACAGCGCGTCCAGGAGAAAGTACACGGTCACGTCGATTTACGACCTACCACGGATACCATCACTCTCATTGACGACGTGGTTCCAGAAGATATGGTACATTGATGAAATGCTATCCTGTGAGAGCATGTGACTGATACTGATTGATTATCTTTAGGACGAGGATATCGCTACTCAGAAACGTAACAATTCTGCCATCCATATTCAGATTGTCGCTGGCAAAGGTCTCGCTCAAATGCAGAAGCAAATTTACCCTCAAAGACAGAAGCCTCAGCGCAATAAAACCACAAAGTCATGATCCTAGCAACCGAAAAAGAGTAACTCCTCTGATGCATTCATTCTTTGGTCTGTCTATCCTGCTGGCTGGTAGCAATGACGCGATAGCGACGACTTCTTGTAGTATACTTCTGAGTGATTAAATGAAGCCATGATTCCAGGTATGAGATAGCGACGCGCGTCCACACGCTGTTGTTATCCATTTTTTCTGTTCTGATGTTAAGTCGATATCACATCGGTGGATGTGGTAGAATGTACCTTCATGCTTTTGAGACGGGGGTGCACGGTTCACGCTTTCTGAAATAATCGGGAAGATATGTAGATAAATCAGCTGATATTCTGTCTTCGCACTGTTTACCATTTATCCAAATAAATAACCAGGTGAATCTTCCCTCTGCAAGTTCTAGGCCAGCTTGTTAGCTTCTATTGCGTCCTTATTTTCAGCTTCTCGCATAAAACATCCCTAAGCGGTGTATAACTTTTGGATGTAGGCAACCAGTTCGCGGGCAGCATTGTCTGCTTTTCATAGATGATTCTAATGCGTAAGATGTATTACGCTCTGGATAACTAGCTCCTCGAGAAAGAGAAGAACGCGGTGATGGGTCGGTCGAATCAAGCGCACTTTGTGGGTATGTGCGCCACAAGCAGTTAAGTGCCAGGAAAATTTAAACAAGAAGAAATAACGACAACACTGGACAATGTAAAACCTAAACTTCTAGTAGAAAAACTTTCTATGCTGCATGGCAGCAGGTTACCCAGTAAGGAAGATAAGTAAATGTAATTTTTTCACATATCGAGTGAATCAAGAATCAATGAAGGTGTCCATTCGTCAAGCATATCTGAAGGGTCATCGCGAGGTAATGGCGGTCTATATCAAGTAAACCAAACAGAGAGTGTACCTGGCTGCTAATAGATTTTGACGAGGCTAGGTTATGCACCTGGGTTCTCTTTATATCCCCGGGGTGGGGGGGGGTTTCTGTTAGATAGCACAGTGAAATTACACAGGTACAGGATAAAGTGCAAGCTACTACGACTTTATCATCATTGTAACGAGGACGGTATATAGGCTCATACGTATGCTATTATGTCCAATAATACAGAATACATAGACATATCTGAAATCATTTATCCCTATGCATGCATTCAGTGGTAATACTGTTGATTATATGCTCACAGATTTGTTAAATAGTACCCTTGTGTATACTAAAAGTGCGTGCACCAGCAAAAGTAGATACACCGTCGGAGGCACGTATAATGTTTACTAAAGAGACGTACGCCAAGCAGAATAGACAATCGCTCTCATGCGAATGGGAACCTACTCTGTGCTCGGACGGCTTGGACCGAGCGAGCACAAAAGAGAAAAAGGAAAGCAAGATCGCTATCTTATGTAACCAAAAGGAACATAAATGGTGTATGAGAATAACTGTGTGCGCTGTTCTTAGAACATAGGAAACGGGATGCAATATTAAAAATAACAGGCCAAGCGAGCGTAAGTCAACCAACATTACGCATACCGCGTTTTCTTAAAAAGCATATCAGAATAGTACATCTGATGAAGGTAACGAACGACACTCTCAAGTCCTGCAATATCCAGACGAAAACGACGCGTCATATCACAAAAGTTCCCATCATTCTTTCCTGTCTTCTTCTTTTTCACAGCGCCGTTCTTCATGGCACCCACAGGAGATGTTATGAAAAGCGTTGTGGGATGTAGACGGGACCAGTACCGCCATGGCACGCGTGTGAACCGATCTTGAAATCGGTCCAGTCGTGTGAAACCTGAAGGCATAAAGATGAGCAGGCACGGTGCTACAAAATATTGTGCTTTATACTATGGCTAGTTTCGCATAAGGAAAGGGAAATTCTAGCAAAATTCTGCGATTGGACTATGGAGTCGCACAGCAGAGCGCCATTCCCCAGTTTTGACATTCTACAGAGCAAGAAAAGGATGTGGCCATTATATTGGATCGTGTGAGTTTGCACACGCTGATCTCCAAGAAAGTAAAGAACCGTACTGTGTTCCATACCAAGGCCAATACATCATCCTGCTGGCGTTAAATGTTTCATTTGCCTTGGGCCTCATGGGGTAATGGTAGGTGTCCTGCATGCGCTCTAAATCCGTTTTGTTCTGACTAAGTCGCAGGGTCCCCACAGTGACCGTGGACAAAAACCAAATTTCAAAAATGATGCTGTGTTTTCTGATTCATGCTTCATGGTGGCAGGGTGAAAAGAAGGGAATTGATGACTGTGATAATGTTCTGCCCTTTATATAGCTTGCATGGAAGAGCGCGTCAAACGCATGTGCGTTTAATTATTTTTGCAGTCCACACAGAATCACAGGGATGGATCTGTTGTGAATAGGTAGTGCCCCCAGAAGCTTCCAGTTCAAAATAGGACAAAACTACATGTATGCGAAAGATTGTGCTGCCCGTGAGAACAGCCGTGTATCATCATATATTGCTCCAAAAGGACACTTGTGACATTTGGATTAGTCTCAATAAAGAGATCTCTCTTTCTCTCTCTCTCTCTGACAGGTATACTAAGACCTGCAGAGCACGTGCGTGCGAAGAAAGACAGAGAGCATCACGCGGTAAGTGTGGGGCTACCCCGCATTTACCATATAAAGGCGCATCCGGGGATTCGTCTGTTTTCAGATTCTCCTTCTTCTTGCGAGCTCCCTCTTTGCATATTACCATGTCAGATGTCAAGGACGATAAGCCAGTTACGACGCACGATGAGCATGCGACCGATCAAAACAGCGATAAAAGTGCCGTACACCAGCCGGGCGAGACAAAGCAGATCGATCCTGTGATCGCCAAGCAGCTTGTCCGCAAGCTGGACTCGCGCATGCTACTGTGGTCTTTTCTCGCGTACTTTGCCAATCTGCTGGACAGAAACAACATGCGTAAGTAAACATAGCGTTTAGTTACCGGGAACTAAAATATATATGCAGAAAATGCCTTTACGAACGGAATGGAGGAGGATCTCAAGCTTGACTCGAGTGTATACAACTGGGCGGTTACCTTTTTCTTCATTGGCTACATTATGTAAGTGCAGCTATAGGGATTGGATAACAGAAAGAAATTGCTCACAAAATGTGTATGCAGCTTACAAATACCAGGAAATATGCTTATCACGCGCGTGAAACCACGGGTGATGTTGCCGACAATCGTTGTGGTGTGGGGCTGCGTCGTCTGCCTCATGTCTCTTACACCAAGCTCCCAAGCATTGTGGGGACTCCGTTTCCTTCTAGGCTTGGCAGAGGCGGTACGTATGCAGAAGCGACAGTCATTGACCAATACGCTGATTAAAGTACCCATATAGGCCTACTATCCCGGCATGCTCTTTATGATCGGTAGCTGGTACACTACTGAGGAAAGCGGCAAGCGATCTATTTGCTTTTGCATGGGCAACCAAATCTCAGGCGCGTTTGGTGGTCTGATCGCGGGTGCGATTGCACAGAACTTGGATGGGCATGGTGGCATGCGTGGCTGGAAGTGGCTCTTTATCATCGAAGGCCTCATTGGTGTCGTCGTTGGTATCATCGGATATTTTCTGCTGCCTAACTTTCCTCAAAACACGCCTTGGCTTGCCGAGGAAGAGCGCGAGGTAGCTATTCTGCGCATGCAGCGCCAGGGTCGCAAGCTCACCTCAACCAAGTTCACTTTAAAAACGTAAGTGGTTGTCTATGCAGGAAGAACGGCCAGACTCAACATTCACTTATTATACATATATAGATTTATCAACGTGCTGCTGTCACCTTACTTGTGGCTCCTTATCATTGACTTCTCATGCATCTATATCGGAAACAACATGTCGCTCAATTTTGCCATCATCTTGCGCGATATGGGCTACCCGTCCTCGTTTGCCAACTACATGAGCACGCCTTGCTATATCTTTAGTGCCATCATTTCCTATATCGTGGCCTGGAGCTCGGACAAGACAGGCGACCGACCGTGGCACTTAGCCATTGTTCAGACATGGGTGAGCGTTTGGTATCTCATCATGGGCGTGGTCAACAATGGCCATAACTCGCCGGCCCTGCTCTTCGTTGGCACCTATGCAGTCTCAGTCAACGTCACCATGTCCGTCCTAATCCTCACCTATGCCAACGAGGTGTTCCAAGAAGATCGGAATAGTCGCGCCATAGCTGTCGCTGTGATCAATGCTATCGGTAATCTGGCTCCCAACTTTATCAACGTGGCGGCTTGGGTCGTATCCGATTCGCCTGCTTTCCGTAAGTTTATGCATATTACCTCGCAAAAAAACCATGAAAATTTATTATCATACATATAGGCAATGGTAAACTCACGAGCATGGGTATGGGCTTTGGATCGGTCGTCCTATCTATTTTGGTTTGGTACCTCCTTCGTATCAACTTTATGAGACCCGGCGCAGTCCACGCAAAAGGTACCGATGCAGCGCTTGACGGCTCTTCAGAGAATGGCGCATCAGAAAAGCTGGCAGAGGAGCAGCGCCATACTTCTTCGCCAGTGTAGGGCCCAGCAAGCCTAGCAAACTATAAAAGTGTATGTAGTATAGTGTGCTAGTATGACTACTGTATTTATATCCATTCCATTTTGTTAAATATTTGAAGCAAAAAAAAAAAAAAAAAAAAAAAAA
>VAFG01000269.1:64282-83223 GCA_013461545.1 Syncephalastrum contaminatum
ACTGAATTTTTGAGTTGCATGATTCTTCCACACAGATGAGTTTCTCTGCTGCACTGTCCAGTGACGCCCTGAAAAGTAGATGAGCGCACAATCTAAAGACTACCTTATCTCACCTAATAAGCCTTTTCACGTGTTCTTGATACCCTGGCCAGCTATGGCGACGAACTCTTCCTTGAGATCAGAAAGAATCAGGTGCGCGATCTCTTCCATCGCTTACCTCATTCTCGTAAACTGACCTGACCTATGTCTAGTTTATTCTGTTTACAAACAATCAATCGCTGACCGCGCAGGCCATTATTCGCATCTCGCCTCGATTCTTCGAGGACTACAAGCTCTCGCGACCCCGGATAGTGAGCGTACGAGACGGCCAACAATATGAGACCAAAAAAGACTCTATCCCGTGTCGTATCTTTCTGAAGGTAAGACTTGACTCTATAATAGCTCCTGTCTCTCACAGACACGTACATATATATGTATATGTATATAAAAACTATAAATTCAGTCAATTCGCACCACCGTCAAACACGCCCAGAGCGCAACTAACCCTGCCAAGCGATGTGAACTTTCTTTAAAATATGAAGACCAGACAGTGACAACAGGCTCGTCACCTCTGCGATTGAACCTCAAACTCGTGTACAGCGATAGTAAGTTGGCGTGTGAGCACTGCGAACACCGGCTCAAGTCTATTCGCAGATGTAACAAAGACACTGTCACTTGCGTATCAAGAGGGCGATCTGGTGGAAGAACTGTTTACGAAGGATACACCCAATGAACTCGAAATCATGCCTGGTATCGTCACGGATGATCTTCATAATATCCATCCACGTATACAGAACATCGCACTTGAGTGTACCTCCTCCGGAGTCCGCATCAAGTCCCATTGGAGTGGACCCATCAGTAAGTTAGAGTTTGTCATTTATCGGTGCATGCCTATACTAACAACCACGCGCAGGCGACCAGCCTCTGCATTGTGAATTCAATATCAATACAGATGACTTCACGCGGTTAACGATACAAAATCAGACTGAATGCGTCTTCACTTTGAAGCAATTCAAGGTGAGTATTTTCCTACTGGCAAAGTGAAAAGGTGTACTCAACTCATTCGTAGGCGGCGCTATTGTTAGCAGAAGATCTAAATGGAAATCTGTCAGCATTCTTTAGCGAACCTGGAAAGTAAGCTGACAAAGGAACGGTCTAAAGGACCTTACTGATGCGAAACGAAAAAGTGCGATCGTCTTTAGTACCCAACTTCCGGAGATGATAATTGCAGACTTTGCCATGATGACCTCGCGAGCCAATGACTCTGACGAGCAGACGAATACGACTCAGTCAACCTCAGCGGATGACCACAGTGGTATCAGCACGATAACGAACCGATCAACCCGCCCGCGGCACTGATATCATTCTTTGTTTTCGTGCGCATATAAAAGTTTGCATAGATTGACAGATACATAATTGTTTGTTGCATTGGGTGCTGGATGATGGACATTTTATTATTCCAAAGAAGTGAGCTGAATGAATGCGAAAAGAGAAGGGGGCTAAAGGTTACAATGATGAATTTGCTACATTCAGATATATGAGCAATAAAAAAAATATGGATAATTGATTGAATTCGAATACAAATGAGGAGAAGCAGACGGGTGTGCGATTTTGATTGGGGGTATAAAGATATATAGAGGAATTAAGTGCCTTTCCAGACAGCGACGGTGATGATGATAGCAAGAATTAGAATGATACTGAAACCAATGGACATGGCACGATTGAGTTTCTGCCAACGTTCGGCCATCTTGCCACCTCTTTCGCGTGGGTGCCTTGGCCAAAACGAACCGACCCACCATAAAGGCGGACAGATGAAGCCAAACAGGAACAGCACAGCACCAATTGAGAAAAAGCCGTCCTCGTCCTTGGAAGAGGCCCACCATGGACTCTCATGGTTGTCGTGCTGGTTTTCCTCGTCGTAGGTGGTCGGGTGGAACTGGTAGCCTTGATTAGCCGTCTTTTTGTGTAGATCCTGTGCGAGGGCAGCCCAAAAGGTGGCCAAAGCTGGGTCGTTCTCGTGCCGCGTCGTTGAGTTTCTCAGAGTGGATTCCGAAGGTTTCTTGCTGTCTTGGTGTAGTGTATGGGAGTAGTTATCGTCATGGCATTGATCGTGGTCGTCATGGTTCTGGAGGGAAAGTCGGTTTTTCAGGATGCCGCCCTGAGAGGGATCAAACTGGGTGTCAATGTAATGATGGAAAGAGGAGTCTTCCGCTTGTTGATCGGGAGGTCGAAAGATGATGGCGTTTGAGGGAAGGGGCGAGACAAGGAGGTGGCTATTACTGTCGCGCTTGTTTACATCCGGTGTCGTGCCTGTAGTTGAGTCGGAACGTACGGGTGAAGACGTCGGTACGCGCGACGGAGGCGTACTTGTCCCTGACCGTCTTCCTTCTTCCTCCATAGTATACTAATCTTATATTACTATGTAAAAAGCAAAAGAAGAAAGCAAGTAGAAAGTAAGTAGAAAGTAGAGCAATGAAAGAGGAAGAAAAAGAAAATGGAAACAAGGCATGCTCCCCCCAAACATTTGTATTTAATATTTCGCCATGTGCCACAAACCAAGAAACTCGGTCCGAGTGCCAACCACCTTTTCTTTGTCTCTCTCAAAACATATAATCTATGTATTAACCTTCAGTTCATCACTGCTTCATCTGTTACAACTCACATGTATGTAGACAGTTAAAAGAGTCGACTGGTTGTACTAGAAGAAAAATAGCACATCATTACCCGACGACGGGAACCAACATTATCGCCAAAGAGTCACCCGAGCCTTGGTTCCTTTTTTTTCCCCTAAAACGGTGCTATCGTGGTATGATATTCTAGGTAACGATGAAACTGGCTTGCCAAGTTCTTATTTCTCTTCATATGCCCGCTTGTAACAGATCAGCCCGGATACAAGGCACAAAAAATTTTATTCCTGGAGTCTGCCAATGATCGTGCCCACCAATATGCTCTGTTAGTGACACGCATAATTGATCTGCACAAGCTATGCATCATGTTTGAGAGACTCCCGACGTACTTAGAGCAACTGGGGTGACACATACGTTCACCAATACCGTACATAATGAAGCAGGGAGACCGACTGATACATAGCGCAGAATTCCGAGGGTATCTACAGCAAAAACAACAAAAGATTTGGAGTGGCTTTATAGTGATGTCGATAGATCCAACCACAGCCATGGTGACGCAAATAAGTCGAAGAATTTCAATCTGCTTCGAATTGAAGGGTACCTTTTCTTAGCAAAGCAGCTATGATGCTCTAAAGAAACGTCTGTGCGCCAGCTCAAGATCAGCAGCAGAATATAAGATGTCACTAGCAAACACAGTGTAGTGAACGACACGCACGTCGATGCAACAGGTCCTCATTATCCAGACGAATAAAAATACACATTCATGCGTTAGTTTCATTGCATTATAGAAAAAATCGGGTCCTTAGAGTCTATGTTCGAGTTCTAATTTGGCACGCTCCAGCGTGTGGTCGATATCACTAATGCGCCAATTCCAGTCATTGATCGGTTCATTCGTCTTTGGGTCTCGACCTGTAATAATATCCGGCGAGGACGCGAAGTAAGGCGTCTCAAATCGTACAAGCAATGGCCGTCGCGCCTCGTCATAAACCTGTATATCCTCGCCTCCATCCTTCTTTCCGATCTTCTTGTATATCACGTCCGCATCAATGGAAACGTCCACCTTGATTTGAACGCCTTCCATGACAGCCTTACTTGCACGCTGACGAAAATCGACAAATGACTCATCTTCGGGAGACACGTTCGACTTTTTCACAGCCATGCACAGTGTCATCCACTCGAAGAGCTCGAACTGACGCGGCGAGGACAGGTGCTGTTTGCTGCCGAGGGTAATCCAGACTTCGTGGACAGTCGCATCGTAGATCTGGGGAAGTTGGATTGAGATGTGGTCGTCACCGAGACTTTTTTTGAAGGGAACCACGTAGTCCTGGATGAACTCAGGCGTAAACATGATGGATAAGTCTTCACCATTATCTTGATGTTCCTCGTTTTCTGTAGTAGTTGTTGTTGCTGGGCGGTTCAGGTGGTCGGTCAGCACCTGGACAGCGCGTCGGGTTGCCATGGTAGCTGTGATAGTAATATAAGCTGACGCACATATAAACATAGAAAAGAGCAGACGTACACCCGAGGAGGAACTCATCCGGAAAGTAGTTTGTGCCAGTGTTGAGTTGCAAGGTGCGCCAGGCCGCCCATTGACTCAGGCCCCGTTGAATAGTCACAGGCAACCAGTTGATAAATGATACCTGGCTCGTTCTTTGGTAAGGGTAGTTTTCAATGCGCGGAGGGTCTGTGCTCAGTTTCCAGGCTGCAATGGGAGGAGTCAAAGGGTGAGTGGATATTCGCGTCATAGGCAGTAGAATGAAGTGTGGAGCGTGAATGCTTACGTGTTGATTGGGTGGAAAAGTGTGAGTTCTCGTCTTGGTATTTTTGACTTGATACCGAAAAAGAGCGGTACAGGTTGAGAATACGTCTAGGTGAGCGTGCGCATGACTGGAGACGTAACGGTCGTAACATGGTGACAAGGGTCAGTCAGAGCAAAAGTGTGTGTGGGTAATTGCATTGCGTATCATTCTAATATAATTCAAGCCACGCCGCTCCTCCCGACTTGAATTCTTTCCTGCACACTTTTTCTTTTCTTTTTTAAGACAACATGCGTCAATTGAAGTACCACGAACAGAAGCTCCTTAAAAAGGTCGACTTTTACCAATGGAAGAGCGACGATACGCTGCGTGAGGTTCAGGTCATGCGCAGATACCACATTCAGAAGCGTGAAGATTATTACAAGTAAGTGAAAGATCAATTCTCGGGAAACAGTTTCTGATCCTACAAAAAAAAAAGATACAACAAACTCGCAGGCGAGATCAAGAAGATCGCCAATCGATTATCGCTTTTGGATGCACGCGATCCCTACCGTGCTAAGCAAGAGAAAGCACTCCTTGACAAACTGTATGCAATGGGCATCATTACCTCGAAAAGCAAATTCAGCGACTGCAACAAAGTGACAGTTTCTGCCTTTTGCCGGAGGCGTCTGCCTGTCGTCATGTGCCGCTTGAAAATGTCAGAAACGGTCAAGGAGGCTGTGACCTACATTGAACAGGGCCACGTCCGTGTCGGTCCCAAGCCCATGACCGATCCCGCCTTCCTCGTCACTCGCACCATGGAAGACTTTGTCACTTGGGTCGATACCTCCAAGATTAAGCGCAAGATTATGAAATACAACGACAAGGTAATTCTACTTTATTTACATGGCAAAAGAGAGGCTGACCTGATATAAATCTATATAGCTCGACGACTTCGATCTTTTGTAATCCTCATCATCCTACTTCCACTTTCTATTTCATACTGCATCCATATACGTCGAATACAACTCCTCATTATGTACTGTTCGTGTGGTCACCAAGGCAACGACGCGTGTGGGTTGACTGAAGGGATCTGTGCTGGTCCATGTCATATTGGGTATGTACTGTCGCAGCTCACGGGGAAAGTTGGCTGGCAGATCCACTTCTTGATATCGTACTGTCCATACAATCAGCCTCAATGCTTTTCAACTTTTTCGCATACTTACCATTCGATGGAAGCTTGTCTTTGACACCATTATTGATATATTGACCTACTGCCAGCGGATTTGTTCGATTGTCACTCATCCAGGTCATGTCACTCGTCTGGGTCGCACCAGGCCAATTTTCTCGGTGGTAGAGAGACCGATGGACATGACCCGAGAGTCCTGTCAAGACTCTTGAGCTTCTTGCGGGATCATAGTATGCGACGTACCTGTAGACTTGCCATCAACAAAGATGCCATCGACGCATTTAAGGATATACTTGTTGCGCAAACTGACAAATAAGAGAGGCTCGGATGGCATATAGACAGTACCTGACAATGAGAAAGTGTAAGGCTTGATTTGATTTTATGCAGCTAAAAATCCAAAATAGCGTATTTACCGGGATAAAAGCTCACAACACTTCCTGGACTGCATGTGCCTTGCAAAAACACACCTTGCCCTGCCCCTGGAATTTTTGACAGCCCCACCTGGAGACTGAACCCGGTTCTCTTTTTGACCTCTTGGGCTCCTGTTGTATGGATGGCGCTCAAAAGTGTTTGAATCTGCTGTGTATAATCAATCGCGACATGATCGCTTTCACCACTAGGGATCGACTGTTTGGGTGGCGATCGCATAGTCTTGATCGCTAGCTTCAGTGCTTGCCATGGGTATCTACTCCGTTTCAGGCTTTGTTTACAAGTGCTACCGAGACTTACAGTCTATGCAGATAATGATTCATTGAGGTGTTGGATTATGTATGGAAGAAATTAAATATCGAATCATACCAGTCAAACATAGCAACCGAATAAATTATATGCCGCACCAACAACTGTCAGCATCATAACTGTCCCATATATTACTCTGCACATAGAGCCCATTTATACCAGATACTGCTATATACAAAGGTTATTGCTGATCCATTTCAAACATAGTATGTAATCCTACATAAAGATTCGTTAATGGTTTTGGTGGTAGCTCTTGCTGCTCGTATTCGCTGTACCTTTCACTGACAAGCATTTATCGTAGTAAGCAGTACTTAATTATAATGTATATGGTTTCATAAAAGTTTTTTTTTCCGTAAATTGCGGTTTATTAATCCTTTCAGAGGGTATTCCAGAGCTGAATTGAAGAAGCAAATGCATGATCCGTCAAGTTAAATCCAACGTTGACATGTTCTCAAAGAGAGTTGTGTCATCTTCATAGTGAGAGATATTCGCAACAATGAAGCCTCAAGTCATTTCCCGTGAACTCCGCGGTGACATGCGTTCGGCTTGAACATGCCAAGGGCGTTCGCCCTCTTCATTTATGACCCGACTTATCATACTAGGCTGTCTGTGCATAACAACGGAAGCCTAAAGTGTCAATCTGGGCAAATGAAAATAGCTATTTTCATAATGGATGCATTGTTCATCGATATGCCTCTTTTTAGTATCATCTTTGTCTATGCTCGCATGAATTCGGCGCCATTGTCAGTTGTGGATATTGTTACAAAATGCAAAGTAAGATATAGAGGTAGAGGAAAAGGTATATATGAATAAGTTCAAAGATAAAAAGAATACCACATGGTGCATTTGTTGGTCCAGATTGTTCCTGTGGCACGTTTGGGTCAATGAAGATCGTCGAAGTTTCTAAAAGAGAATCAGATAAAAGCACCGCGTAAGAAAGCCCGACCATTCTTCATTTTTCTTTTTTTTTCGCGCACTACTTTTTTTTGTTTCTTTGTCTTCGAATATGAGCAACAAGTTCGTCAAGGAGTTTACTAAGCAAGAGACCGAGGGTGTCGAGAAACTCAAGGCGAAGCTCCCCGAGATCCTTAAGGCTGCATTCGACGATGAGACACCCTACACCTTGTGGGATGTCAAGCTGGACAAGGATTCCACAGACGAACGCCTTTCTGTGCTCCTGGTCAAGTTCCTGCGTGCTCGGTAAGTTGTAATATATAATTATAAGCCTGTAAACTCATTAAAATGCTAGGGAGCATAACGTGGACGTTGCAGCAGATATGCTGACGGATTCTCTGAAGTGGCGCAAAGAGTTTAAGGCTGATGAGGTCTTGGAGGAGAGCTTTGACGAGGATGTGTTTGGCCCTATTGGCTACACTTACAAGACCGATAAGGACGGTCGTCCTGTGTGCTACAACTTCTATGGTGATCTCGACCAAGACAAGGTCTTTGGTGACCTGCAGAGGTAGGCTCTCTAACTCTGACAATGAAAAATCGAAATGAAAATGACACCCCTTTTCGAATGGACAGATTCATACGTTGGCGCGTGCAGCTCATGGAGAAGTCCGTTCGCCTTGTAGATTTGGAGAACGTGGACTCGATGATTCAAGTGCACGATTACAAGGGCGTTTCCATGTTTGGTCGTTCGGCCAATTCCAAGGCTGCTACCAAGGAAGTCATCAAAATCATGCAAGACAACTACCCCGAATATTTGGTACGTCATATAATAAACGAACGACGCACGTACAACCTAATCAAATATGTTTCAGGCTCTCAAATATTTCGTTAATATTCCCTGGTGGGGCAGGTACGTCCTTTGATTGTCAAAGCTCGTCTTTCGCTCATGCATTCAATAGCAAGATCTACAACTTGATCAAGTCGCTCCTGCCCGAGACCACTACGCGCAAGTTCCGGGTTTGCTCGAGGCAAGTATATACTGTCTGACCGAGATAGATTAGCTTATATATTCTGCGGATACAGTGATGAACTTTTGGAAACCCTGACGCAGCAGATTCCCAAGGAGAACCTTCCTCCGGTGTATGTACCTGAGAACGGCAAGAAGGAGGAAGCCGCAAATCCTAAGGAACCTGAACAATCTAAGAACGAGATTGCTGAGCCATCCAAGAAGGATGAGGAGACGAAGGAAGCAGAACAACTCACGGAAACCGAGCAACCAAAGGAAACTGAGGGACCCAAAAAGGACGAACCTGAGAGCTCGGGAACCGCCGCCGAAGGGGAAAAGGCGTAGATTGTACAAAATCTCGCTTTTGATCGCACTACTTTTATCATACTTTCTAGCTTTCTACATTTATATTACAAGTAACTACAATTTATACTATTCGTATTTTCACTCTTATCAAATCTCTTATTACCACATATAAGTGATGGCACCAGTGCTGTAGAAGGAGCCTATGCATACATGCTCATACATGTCTGTATGGGGTAGAGTGCGGCGAGGAGATTTATAAACTAAAAAGGGTAATCACAGTCTCCAACCTGCAACGAACGAGAATATATGCCTCTTGGAATGTAAGAGCAAAAGGGAGCACGGACACACACACATACACACAAATCAACTGTTGCTAGGTTTCTGCAACACCTTTGATTTATGTGCACGCCACCACGCTACATATTGCCGCGCTCTGACTGGCACAAGAATAAAGACCTTGACAACACCGGCGGAAGACAGAGCGCTTTCTCTTGCCAGGCTTCATACATTTACATGACCATGAACTTCTTATCATAATAAATAATATGATGAATACTGAAGAAGCAGGTTTTACTCATCAGCCGCAGCAGTAATCTCCTTTTTGGTGATTTCATATGAAACTACAAAAGCACGACTCCAAAACTGTATGTAGTCAACTGCGTTGCACGCCTCACTAATATCTCTCGAACAAGGTGCATTTTACTTGTAATAGCCAAAAACATCCGAAAAAGCCCATTTTCCTATCGGTCACGTATAGTGCTTGTAATAAAAGCATTTACCGCATGCTGTATGTGAAAAATATAGCATACAAGTTATACATATAAGTACCTGCGACGCGATCCGTTGCTCCAAAGTGATATTTCTATCGAGCGATACGCGGTATTATTTCCCGTAATAAAGAGAAAAATCAGATTTGACTTCAGTGAAGATAAGAAGGAACCAATGCAGCATTATAACGAGGAGTCCAGAAGTGAACCAGCATAGGCTAACTTTGACCCAATACAAGTCGATGTGAACCGACTTGAAAGCTTTTTCCTCTTCATTTATCGTTAATAGAACCTTATAGGTGATGTTTGAAGTGTCGTTTGAATCTTGCTCTAGTATTTTGGAGATATTGTCTTGCCTAAAAATGGGGCAAATCTTTTGTTATAACAAATGAATGTATCATAGATATCGAATCCCCGGTGTTATCCTGCCTATTACCGACCGATATTATTTTGAATTCAATTAGCTCTGAAGGGACATTAAGCTGTGTATAAGGCTATAGTCTTGATGGGAAGCTTCTCCGTGACGAGCTCGAGTCAGTAAAACCAATAGCACCAGATCACTTATTTGGTGCGATATTTTAATGGGTATGATAGCCCAACCCTCTCTAGATGAACCTTTTTGACTTTAACGGTCCTAAGGTGCCCCTTAGTATAGCACAAAAGTGTCTAGCATACCCTGAAGCCAAAATGGCACCAACGAATTTATTTTTCGGGGGTTCAAGCAAGGAATGTATACTTAATGCAACTTTATGATGCTTATGCTGTAATATCATACCACACAGTTCTTTGATTAAAACTTCCAAAACAAAAAGCTATGCTACATATCTATGCGGTCTCGGCATCTTTATTTATCTCATCGATCGGTTTGTCTCTATCATCCCTCGATAATACAGCTTTTAAATCAAAGTGCACCATGGTTAAATCTCATTTTTTATTGATTGTTCAATTATAGCTGAATAGCTTAGCATTCACGTCGATTGCCTTGTCTATTTATGATCCAGCCATGTAGTTATAATAACATAAAGCCAAAGCGGTCATTGCTATTGATGACAATCTTCTGTCGAGCGTTAAATAGTACCTAGATAATTCTGTGCTCGTCTTGTATTTCCTTTTGCTCCGATGAAATGATACATGCAATGACTTCTGCCTAGCAACGGATCAAATCAGAGAATGCCAGAAGCCATAGCATTGTAAGGCTAATAGAGGTCTTTGCAATACTGTCACTAGGGTCCGGATGCTCCCGCATTTGGGGTGTGACGAAGTAGACATGAAACTTGGATTCCTTGAGCGGACGCAGATCCCTTGATATGTACAGGCCACTTTTTTCTCTGTAACACGACGCCAGGAGTATGCATCTCTATTTGTCGCCTATGAGTGAATAGTCGAAACAGGAAACCTATTTTTCGACTTTTTGCGGACGGATATTCATGCTTGATTCGCATATATTGCATCCATAATTATATTACCAGGGATGCACCGCTCATCCAGGGGGCTTCTCTCACTTGCCTCCTGTCTCTTGTCTCTTCATTTCGTATTATTATTTTATTATTGTTTTTTCATCATTCTTTACGCGTGGAACATCACGAGAATCATCGTGCAACTTTATGTCTTGGCAATAGATCAAGCAAAAAAACAGAAAGGTCTTTTAGTGCGGAAGCCAAAAAGAACACTGCGTTTTTTTTGCGCTTAACCAAAATTTGATTGGCACAGATCCGAGCTGAGACTTAAAAATCTTGCCGGCGGGTACTTATATAACTTAGGGCCAAGTATCATCTTCCTTCGCTAATCACATCCCAAGTCCTTCTGTACCCTGATTCTTTTTTGTTTCTTAAAATGGAAGGCATGGATATGGACAATGATCAGACGCCGGCAGACCCCAATACCCCGTATTCTGGTGCTTTAGCGGGTGTGATCGCTGGCCTATTTATGGTAGCCATCCTGCGACACCAGCTAGGAAATTGGATTGGCTTGCCCAAGGGTTACCGTCAACTCGAAGCGTTTGTTGTCAATCAGTTGAGCTATACGCCGAGACTGCGGTACATGACGCTGCCTCCAGTAGGTGTCTGGCTCGGTGTGGTTGTCTTGCTATGTGTGGGTCTGCCACTGCTGCTGTTGGATACGAACCTCAAGCTCAATTCGAACCGTGCCGGTTTTCTGTCACTTGCACTCGTACCTTTTATTCTTGCCACAACCGGAAAACACTCTGCCCTGGGATGTCTTACGGGAATGTCACCGATTCAGCTCAACGCGATTCATCGCATCCTGGCGACAGCGATCGTCGTGACAGCCACCGTTCACATGGCCTACCACATTCAGTCATGGGCGCCTTTCAAGAGTTTCCTCAACACTAAGCTCGCGACAGAAAAAGTCAAGTACGGTTTGGCTGGTTACGGCTGCCTGTGTGTCGTATTCCTGGGCAGCATGGCTCCTGTGCGGCGCTTTTGCTATGAAATTTTGTTGGGCACCCATATCCTCGCTTTTGGCTTTATTGGCGCCATTGCAAAGCATACGCCCTACGCGATGCGCTACTTCCTCGCCGGTCTCGTCTTGTATGGTCTGAATCTGCTTGCCGGCTGGTACGTCAAGTCTCGCGTCGCACGCGTCCGTCTGGACCCACTCGCCAACACGACCCGCCTCGCTATACGCACGTCAAGCCCCATCTTTCACAAACCCGGTCAGCACCTCTACATTCATATCCCCAGCATCTCCTGGTTTGAATGGCACCCCTTCACCATCACTAGCACCCATCTTGCCCCCGATGGCTCTTGCGACTGCATCGAAATCTACGCTGCTAACCGCGGCAATTTTACGCGCAAGCTGCACAATCGCGGGCCCGCCGAGCTCTTTGCATTTATCAGCGGTCCGTGCGGTGATGCCCAGTCTCTCGAGCATGACACGATCGTATCCTTGAATGCCGGCGCTGGTGTCACCTACGGCATTCGCCTGTTGCGTGAGACTCTCCAAAAGACATCCGCGGCTCAACGTATATTCTTTGCCTGGTCCGTGCGTTCCGCATCCGAGCTCACGTGGTTTAAACGTGAACTCGATCAGGTCACGACTGATTTCCCAGACAAGGTCACTGTCGATCTTTTCGTTTCGAGCAGCTCGGTCGACGATCTCGAGGAAACGGTCCAGGAACCCTATCAAGACAAGCCTGAGCACAAGTCCGAGCCCTCATCCCCGTCCTCGTCCTCTTCCACTGCAGGCCAGCCCCAAAAGACCGCCACCATCCACCAAAGCCGCCTGGACATTCGTGCCTATCTCAAAGAGAAAATTAAATCTGGCGACGTGGGCATCCATGGTATGTTTATAAAGCACTCATACGTTGCATTTGATCGCTGACTCTTACTCTATAGCCTGTGGTCCGGCTTACTACAATGCCGAGGTCAAGAACGTCGTCGCATCCATGTCCAGCCCAAGCCATGCGCCCTATCTGCACTGTGAAGCATTCGAATACTAACGTATTCTATCTTGTAAATGTCTCATCTGTAATTTTATACCGTATATCATCCAACAGTTACATAAATATATATTTTATATCTAAACAAAAACGTGCTTTTAAATTTGCATGATATGATTTCCACCGGGGGAATCGCACGACTTTTTAATCTTTTTATTCTCTTTTGAGGCGCCCTTTCTTTTGGTTACAATAGATAAGAAAAAGTATATAAAGTATGTGTGTTATGGTCCTGGAAATCCACCGAATCTATCGCTATTAAGCTGTGCTGCAACAGCGAACGCAGCCTCGACCGCAGCGTTCTCCATGCCGGATTGAGGTGGCATGACACTGAAGCCTTGCTGAGACTGCGGGTGTGCATTTTGCTGAGGAGGTTGATGATGAGGATGATGGGATTGTGAATGTGGATGACCTTGGGCGGACTGTGGATGTTGGGGTGCAATACCGGCTTGCATGGCGTGATTAGGAGGGGGATAAGTATGATGAGGCGACGACGAAGGAGTTTGGAACGCAGACGAAGGGTCCACTGGATGCGTAGGAGAGAATGGATGCGGATGAGGAGGAGCAGTAGGAGGAGCAGGAGCGGGAGGAGCATGATGATGATGTTGATGATGATGATGCTGGGGTGGAGGCATGACGGGTTGCGATGGTGGTTGTGGCGCTTGTGATGGCTGCGGAGGCTGAGGTTGGGACTGCGGGTGATGCTGCATCGGCATCGACATGTTGTGGAGATAGTCGACGGGGACGGGGCCAGCAAACGTATACGAAGGCGTGTGGGTGAAGGGGATCGAAGCCGCCACCGGTTGCACTTCGTGGGTCTTTTCATGCTTCTTCAGTGATCGTGCATGGTAGTACGCCTTGTGGCAGCCTGCAGCGGGGCAGATATACGGTCTCACATTCGAGTGCGTCTTGATGTGCGTGGTCAGGGAATCAGGGCGCGAAAAGCGTTTGCCGCATCCCGGCTTGGGACACACAAACGGTCTCTCGCCCGTATGTGTCCGCAAATGGTTATACATCTTGTGTCGTTTCGTAAAGGGCTTTTGATTTCGGGCACATCCTTCCCATTCGCAGCGATAGGTCGGCTAATCAACGGAAAAGATCGAGTGAGTATAGTTAAAAAAAAAAGAGAGGATTGTGCATGTTTTTGCCACTATCTTACCTTTCCGCTACCAACGTGTGTGTCACTGATGTGCGTGATAAGCTCCTGCATGCCGGCACATATGTGGCCGCACTCTTTCCACAGACATTGCATCGGCTTGGACGCGACCTCTTGCTGCTGCTGCTCTGACTCAGTCTCGTCCTCCTCGTCTTCTTCTTCAGCTTCTTCGTTCTCGTCTTTGGTGCCACTGCCGATGGAAAGGCTGCGCTCGGCCTCTTCCATGGTGCGATCTTGGTCCAACGGCGTGGAGGGACCTTCTTCGTCGTCATCGTCCATATTGGTGCTCGTCTCGGACTTAATCTCAGTCTCGCCTTGTGGTTGGCGCGTCGTTTGACCACCAGCAGCAGCAACTTCGAACCGCTGCGCCCGTTTTTCCTGCTCAAGGGCCATCAGGCGCTCAATGAGCTGTTGACGCGTCATGCCTTCAAACTCCTTGGCCGACACATCCGCCGTTTTGGCGACCGTCTCGGAAAGCGCAGGAGTCGACTTGTTCTCGAGGTTCATCTCGGCAGCCGACGGAGGAGGCGGGATATGGATCTGTTGGGGCTGCTCATGGTGTTCCTGCTCTTGTAGTGTCGGTGTATTCTCGGTCTAAATTTATCGTGAGCAAAAAAAAAAAAAATTCTGTACAACGTGCAGCGCTGATGTTTACCTTTTCATTTGGGGCAGCTTGTACAAGGCCTGCATTTTGCCGGTGTGACTCTGGATTCTCATTAATAAACACCATCTGCTGTTGATGATGCTGTTGCTGTTGTTGAGGCGGTTGAGCGTGCGACTGTTGTTGCTGTTGTTGCTGTTGCTGTGGCTGTGGCTGTTGCTGCTGAGCTTGATGTTGCTGCTGCTGCTGTTGTTGACTGTTGGCAAGGTCCATCGAAGGATGACGTAATTGCAGCTGATCTGGATGATGGAGGATAATCACATTCGATGGATCGTTGCTGTTCATGGTCTCAAAATTGGAGGGGTGGGCATTTGCAGCGGCAACAGCAGCGGCAGCGGCAGCAGCGGCAATGCGCTCTTGCTGCTCTTGCTGCTGGATAGCCAGGTGTTGCGCCATGACTTGCTGGGCAGCAGCCGCTTGGGCCGCCATTGCCTGTTCATGCGGGCTCGGTTGAGAAGGCTCGTGTGGATGCTGAGAAGGGGCAGACTGCTCGCCAAATAGGATGTTTTGGATATCGTTCTGGCTTTGCTGCTGTTGCTGTTGCTGACTCTGGTGTGTTTGTTGCTGTTGCTGCTGTGATTGCGGCTGCTGCTGTTGCTGCTGGGGGTTAAAGCCATAGTCATGGGAAGAGCGGTGCATGTCCTGGGGAGTACTTTGCTGCGACAGTATCATGTTGGCTTGCTGAACGCTTTGGTCCATGGACTGCGGCATAGCATTGGGGTGATCCATCGGGTTCTGTTCCTGTGCAATAAATGAGCCACAGAAGGGTAACACAAAGAAAGCCATACCATTAGTTGATGATGCACGATAGAATTAGAAGGATTGTGCATCATCAATGCCCCATGTTGCTGCTGTTGCTGTTGCTGTTGCTGTTGCTGTTGTTGTTGTTGTTGCTGCTGCTGCTGCTGCTGCTGCTGTGGAGGCTGCTGCTGCTGTTGAGAATGCTGTTGTGTTTGGTGGTGGTGGTGTGTTTGCGGAGGATGATGCGGGTGATCATGTGGGAGCGCACTGGCGCCCAGGTTGGAAGGTGGCCCCTGCTCGTCTGATTTGTTTGCCATGTGTTGACTTAATTCAGGATGCGCGGGTGGGCTGATAAGACCCTGAGAAAGGACAGCTGCATTCTGAACGTTCGACATTATAGTTTGTTGATTACCAAAGCCTTGGTCGTTTCCGGTTGCCATGGCCAGCAGGTGATGATTGTACGAGTCCTTCATAATGTTGTTATTGGAGTCGCCAGTCAAAGGTTGATTGTGCTGCATAGACTGGGAGAGCATGGCTGGAGGAGGGGGCGGATGAGACAGTGAAGATGGAGTTCCTGAGGAAAGATCCATCGAGTGATTGTGAAAGAGGGGCTGACCGTCCTCGGGCGTAGTGACGTGTGGGCTAATAGAGAAGCGCTGGAACTGCTGAGGAGCCGCTGTCATTGCAGGAAGCGCAAACGAAGGAGCTGCTGAATTAGCACCCGCCGGAGGGGGAACTGCGGATGGGTGCACATCTGAAACATGGGTCGGGAATCCACCCAAGGCAAGACTTGCTGGATCGCCCGGATCCGATAGAGCCGGGTGTTCGGTCGATTGCGTCTCCATTACCTCAACTTTTGTTGTCGATCAGAGTCGAGTTGAAGTGGAAAGGGAGGGGAAGAAAAGAAAAGTAGTAAAAAAAGTACAGGGAAAAGCCAGAATGAAAAGCGGGTTCGGATGTATGCTTTCTATCTATGCTTTGCTGCTGACGAAAAGGGCGGAAAAGAAAGTTATAAATAATAAAAAATGAGTGGACAGCAGAAGAAACAAGGCACAATTGTATGAAATTATAAAAAAAATAGAGATAGAGAGACAGAGGTTTAAAATACGCGATCGAGAGTGGTAAGACTAAAATGAGCACGCGTCATTGAGTCATGTAATCTTGTAATACGAGGTTACTTACATCATGCCCAATACAACAAAAGTGATTTAAAAAAAAAGGAAGAATAGATAGGCGAGACTTTTGAGTTCGTATTTGTTGTCGGTCAATAGAAGATAATAGGTACAACTCACACACAAGCACACACAGTCGACGAAGCTATGACAATCGGTTTCAAAGCTGGAGCGGACACACAAAAAACAAAAATGTTTTTCCATGTGTGAGCCAATCACAATCATGAGTCAGCTGAAAATGTAAGATCAAAGAAGTTCCGAGCTTCAATGTTTCACAGTCCAATAGAAAAAGGAAGAGTCGACGGTCAATCGAGGGGGGTGGGCGATCCTTTTATTTCTGTCTGTGCGTTTCTGATATCATACAATGCCAAGCAAAAGAGGGGTAAGATAAAGAAAGGGGCTATGAGAAAGAGTCTATACAACAGTAATGTTATTATTTCTGGATGATGTGAACCTCATGTGGCACACAACGGCCCGTTGAGTAGGCTGACTAACGGTTTGCCATTTATGCCTTTTGCTGGTCTGTTTATATTGATCAGTCCTGCCCCCCCCCGTTCTCATTTAGCCTTTTTTTTTCTGTTTCTTTTCTTCTTTAATATACCCCACATACATACAAACACACACACATGCTCCCTGCGACGCTACTTCGTGTCTCGACACAGTATCGTCGCTACTATGCCACTCAGGTCGAGCTAACCGAGGACCTTCTTCGCGCACTGGCACTCGCCCTGCCAGGTATGTGCCTTATTTCTAATTGAAGCCGCCCTTTGTTTCTCGCGCGCTCATACCGTGTCTTTTGTTTCACTCATTCCAGGTCGCTTTGAAGATGCTGATCTCTGTTCGCAATCCAGTGCGTATGACCTTGTTACAAACGTCCTCAACTCAATAGGGCTCATTTTGCTTATTTGTTAGTCCTATCAGTCCTGAACTTGGTTTCCCTTTTTAATACACACTTGCTGGCAAGACGGAGGGACCGCCTTGTCAAACAGCAAAATGATACCGAGGAAGATCCTTTCAGCTTTAACAACCATATTCGCCGTTTTTATTACGAAAAGTCGTGGCCACGAGTGGCTGCCATGTCATTAAGCATCGTGTCCTATACTGAAGTCGTGCTTGAGCTCTTTTGGCGTCGTCGTCATCAAAAGGCTCAATCCAACTGGCGCTGGATCGCCATCATTGAAACTATCAAGTAAATCTAAATATCCTGATATGTCTGCATTCCATCTAATCCATCTTGGTTATTAGGGCCTGTCTTCGCTTCTTCTTATTCTATAATTCACAGCGGTCGACCGTTCTCCACCCTGCCCATCTCGTGCGCAACATTGCTCCCGACTCGCTTGATCTCAACACGAGCGATAAGCTCGAGCTCGGCGTGATCGATCCTCGCACAGGCACCCCCTCCAGTGCCAACCCAGATCTCCTCAGCAAGAAGATCCATCCTGTCGCACCTCGCTCAGGCTGGGCCCATGTCGCAGAGATCCTCTGGATTATTCGACCCGTAATTTATGGTAAGTCAGACAAAAAAGTGAAGGGTAAGGGAACTCATCCCATCGAAAGCCCTGCTGGTCCTGGAGCGCGTCCAGAAAACCCAGATGGAATCCGATGAGGAAGATGAAAAGGCAGAGGAAGACGACTGGAAACCTTGGCTCGTATCGCTCGGGATCGATCTTATGGCACGCGTCGCGCGGCACATGCAGCCCATGTCTCCCTTGGAAAAGGAGGAGTCACATCGTAGAGACTTTTTACTTCTCTACTACCTTTTCCGCGGTCCCATCTACACACGCTTCACCAAGAACATCCTCGATACCTTTTGTGACACCTTTGAGCACCGTCCGATTATGTCTATCGTCGCAGGTACGTTGAAAATGCAGAGACGCTTCCTCAGACTCACCTCACCTTCCGGTATGCAGCTGCCTTGAACGATTATCGGGTTTTCTGGGAGCAGAGCTACTTTTACACGGCTGGTTCCTAATTTTCACATGATCCGTTTATTTATTTCTGTTTTGCGGCAAGCATCGACGCCATGTGTACATTAAGCCCTGATATCCCTTTCTTTTTTTTGTCTACCTCTCCGTGTCCAACATTTACCTTTCTTTCTTCGTTGCGCAAATCAGTCTTTGCCAGCCTGAACATAGTATAGATACAAAAGAACGACACCCGTGTTGAGCCCAGATGCAAGCTCTTTTAATAATAATCTAGGATGTCTAACAAGTGCAGAAAAATGATGGTACCGCTTAGGTGTAGTGAGGTTAGTGTGTTTGTATGTGTGTTGCGCGAAAAAAAAAAAGAAACAGGAAACAATAGATGCTATGGCATGGAAGGAACAGGTTGGAAATAGAGAGTAAAGGGTGAGGAACGGGAAGCATGAGGAGGGCGATAGAGAGAGAGAGAGAGAGCTCATGCATCGAAATCACCCAATAGCTCAGGCGCCTTGAGCTCACCCTTGGCTACC
>VAFG01000269.1:83233-104843 GCA_013461545.1 Syncephalastrum contaminatum
AGCTCATGCATCGAAATCACCCAATAGCTCAGGCGCCTTGAGCTCACCCTTGGCTACCTTGTCCACTGTCTTGATCAAGTCATAGTTAATCGCGGGTGACACGATTGAGTCCTGCTTGTAGTCCGGATGGTTGGTCACCAGCTTACGGAGATAGGTCGCGCCCGTCATGAGCTCGCCGTTGGCACGCCGGCTGATCAGGGACAGATAGTTTTGTAATTTCTGTCGTGTCTCGATATCGACATTGACACTGTTAAGGTAGCTATCCACGAGCGGGATCAAACCCGGGAAGCCGTTGTCCTGACCGTTCATGATTTCGTCCATCGTCATGAGCTCATACGCATCCTCGTCGCCTTCCGACTCGCTATGGGCTGTATCGCCATTGTTCGGAGCGCCCGCTCTGGTATCTGTTGAAAGAGGAATCAGTATGGACAAAGGGGAAAGTCAGTCGCACTTACCGCTAAAGACGTTCTTGCGGAAATAAAATTTGTCATTCGTCGCCGCACCGCGCTTGTGTGCCGTCCGCATATTCTCGTCGACCTTGCTGATGGGGATATAAAAGTTGAGGTTGAAGCTCAGAATTACACGCGTCAAGAGGACGATAAACACCGAGAACGCGGCATTCTCAAAGTCGGTCAGTTGTGCTTCCATGCTTCGGAACTCGACGCGCCAGCCAATGTTGGAGTTGGGCGGCGGCGGCTTGAAGCGCACGGTCTGCCAATTAGTGGATTGCAGGTTCTAAAGAGCCGACCATGATGTGAGTAGGCGGCGCTTGAACCCGACTCATTGCTTTACCTCAAAATGGTCCGAGGACTGCTCGTCGTCCTGATCCAGCAGCTCCTTAAAGATCACCAAGGGATCGCGAATAAACAAGTGGGAGATGTGTCGTGCCAGCAAATCATCGACATCACCCGCGCGCAGCTTTTCGTAGATCGCCTTATCGTAGACCAAGTCCAGATCATTGTACTTATCCTTGTACATGGCATCATCAGAGATGTAGGTGTCGATGGAGTCGTACCGGGACTTGTTGATCACGAATCGATCATTTTGCAGAGGCTGCCATAAAACAGTGAGCTCGCGTTCATATCCCATCCATTCCTCCCTTTCTTACCTTGAGTCCCCGTTCCTCGGGTGTTCGGTCATCCACACTGGCAGCGATGACGTTCCAGCGACAATCAACATCGGCGAGATAACCGCGGAAGATAGGCGCGGCAGCCGTCAACGCCAGCTGAAGCAAGGTCAGTATGATTGCCCTTCTCTCGCCCTTTGTGGTCTTACCATGATGGGGGCGATGGGAGCCAAATGGTCGTACAAGCGGCGAGCTTCATCAATGTTGCACGCCTGGAAGGTGATCTGGAGACAACAGCAGCCCATGCCGAACGCCATCGCGTCCATGTAGATGTGATCGGGCTTAGCAGCACCATTGGCCGCCTCCTTGTCGTGCTTGGACCAGTCACGGTCCCACGGGATGGTCGGATCAACAAACGGGCGGGGGGTGTTCACATCATGAAAGATGGGCATATTGATCTCCACTTTGGAGCCGCGTCGGCGCCGGATATTGGCCGTTAAGGTCCTAGCCTAAGCGTTAAATAGCCATCGAATACTGTTTTGTAGACTTACGGGAAACGTGCATGCGGGTTGATGATCTCATCGGGCACAAACATGCTCTGACATGCCAGACCCTGGGGTGCGTGGTCGGTCTCCAATTCATGCGGACAGCCCAGCCGCGGGTAGTTGACGAGGGTCACTGGCAGCTCCCCAGGCAACATCGCGGCCTCGGCTAAGCGACGGCGGCGCTTCATGTTGTCCTCGACCGTGCTTAGATCGCGGAGCGTGCAACCGTAAGGCTCGCCCGGTGTGCCTTCGATCATGTGGCGGCCGTATTCGGGTCTCCACAGCGCCTCAGGAGGGGTACTATCCAAAGCATAATGTAAGTTTTGCGTGTAGCCTGACAATGAGTGTTTGCATTTACGTAGTTCGACCTTCTTGGAAGTCTTGCTCCGTCTTTTGCAGTTCGGCGAGGATTTCAAAGACGCGCAACGACAGCTTGACGGACTGGCGCTCGTCGTCGACCTTGACAACAACATATTCTACCTAAGGCGTCTTGTGTGTTAAAACGGGATATTTTTATTTCCCTGAGCGCGATAGTACCTCGTCGCCCCATAGGAGACATTGCTTCTGGCTGCTGCGCTGCTTGCGGTAAATGGACAGAAACTGATCGATGCCGTGCGATCGGACGTGGTCAGCGTAAAGCTTGGCTTCATTCCAGTGGAGGGGAGTTCCCAAGGACAAGAGACCCATAATAAGAGTGAAGAAATGGAATAGAATAGAATAAAGTAAAAAGAAGCAAGAAGCGTTTGTCCTTTTGTTGCCGAAGGATTTGTAATCAAAGGAGAAGGTCCCACAAGAGCGGACGCGCCCAACTCAAAGAGCAAGCAAGCCACGGCCCATACAAAATTGAGCACAGAATTGCGCCATCCGTGATTGCCTCTTTTGGCTTCTTTACTCATCTCCTTTATATGTCAGTTATTGATTCTCATATATATCCCAGCACGGTAGTCATTGCCACCATGAAACAGAAATGGCTGTTTCATTTCTGTATCTTTCAGCTCTCCTGGCTGTGCGTTGGCTGCCCTTGACCGACGCCGTAGTGAATCCGGCCATCAAAACGATGGTCGTGCTCATGATGGAGAACCACAGTTATGACCATTTTTTGGGTCAGCTAAAGCAGCTAAACCCTGCTACAGAAGGCTCAGACCCATCCATGTGTAATGCCTTCAACGGCACCGACTATTGCGTATCCCATGATGCCTTGTTTCAGTAGGTCGCAGGGAACAAACTTGCATATGTTGTGTAACTCTGGACTCACATCATATCATAGCACAGACGAGCCAGAGAACTTTGTCTATGATGTCGATCAGCAGATCTACAACGTGCCCTATGGTACAATACCCGGCAAGGATGCCAAGCCCTCCATGGGTGGTTTTGTGGCCAACTACGTCAAGTACAGAGGTCAGTCTCGCGCAGACGAGGTCATGCGCGGCCTGAACCAGACCACTCTGCCCGTGTTGTATTCATTGGCACAAGAATACGCAGTTTTTGATGTATATTTAGAAAGAAGAGAAGTTTAATATCTTAACACTGATTTTGATAGCACTGGTTTTCCTCCATGCCCGGTTCAACCTTTCCGAACCGAAATTTCCTGCATGCCGCAACAGCGGGTGGCGTCGTGAACAATGACTTTCCTAAGCTCGGCTACCCGCTGAAGACGACCTTTGAAAACCTCGACCAATACAAGATACCTTACCGCATCTATTCCGCTTCGCCTGTGCCAGGCACCCTCCTCTTTCGCTATTTTCGGGATCCTACCCGCGTCCCCGGTTACGACATGAATGCTTTCTACCAAGACTGCCGTAATGGTACGCTTCAGTCGTACACGTACCTCGAGCCAGCCATGTTTGGCGTTGATCAGCGCCTGATCAACGACCAACACCCGCATGCGAGCAAATACTATGATCTGCGCCGTGGCGAACTCTTTTATAAACAGGTCTATGAGGCGTTGCGTGCGAGTCCCCAGTGGAACGAGATGCTTATGCTTCTGGTGTGGGTAAGTCACATACGTAATATCAAAGATAGAAAGCTCACGAATTTTTATGCATGAAAGGATGAGCACGGAGGTTTCTACGATCATGTACCGCCGTAAGTAGTCGGTTTTACTACCCTACGGGTAGTCGCTTACCATCAGTCTTCTTTTATATTATATGCATGCAGACCTACAGGTGTTCCTAATCCAGACGGTATCACTGACCCTACATTTGACTTTACACGGCTGGGCATCCGTGTCCCTGCCGTACTCATCTCGCCCTACGTGCCTAAGGGACTCGTCATATCTGATGTGCACGAGCACGCTTCTGTCTCGAGCACTATGCATCAGCTATGGGGTACGCCCTACCTGACGAAACGTGATGCAGCCGCCCAGTCTTTTGAAGGGTATGCCAACTTGACCACAGCACGCGCTGATTGTCTCTCTACACTCCCTGACCCTTCCTGGCAATATGACTCTGGTTACGCTCAATCGTCCGAAGAAGGAGAGAACGAATAGAGAGACAAAGTTTGTATAATTAAAATTGTATCCCATGTCCTGAGTTTATAACAAGGCCCACATTTGACAACGACGAATGTGTTTGAACAGAGCCTGCATCGTTGTGAACTGGTGCCGGACTGTCGTGTTGTATACATGCATACGGTCGCACGAAAGAATACCCAAGGTAAACAATAAACATGAGTGCAGCGTGCAAAGTACGCTCAACCCCCGACACATATTATATAAAGTTCAATCATGTATGTATACGAGGATGTGGGGTAGGAAAAACACGTTTCTGATCATATTGCATTGTGCAGTACTGCGATGATACCACTACCACAGATGATCGGGGTTATGTCCGACCAGGCGTACATGTTTCTGCTCCTTCTTTCTCCTCAATTATATCATTCATTCTACCTCGCTCCTGAATATCCGTGTTCCCCAGTTCATGTGATGCAGCCAGACCAAACCACACTTGTTTACCATCACCAGACCCCATAGTGAAACATCTGTCATGGTTTTTAACTTCACTCCCGGACACGCAGAGAGTATAATCATGGCATGCGCAGAGAACTACCACAGGCATAGCAACTTCAGTCAAACAGGGTTCAATACGTGAACCAGTGGATGGCAAGCAGCGCTGAGTTACATAAGCTTTTTTCTTCACGTGCTCTCAGAAAGTAACACCAAAAAATCCGGGACGGCGTCTCTCGGGCCTGAAGACGGGCAGTGCATGCGCAGTTGGGGATATAGTATAACATGGAGTGCAATGGCCTTATGGGTCATTTCGCTCTTATTGGCTTGCAGACAACAGCAACAACGGCAGTAGTAATAGTAGTATCGTGCATCGGCGCAAAACACCGACATTCGAAGCGTCAATGCATGCTTCTTTGAGGTTGCTTCTGTTTTCGACCGACTATTCTACGGCCTTCTTCGTTACCCCCCGGATTGTGTCACTATTGACATATGAGTGTCTTTTTTGTGTGTAAAAACTTGTGTATGTGGCAAATGGGTTCAGTTTGTTATGGAAAAGGCAAGCAAGAAAAAAAAAAGTTTTTTTCTGTATGGGCGGTTGTCGATATTGATCTGAAACCGAAAGCCTTTTTTTTTTCATATTACAGAGTAGGATTATCGGGCACACACTCCGCTTGCACAACAAGTTCTTTTCTGCCATTCCTGATGAAGAAGAACGGTGCTTTCAAAACCAAGGCGATGGCCAAGAAGCAAGGGTGGGGCAAGGCCGAGTTCATGGACTACCTCGTGAATCATCAAATAGGTTTGTTTGTTCATTCAGTTTGTTTCCTAAATGACTCACAACCAAAAACAGAGGCCCCACTTCGGGTCATGGCTGTCATCTTGGCTGGCTATGGTCTCGGTCTTCCTCTTTGTGACAAATTCCTCTTTATTGCCAATCAGCGTCCCGATGGCCTGTTCGAGAAGAGTCTGTGGGACATTACCTTCCTGCTCTTTTATATTTGTGTCTTTACTGCGCTGCGTGCCTTTACAATGAACCATGTCCTCATTCCCTTGGCCCAATGGGCCTACGTTAGCCGCAAAAAGTACCAACGTTTCGCCGAGCAGGGCTACTCTGCCTTGTATTACTCGACCAGTTTCTCATTTGGTGCGGTAGGTTACAAACAAAAAGGAGGGGCTACTATGCAGATGTATTAACTTCGGCTGCATTTTGCAGTATATCATGTACCATTCGCCTTGGTGGGACGATACCACCTACTTTTGGCGCGATTATCCCGTGACAGAGTACGACAAGCTGTTCAAGTACTATTATCTCGTTCAGTTTGCCTTTTGGCTGCAGCAGATCTTTGTTTTGCAGATTGAAGCACCCCGGAAAGACTATCGCGAGCTTGTCCTGCATCACATCAACACTTTGCTTCTCATCTCTCTCAGCTACGGATGCAACTTTACTCGTGTTGGTAATGCCGTCTTTATTTATATGGACCTGCCCGATGCTATACTTGCTGTAAGTCAATATATATAGAAAAAGATGGTAAGGAGTCTTATACTGGATACTTATTCGGTATGTTTAGCTGGCCAAACTGCTCAACTATGCGACACCTGGCATTATTTGTAACTTGACGTTTGTTGCGATGCTTTTCGCCTGGATGTACACCCGCGTCTATCTCTATGGGTGCATCATCTGGTCTACTATGACCGAGCCTGACCTCTACGTGCCCGAGTTCAAGTTGGATCCTTTAAACGGCAATTGGTTCCCCTACTTTGTGAAGTACATCATCCTTGGTCTCATGATCGGTCTTTACTGTCTCATCCTGTTCTGGACTGCCATGATCTTCAAGGTGCTGTACAAGATGGTCACCGAACCTGCCGCAAAGGACGTCCGTTCCGATGACGAGGACGACGAAGAAATCGAACCCACGCCTGTGAATGGCAAGAGGTAAGTTGGGAAAAGGGACACCAACTTTTTCATGCGTTTTCCCAAACCTAATATTTCTTTTTTTTTGCTCCATTTAGCAACGGCAAGTTGACCAACGCCAAGCAGCGCAAGCACTCCGCAGCTCGATAATTCACATCCATTTTGCTTAATTCTTCCCTTTAATTTGCGTCTCTCCACTGGGCAGGGCGCCTTGTTTCATTATTTTAACACTTATGTCTACTGTAGAGCATCATAGTTGAAGTACTATACCATCCATCTCCTCCCTAATAATAATAACCGCCAACCCGTTTTCATACTGATATATAGATACGCATGCCCTGGAGCTTGTGCTGGGCATGTGTGGTATTTCATTGGTAATGTGCATACTAAGCAATGGCGTAATCCCTAGTAATGCAACGCAATAGTCAGTTTTCTATCTTTACGGTGAATTCTGGCAGTACAACCATTTTCAGCCCATAAATCCACAGGACCAACGCTTTGGATACCATAGAAAGCAGACAGCGATTGAATTGCTATTCCGGTCGTTTCAAAACGATGGACACACGGGGACCATGGCATTTAACGACTCGTGCTTTGTGCAACGCGCTTTCTGCCTTTTTATTCCGTCAAGCCATGTAACGTGAATAAAAATAACGAGAGCTGAAGGTGAATTTGCATAATTTGTCTTTTTACGGGCACGAGGTTCGGCCCAAAGCGCCGCAACAAAAGAGCAAGAAGAAAGCTAGAAAGCTGGCCTCAGGTGTAATGCTGGCCTTCTTGAGGATGACTTGTCCATAAAAAGCAAAAGAAATATTTGGTCTCAACTCGCACGGTGTCTTTGCACTTGTACGACGGCGCACATTGTCGGGGATACATATGGGAAGCCTTCATTTTCTCCCTGGATTCCCTAGAAACCCTTTTTGCCCCCGCCATTTTGCCGCAGACGAAACAAATGATCGACATTACATTTGTCCTGCCAAATAAGAAAAATAATGCCCATATTCATACGTGAAGAGGGGCAGCTTGAACTACACTAGGTATTATCAGTAAATATATTATGGATTATGCATTGGTGAATTACAACAACAAGGAAGAGGATAAAAAAGAGATCGCAGAAGAGGGAGATAAAAAAGGTGTGGATTGAAAAGGGGGAAGGTTACAATGTGTGTAATAGTATAGCCATTGCTTTTTTTGCATGCGTTCCTTTTTCTTTTTTTGTGATTTTTTTTTTAGTTTGCGTGTGTGTGTCCAAAGGAAGAGGGGAGAGGTCGTGTGCGTCTGAGTGCTCATTGCCGTTTACGCCAAAAGGCCCAGAGTGACCAAGAGAGCGGCGAGCGTGTAAGCGGCAGGCATAAGCGCGTCAGCGCCGCTGTCAACCGATTGAGCCGTGACGCTGCCGGAGGCATCGAGAGCAGCAGACGAGCCTTCAGCCTTCGAAGATGCAGGGGCCGACGAGGAAGCAGCAGAGGAAGCAGCAAGCGACGAAGGAGCAGGCGAGGACGCTCCAGAAGAAACGCCTGCAGAGACACCGGCCGAAACGCCAGCTGAGGCACCGGCAGAGGCAGACACGCCAGGTGAAGAAGTAGCGGGTTGGGAGGATGCGGGCTGCGAAGGCTGCGGGCCAGCACCACCACCGCCGACATTGCCAGCGCCGGTGCCATCCATGGGACCGCTATAGTCGCCGGGGATGATGTGCGAACAACCCTTTTCAGAAATGCCACGGTTGCAGTCCGTCTTGCTATGCTGTATGCAAGAAAGGATGAGCTTCAATAACAGCGATAGGAATAGAACTTACACAGCAACGAAGGCAGAACGTGTGGCCGGCGGGCTCTATGAGGTTGACAAAGTGCTTGTAGCCCGTGCAAATTGCGCCTTTGGGCATCACGATATCGTATTGACCGCCCTCGTCCGTGACATTGAGATTGCCCTTGGCAGGATCAATCTGGCCTGTGACCTGGACGTAATTGTCCGTGGCCAGGAAGTGGGCAGATTGGATCAGACCTTCAGGGATGTTACCAGCCGATTTGGCAGTGGGCGTGTTGCCCATGCAAAAGACATTGGCAATGTATTCCGTATCGGCAATGTTGCGATTCTGTGAGTCGGTGGGAGGCAAGAAGGTGCAGAAGTTGGTGGCGTCGACGAGGTCAAGTGTCGTGTAAGGATTATCCTGTGCAAGCGACGTAGACACAAGGCAGGACGCGACAATGGATCCGAGAACAAAGTAGGAACGCATGGTGATAGTATTCAACAGAAAGAGAAGGGGCTGGACAATCGAAGAGAGAAATGAGTGGCGGGTTTGCGAGGGAGCCGGTGGAGAAAGGACAAAGAGAAAGAGAAAGAGAAAGGAAGGAAGGGAGTGGTGGAAAAGTTGAAGAAAGAAAGAGGACAAAGGAGACGAGAAGGGGCACGTTTATATGAAAGCCGGGTTGTAAAAACCAAAAAAAAAAAACTAATTACAAGGCTCTTTGCGGGATGTCCAAGAAGATTGAATGCGTGTGTGGGTGTGTGGATGATAGAGTTGAGAGAACAAATGCTTGTGACACGACCGTCAATGTGTGACACACTTGTCTTTTTAAACGAATGATGAGGTGGAAGCAAAAACAAGAGCACAGACGGATGGAGCTTTTTAGCCGCTTTTGGTTGCAGGCCCAAACCCGGTTACTGCTTTTTCTCCTTTTCTGTCATTCGGAAACAGAGGAAGGGTGTTGCGGACTTCACCAGATCCTGCTTTTGGCCAACTCCCTCCTGCGCCCTTGCCCGAATATCTCGCGCGTCCGCTGCGTTGGCAAAAATAACCTGCTCTCATATCACTGCGAGCATGCATAGCACTGATCACTCCAGCTGTGCCGTACCCCCCCCCTTTCTTCTGGTCGTTCGGCCTGACCGAACACAAAAAGACTTTAATGAATTGCTGCTGTTGCTGTGAGTCAATTCTCAAAATAGATTTAAAAAAAGAAATAATAGAAATTAGTCGGTTGCACCATGTGTAGTCCACACTTTTTTTCTGTTGTCTTCAACACTGAGTATCCTTACTTTTTTTTCATTGGCTCGTGCATTCGCTCAAGTCTGCCATGAACCGGAAGTCCTTGTAGTATGCTTCTAGCGGTCTTCTTTTCCTAAAAGCAGGAGATAATCATAACAACGGATGCGGATACCCCCTTCCATAACAAGAGGATCTCATCGATAGGTCCATCATCAAGAAAGAAATAGAGAGAGAGGATGTTCTGGACCCTTTCACCTAAAGCCAAAAGAAGCCTCGTATTTCGGAGGAGCAGCCTCTCCATTGGTACTCTTTTTACAGCAAAAAGTAAAAATCAAAAAAGGGTAGGAAAGGGGTGTTAGGAGACAGGAGCGGTAACTATTTTTTTTTATTTTCACGGAGCAATGCTGCATTAACACAAGGGAGATTGTCCTCTTCGGGTTATTTTGCCCTCTGTCTGAAAGTCATTGAAACAGAAAACAGCACTTATTAATCATCTTTGTTTTGATAAAGTTAAATTGGCTTTGAAGAAAGGAAGCCTCCATGTAGGTAGGAACCTTTTTGATATGTCTTATAACTGGATACAATCTGTCGAGAATTTACTCATATGAAAGAAAAGCGCATATTTCTTTAAAAAACGAGCCATTATGGAGATTAAACCATGGTCTAGAGAGATGCATGTCACCCTAGATAAAGGACGAATGATTCTCGTATGAGTTTCGTATGGGTGTCGTCAAACTATATCACAAAAGAAGTATTCCCATTAAGGTTTATTTTACTCGAGCGATCGTGAGGCTATATGCTGCCGAGGCCAGGTCGATCGTTGGCGGCCACCTGCCACCTCGACGTACAAGGATTTATCGATTCAATGCAGAAGGAGAAGTAGGGTCAAGTACATAGGGAGAGCAAAAAAGTGCTACCGCCAAGAAGTGTGTTAGCGTCTACATAGTGACACGGTGACACATTCACGAAATGAAGAGCACAATATGTTTACGAATGCTGCGTACCTCATCGTGGAGGAGATCGTCAAGAATGCCAGGAAAGCCTCTTGTCATACCGTGCTCTCTTTTCTATACCCCGGTCGACAATGGAGGGAAAAAGAGAGTGTACATCTCATGTTCCAAATAACTCTTGTGTGCACTCAAGATCTTTTTATAGAAGCAAAAGGGTTTTGCTGGGTAAAATATCCACATGTAAGCTATAAGTTTTGAAAGAAAGTAATCATCTGTTATGAAGATCCCCGCTTGTGATACGGTAGAGTAAGAAATCTAGGACTTCTCCAGCTTCGCCAAGTCGGCATTGTAGTTCTTGATGATGTCGACGGTGGTGTCATTATCATAGACGCTGTACCAGCCACGGTTCTCGTGGGGCGGATCGCCGAGCCAAACCATGCCGTACTTGTTGGGTGCATCCGTCGAACGGCCCAGACCAGCATAGGCCCAGAAGTTGGACCCTGTAAACTCCTTCTTCTTGACAAGGCCGGTCACAATGTCAAACAATGTCTTATAGTACTTGTCCTTGTTCGTCGTGGGTGTGCCCGGGTTCAGCTTGTAGGGCAGGTCGCCGGGATGGCGCCAGGAATCACGGGCCTATTTATCAATGGGTAATTACAATCTAGCACACTTTGCATGGATTCACTTACCATGCCGAATTCTTCCATGATGATAGGTTTCTTGAGCTCTTTGGACCATTGGGCACGCGTCGGGATATAATCTTCAGCATACTTGATCGCATCATTGACTGAGTCTTTCTTGTCAGGATTATAGATACCCCAGCTATAGGACAAAGCGTTAGAAGGCTGATCACGAAAGAAAGATTCACGGCTTACTTCTCTACCCAGAGATGGCAAGTCGTGTAGTCAATGTTCTTGTGGTCGTGGGCGCGCTTAAAGTCATAGTTGTCGAGCTTGCTTTCCAGACCGGCCGAGACCAGTTGGTGAGGGGCAATCTTCTTGATGAAATCCGAAGTTTCCTCGAACCACCATGCGGGGGCTTCTTGGGGCTCGTTGGCCAATTGCCAGGCTAAGGCGTAAAACGTGTTAGAAGAAGGCGAGCCCCTGCAAATGATCACTTACACATAATCACGGGGTCCTCCTTATAGAGTTTGCCGTTCACGGTGTTCTTGCGGTTCAGGACCGTCTTGATGTGGGCCTTGTACATTTTCTGCGCTTCGTCCTTGACCTTGGTGTCATTGTAGAAACGCGCGCTATAGGTCGTGAACTCATCGTAACTCACGTCACCGACGGGATAGGGGATGGTCTCGTTGCCAATAACCCACGCCACAAACTGACCAAAGCTATTCGCCGGATTAGCGTATGCATACATGCACATACACATCCATCCATCGGAGTGCCCTGAAATTTATATTTCGCCACTTACCCTCCACTCCAGTGCCAAAAGTTGCTGAGCGTCACTTGAAAAAGGAAGCGTGAGAATCATGCGCATAATATGAAAATTGGAAGTACACTTACTGACAGCGGTCATGTCGTGGCGACCCATCGTATCCAGGAGACGGTCGAGACCGACAAAGATGGCCTCGTTGTAGACGCCAGGTTTGGGCATCAGCGAAGGGCGCATGCGGTAGGGCTGGTCGTCTGGACCCTCCGCCGAGGCCATGACGCGCAGGTTGGTGATGCCCATGTTGGCCATTTGCTTGATCTCGGTCTCCATGCGCTTAAGGTCACCGCCATTGCAGTCGTCAGCACCGAGCATCATACCTTGCCAGTAATTGGCGCCGCGGATCAGGTACGGCTTGCCGTCCTTGATAAATCCATTACCGTCTGCGTTGACTTGGACAAAACTGTTCTTGCTTGAAGGTGCAGCCATCGCAGAAGGAACCGCCCACGAGACCAGAGCGGTCACAGCCGATACCAGGAAAATCGAGCGCATTGAGGGGCGTGCGACTTGTTTGTTTGTTGTGTAAAGCGTTTCAGTGGATCTCAGGCTTTATATAGAGACCTTGTTTGGTCTGGAGAGAGGTATACCCATTATAAATTGATTTACAGTCAACTCACGCTGCTGGGAGATCTTTGAACGCGATGGGAATTACGCTGGCCTTCGCATAATGATAAAACTGAGAGATGCCGGGTTTTGGGACTCAATTTTACAGCAGGTCCCCGGATTTTCACAGGCCATCTTGTCCATTTGTTCACCAAGGTTCATTCTGTATCACCTCCCACCAAAGCTGTACACCTAATTTTCTCTGCAACAGATCCGCGGGCCATACTCTCTATAGTACAGCAATGGAAGAAAAGAAGTCAGGCAAATTGCGCGCATGTTTCGTATCTTTATAATGAACCTAGAAACGATGTTAAAATAAGGAAGGTCTTTTATCTGCTATATCGGTTAAGCGTAAACTAGAAAGGCAGTTATTCACTAAAGCAGTAGTCACCTACTTTGGCTGGGAGTGGAGTACGAGCTCATGGCTACGCAAGATTCTTCGTAATGCGATTATGTAAACAATCCCGTAGGATCCTAGTAACTTTTAGAGGTAGTGCATCCTGAGTTTGCTTAAAAATATTATCCTGCCGCTGATGGCCCACTAAAATCATCAGTCATTTCTATACCGCCCACCTATTACGTTTTGCATATATTCTCGAGAAGAACTGCTACACAACAATACCGCGTCTTGCCGCTTGAATGATCCTCACTTTTCACCTCAGCCCATGCGATCGATCCGAGGAACGATAAGTTTCGGCGTGGGATCCATACATCCGATCTGTCAATTTGCGAGCTGCTCCATATCCATTCCTCATGCGTTCGTTCGGATACGGGGTTTCTCAGGGCCGTCATCCACGCATCTTGGTTTTGTGACATAAGCAAAAAAAAGTATACAACGTTTATTTCGACGTTCTAGCATCTGTCGAGGGTAAAAAGAAAAGGATTGGTCGTGTAAGAATTTTTTTAGTAAAATTGTCTTGGTTTTTACCTATGCAGAAGCTTTGCGGAAGCCCTCGACCTTGTTGTCCTTGACAGCCTTGAGGTACGCGTCAGCAATCTCGCGGCACTTGTTGTCTATAAAGAATATCAATATAGATGCACCAACACATAATAAATAGAATGTATAGATGCTTACAGTGGTTGACACCCTCTGTTCGGTAGCACTCATCGAGCTTCTCCTTCAAGAGGCGGCCCTCCATAGCCTTAACCCAGTCATCGCGGATCTTTTGGTTGCGAGCAGCGTAGACGGCTATAAAATGAAAACGTGTTGGTGTGACAAAGTCGATTGTAAGTCGGATCCTTCTCCTACCTTTGCGATCGGTGCGGTCCACCTGATCGAGAGTGGGGACACTGTCATTGACACAATGGGGATGAGACATTACGAAGGAAGATAATATGCTGCTGTCAAGAATGATTACCGCTCGAATTGCTTGTGCTCGGGGTACTCCCAATCAGCTTCAGCCATTGTGTTGTGTGTTGTATGTATTTGAAGGTTGGTGGAAGTTATTCTGTTTTGGTCCGCCCCTCCTCGAGCGGACTTGAACCTCATTTGTGACGACATCACTCTCGACTTTGCCATAAATACTTCTTGGTCATTGGCTGATTTATTACTACAATGCTACTATGTCAAAACCTCCACGCCCGTCTCTGTCACCAACATCGTATGCTCAAACTGGGCGGACAATTTACCATCCCTGGTCGTGGCAGTCCAACCATCAGGCCTATTATTAAACAGGATTATCATTATTATTCCGTCTATGTAGACGCATTTGTTTTCACTTACCACAACGTATCCTGCCAAGTGCCCTCGCAGATCATGGGCTCAATGGTGAAGATATGGCCTGGTTTAAGCACGCCGATGGCCTTGTTATCTATCGAGATATAAGATTGAGTCCTTTACACTGAAAGTGTCAGCTTACTGGCATAATGCGGCACGTTGGGCGCACAGTGGAATAGCTCGTTAATACCGTGGCCGCAGAAAGAACGTACGACAGAGAAACCTCGGGATGTCGCATGCTTTTCGATAATCTTGCCAAAGTCTCTGTACCGTACGCCTGGTTTCACTAAAAAGGAAGTGAGTTTCCCAGTCTTGATTGGTGTGCGTTTTTTTTTCCTTACCTGCTGCGATGGATTTCTCCAGGCATTCGCGGGTCGTGTTGACAAGGTCGGTGGCGACCTTGCTTGCATTGCCGACGAGATAAGTGGCATTGGCATCACCATGATAGCCGTTGTAAAAGCACGAAATATCAATGTTGATCAAGTCGCCGTCTTGGAGAGGACGTTGATCGGGAATACCGTGACAGATGACTACAAAGTATCAGCGCACTAGATCCTATTATTTTTTGTTATGTTTACCTTCGTTCAAGGAAGTACAGCAAGACTTGGGGAAATGGTTGTAGTTCAAGGGTGAGGGATAAGCACCGCGCTCAATGGTAGCCTCGTGTACAATGCGGTCTATGTATAAACGGATATGAGATATTGAATGCGTAGGGTGTTATAAACTTCTTACCAATCTCATCGGTGGTGATGCCTACACGGACCGCTTTAGCTGCAATTTCCAGCACTTCACGGGTAATCTGAAGCTCCGTGAGCACATGTGACAACACAGTCAAAAGACTTTTGTACCTTGCAGGCTTTACGAATAGCCTCGATCTCCTCAGGTGTGTGTACTTTGATGAGGTTATATCTTTTCGAGTCCATCTCGGACTTGGGAAGACCTTTAGAATGGTTAGTATGTATTTCATTGTGTAGTAAAAGTGTACCTGTCTCGGCATAATCGGGCCGCATGATACTGTCAGGGACCTTTCGTCTCGGTGAAAGGGGGTAGACCGGACGCAGCGCTCCAGTGTAAGGATACGTTTGGAATGGATCATACTGACCGCCTATTCAAAATGTTACAGTTGACTCAGTCACTCTACAAGATTGTATGCATGACATACCCTTATTAGAAGCATGCTGTGCTTTATGCATGCCCTGGAAGAAGTGGTTAGTCTAGATCATTACTTAATCTTAGAGGCCATACCCAGCTCTTTTTGAAGCAATCCTGAGAGCAGAAATGAGAGCCGTCTTGAATGCCTTGCTTCGTGCAAGTGGGGCATTGAAGGTGGGCCGACTTGTTGCAGTCGGAGGCCGAGCACTGTGGCAGATCGGGTGAAGGCATTCCTTTGAATGAAGGAAAAGGAGCTGGAACTTTTTTGATAAAAATCCCCACGCACGACAGAGGCTTTTTTATAGTCTGCATTTGTTACACAGACTTGCCCTGTTTATGCTAAGCAACCTGCCGCAGCATTTCTTTCATGAAGTGCCCAACTATATAAAGACCCTGGTAGATCCACTGAGTCCTGGTATACGTACGCCTCGGTAATTCGCCAGGTATTGTATTTTACACTTGCTCCTCCTCCAGGTGAGCAGTAGGTGACCTTGAGCGTGTTTGACATGTATAAAATTAAATTTTTTTGTTCATTTGCTATACATTGTAAGAGAGAGGGTCTCGAGTATCGATAGATTAATAGTGGGTGGTTGAGTGGCAAGGTATCATATGTACAAAAGAGTAACGGAACAGAGTATAAAGAATGAAAGGAAGGAAGAAAGTTCAGGCCGCTTTCAATTTGGCTTGACGAGCTCGTTTGCGCGCGATAAATTGGCGTCTGTAAGACTCAAAGCCCTGCTGTATTTCGGTGGGTATGGCCCAGCAAAACTGAAGCGCACCTGACTGGCCTTGTTGGTTGAATTGTAGGTTGAAATGTTGAAGAGCTCGATTACAGTGAGGTACAAATCTGGTAAAGGTGTATTAGATATACTGTGGGATGTTGGATCCACATTACTTACTCGGCTGCAAATAGGATTTTTTCAGAGTGCATGCCCGATCGATAAAACACGACGAGGCTGCCTGCTGCTACTAAAAGAGCGGCTGTGTTCGCGAGGTGCACTGCAAATAACTGAAGAAGGATTCCAGCAATCCGCCGCTTGAACGTGTCATTTCCAACATACCTTGCTGGGGACCAAGAAAACCTTGTAGAAGAAATAGACCAGTGATGCAAGTATAAAGACAAGCAATGCTACAGGAAAAGAGACGAGTGAGTAATGACAACCACCATAAAAGTAAGAGCAATTATACCTTCGAATTTCCGTTTTCTTCGTTGCAGACGGGTCATATTACCCCGCAGTCTCTCCTCAAAGATGACGAGATCTCGATAGGTTGCCTGATCGAGTTGAGGCGGTTGGTCTGGAGTCTGCATTTGGTTCTGCATTTGGACAAAGAGGACAAAGAAAAGGGATTGTAAAAAGATAAAAAAGATACCCGTGACCCAATGACTGGGGACGCCCTTCCCCCTTCTCCCCCCACCCCATTCAATGATTGGCTGCTCATGTGAGCCTATCAAACGCTACATTGCATGAACTAACTACCTGATAGTTATATGTACTATCCTACGTCTGCTGAAGCCATCATGGTGCTTTTGCTCTATATGCTGTAGCGTGTTTGATAGCCAAGGGCAAGTATTGATATGGATTGCTGGATGCATACAGCAGACATGTCACGTGGAATAATCACAATCCATCCTCCGATATTTATGTGCCGAGAAGGGATCCCCTACATTGATGAACCCTATATGCGTCATTTGTAGATATACGCATCATGTGCTGTTGAGCGCTACATATATTTTATTACTAGGACTAGGAAGGGTGGGTCAGGATGAACAAATTAGTTACCGAGGCGTTGACCTCGACCCCAGGAATGTCCTCCAAAAGGATTCGTAAACATCTGCTGCTGTTGCTGCTGCTGCTGCTGAGCCGTCCGACCAGGGTAAGCCTGGAAACCCGCGCCAGTCGTAAAGCCGGCACGACTGGTAGGGAACAAACGGTGCAAGAAAGAAGGCGTGTTGAGGTATCTTCGTCCGCCTTGGCTCGGGTAGACGGTGGTAAGGTAGTAATAAAGGTGGGCGGCCCCCATACCGGCCAGGGATGCCATGGGAGTGACACCCGTCGTCAGGTAATCATAGCCGACGAGAACCCATGGAAGGTAGACGGCCTAAACGATATAAGTAAAAGACCAAGCGTCAATGCCCATGGATGACTCACCTTGAAACGGATACCAAACATAAAGGACACAGGGACATCCCGATAGTGTTGAGACCAGAGATAGGCGATCGAAAGCATCAGACCATCACTTAGTACGTAAAGATTGAGGAATTTTGCTGCAGCCTGGAAGTAGAAGCATTTAGAGGACGAATAGAATGGCTATCCATGTAGACGTACCAGCTGGACAGCAGAGGTGAACAAATTGAAAAAGAGGTAGTCCGCGGTACGTCCAAGGAAGACCTCATTCTCTAACTGGGACGAGTATCGGTACAGGAAATAGACATTCATGGCAAAGCCAAGGCCGAGCCCGTTCAGAAAGAACGAGGTAATCAAACGCCATAGCTTTATAATCAAAGTACAAGGTCAAAAGAGCGTGTTAGATAGATAAAGAGGAGAATACCTGGAGTTTAGCAACAGCGTTCCAGTTGAGAATGAGCCAGTAAGGATTGACAAGACCTAGGGCAGGGGCAACGGTGGTGGCAATGGACAGGGTAAAGATGGCTCTAGTGATGGGAGGTATCGAATGGTACCAGTCCACTATTTCGTTGCGATTGGAAGGCGTTACGGGTGGCATCGAAGCGATCCACAGGAAAGTGTAAAGAAGAAGTTCAACAAGCAAAGAATTGCCGACGCGGCACCAATTTATTCGTGCTCTCTCTTTCTCTCTTTACACCGCCCTTACTTATATTTATATAATCTTCTCATATGACCAGCTCTTTTAAAAAAGAAGACGATCCGCTTGATGCTCTTACAGGCGCACTCCAAAACGTGGCTGATGCGTTTGGGACGATGCACAAGCACCTGGAGGAACTCCAGCAGATCAACGATTCACAGAACCGCTTCAACGACGCGTTCGATCCTTTCCTCTATGGCTTGTCTGCCGTCTCATCCACCATTGCCTGGCCGGAGGTAAATTATTCACTGCCTATCTTCCAACTTGTATTGAAATTTTACTCGATTAGGCTCCTCAACCATCGTCTGTCGACTATATCGCTAAAAAGTCGACCACGCCCGCTACTGACGATAGCAACACGACTACAATGCGCACACCTGATTCAAAGCAGCCTTCACAAAGACGTCTGTCTACGAAATCAAGACTTTCTTCACGACCTTCCTTACGGCCCTCTGTTACTCAGCAGATCCTCAATACAGGCCCACGTCGTACCTTTATCACAAAAGTAAACATATTTTGCTTTCCTGCCTATACGACCCTTACGCGTCTGCTTGTTTTATCTTGTAGATCGATATACGAAAGATCATCGACAGGTTACCTCTCAAGTTCAGAGAGCAAACGGTATGCAGAAAAACCAAGTTCGACTCCCTTTGTTCTTACCGGAAATGTCTAGGAATATACAAAAAATATGGAAGCTGTATTGAAGGAGCTCAGAAAGCAGCCTGAGGGAATGTACGTCTATGAAAGCAAAAAATGCAATGTGTCACTCAATTCGCATTTTATGATAGTAATATGCCCTCCATGGTTAGCGCGGTCGGCCTACCGAAATACAGGATTAATGACTGTCTGAATGCTGCGATCCGGAGTAAAGATGTCGTTAAGGAAAGCAAACCGGTCAGTCACAGAAAGACGATTGTTTCTGCCATTTACTTACCGAGCAATAGGGTCAACTCGCCTTGTACAAACTTGATCCGACAAAATACCCCTCGGCCCGGCGCGAGGCCACTCGAGTCTCTACCCGCATCCCAATGAGAAAGCACTAGGCTGACTTCATCTATCTACCATTTGCTTGTACATATGTATTTTTCTTTATCTACTCCCCGCAACCTTTATATATGATGGCTTGCTTACTTTTGTATTATTGCGCATGAATAACCACGTTTGACTCACCGGAAGACGAACTAATCAACAAGACGTACGTTTGCTCCTGTGCAATAATATTTCATATTCTTTATTGCTTAATCTAATCCGTATAGTAGCTTCTGCTCCAAATTATATGAAGCATTCATCCATAATTTGCTGGTTAATAGTACGGGATAGGTGCATTCGGGGACGGCCGAGAAGCTGTATTGATTAAGCTACGTAATTGTGATACTGTGTAGCGGTGGTTGGAAAATTTTCGTGTTTAGCAGACCTGAAACTAACGTCCAGATGGGCACAAGCTTTTAAGGTAAGTAGTGGAGGATATGTAGTGCCACGCCTACGTAGCTAAAGTAGACGCGGCAATTCTCTCCATGAACGTCCCGTGGTATATACTCTACGAGCGTAGTAAGCATGGAATGGCTGCTAAGTAATAGATGATTTAAATTTCAGCTCTTTGATGGTGAAACAAATTGATCCGAGAACTTCCACATACATATTTACGTAGGGAGCTCTCCACCCTTCCGATGCTGTGGGTAAAGGGCCTAAAAATGATGCTTAGGGAATTGTTGGTCGACTAGACGTGGGATTTTTCTTTTTCTTTTTCTTCTGCGTGAAATATAAGCGCATATACTTTAGATTTTTTATTGTGGTTTAGAGTTCATGGATGGGATCTTAGTACGCCTAGTACGCCGAATCCACCTTTCTAAAGAGGTCAAAACCGGGAATTTTGACACATCCATTGCGTGTCGTTTGCCTTTTTCGTTCATTTAAATTCAGATATCTGCTGGAATATAAAATACGATGTCCTGTCTAGTACTATTTGCACATCAGAAACAGTCATTATGCAGCGTGCCCTTGGTAAAAACGGTCCTATAATCAACGCAAACGGCCTGGGTTGCATGGGGTAAGAAAAAGTAGGGATCTTTGCGTGCTGAAGCTGATGCGTTGACATCAAAATTTCATGCAGTATGAGCCCGGCGACGTACGGTCCCACCAATGACGAGGAAAGTATTGAAACTTTGAAACGCGCTATTGACTTAGGGTAAGCGCTCCAGTCGTAGCTCGGTATGTATTGTATGATCTAATAGAGTATACGTGTTAGCTGCACATTCTGGGACACGGGCGATGTTTATGGCTCCGGTCACAACGAGGAATTAATCGGCCGTGTACTGAAGAACAAGGCGCTACGTGAAAAAGTATTCATCTGTACCAAATTTGGTGTCGTCAAGAACAGCGAAGACCGGATCGTCGGTGTCAATGGCAAGCCCGAATACATGCGCCAGTGCGTTGAACAGAGCTTGAAGCGACTCAATGTAGACACCATTGACCTTTATTATCTCCATCGCATACCTCTTGATACGTACGTACTTTCTTTCTTTAAAAGCGTGTGCTCTATTTATTTACATTCTGCTGTGCTTATGCAGGCCTATTGAAGAGACGGTGGTGGCTATGGCTGAGCTAGTCAAGGAAGGCAAGGTACGCTACCTGGGCCTGTCTGAGTGCAGCGCCGAGACGTTGCGTCGTGCGCATGCCGTGCACCCGATCTCGGCCGTCCAGGTGGAGTACTCGCCGTGGACCATTGATATCGAAAGCAATGGCGTCCTTAAAACAGCACGCGAGCTCGGCGTCGCTATTGTTGCTTTGTACGTGATTGGTTAATGATTTTGCCAACACCTTCTCACCCATCCTTTTACACATAGCTCGCCCTTGGGCCACGGTGTTTTGACGGGTAAAATCACGGACGATGCTCAGTACACCGACGATGACTTTCGTAAAACCCAGCCTCGCTTTAGCGGTGAAAACCTCAAAATGAACCTGGAGGTAGGCAAAAAGATTGCTGCGATGGCTGAGCGTCGCCAGGTGTCGCAGAGCCAGTTTATACTCGCGTGGGTCCTAGCCCAAGGCGAAGAATTCTTTATCATTCCGGGCACCAAGCGCATCAAGTGGCTGGAAGAGAACCAAAAGGCGAGCCAGATCCAACTGTCGCAGGAGGAACTGGATGCAATGCGTCATTTAGTGGATTCTTCTGTGACGCAAGGTGCTCGCTATAGTGAAGCGCTTACGAAGTTGTGGGGTCATTAGAATAAAATGAACTTGTTCCATACGAAATTTCTCGATCAGATACATAGTGCATTGGGATGTAAGATACAGATAAAAGTACGTGAGACTATGCCATAGTAAATTCATCCAATGTCCTTCACTACCTCTCGAGAGCTAGGGGCGAGGCGAGCTATAATGCGAAAGGGTCAATATTTCTTTCGGAAACTCGAGGAGGTAAAAAAAAAAAAAAAAGACGACATAGTTGATAAAGATGAGAGGTGATTAT
>VAFG01000269.1:106837-120806 GCA_013461545.1 Syncephalastrum contaminatum
TAGCTAGCAGACATGACGTCTGAGTGTAGGTCGTATATAGAGTCTCAACAAAATGTTATATATACTTCATGGACTGGACATACTTGAAAATATAATTGCATAACTTGTTTTTCCTTTCATCCTCTGGGTTATCTATTTTCTGGCAAAGGTATTAGTCTCATGGACTCAGTATTTCAGGTATCGCTCTCCTCAAGCAACCTATTCGCTACTGCTGGTCCCATTTTCGTCCACTCTTTCTCCATTGTTGGTTAGTCCGTTCGCCGACCTCAGTGCGCTCTTCCTTGATGAACGGTATGGAACGGAGCAGCATAAAGGTGTCGAAAAGACAGGTGCACAGTGCCATTTACTTATATTTAGCGAAAACGCCCGTGAAGTCTGACTTATTCGCTGTCATTTAGTTACAGAACCTAATTTCTGTCGCATGCCCCGTTATTCACGAATACAGAATTCACAGTGACTCGTGTCTTCTTTGATTTTCGTCTGTCGTATTCTTTCTTTTCTACTTTAAGTACTTGCTTGCTTCGTCACCCATTCCCCACCCACCATGGACTCCGCGGGCCCATCAGGTATCTATTTCCATTATCGTTCTATTATTTGAAATACTAAAGCCAATACATAAAAGGCTTCCGGAATGCACCTGTTTCTAAACTGCTCGTCCAGATCGTCGGGGGATGCTCAGCAGCAGTCGCGTTGCTCGACGTGCGTACGCACTTGCCAATCGTACGTTGTTCATTCTCTATCATTATAAAACCTTTCTAATAGGTATATAACTTCAGTATGGACGATGGGCAGCTCACCCGTGGGCATTCCCAACATTGGCACCCGCCTTTGCAGGAACTATGCTGATATACCGTATGCGTGTCATCGAACGCCGCTTTGGTAGTGCCAAATATGCTGTACGTCAACCTCTATGTTCTATGCTGTCTTATTCATTCATCGGATGTAGGCTTTTGTATTTGTGTCGGTTATCATATCCACTCTGGCACAGACCGGTCTCTTGTATTGCCTAGGAGATCGCTGGTCTTTGAGCTCGGGCCCTTATGCACTTGTGTTTGCGATGCTGTATCAATACTATCGTATTGTGCCTGTCATTACTCGCTTCCCTGTCATGGGACTCTCGCTCTCAGATAAGATTTATGCATACATGCTTGCAGGACAGGTAATACAATCTCATATGAATGCATGCATGAAATATTAATAATCCATAGCTGGTCATGTCGCGTTCTCTCTTATCGGCCATCCCGTGTCTGTGTGGTATCGCTGCCGGTGCACTCTACGATGCCAACCTTTTCGGTCTTCAACAATGGCGCTTCCCGGGCGTGCTACGTCGTTTTGGATCCAATTACTTACTGCCTCTTTTATCGTCTTCTTCTCCTCTTCCCCTCCCACGTTCACCCTCAACTCGCGCTGCTCAACGCCGTGTCTCGCCTTCCTCTTCGCGTCAGGGTTTGCGTCATCGTCGCCCTCCGCCACCTCCTTCCACACCCGTTTCCGAAGAGAACATTACGATGGTGGCCTCCATGTTTCCCAACTACTCGCGGGATGCCATCTCCCGTGCCCTCGCCAATGCCCACAACGACATGAATAGAGCTGCTGAAATTCTCCTCAATACCCCACCTAGCAATTAAAGAGCCCAAAATTTGAAGAAATATAAAAAAAAAGGTAAAAGAGAAATATACTATGGCTTATATTTATAAATATGTATGTATGTAATGGGAGGACATCTTCCTACTCGTGGCTAAAGATGTTGTGCGTCGTCTCATTTCTTCTGTTGCGGGGTGGCGAGGTACGGAGATTGGCTGTCTTTTGGGATAGATCATCCACGTCGTAGGAAGCAAAGATGTTGCGTTCCACCGGTTTGACGTTAGCGGCAGGCTTGGGCAAGATCGGAGTCTCGGGCGAGGTAGGCGTGCTAGCAGTCGTCGAGCTGGCAGTCGTCGAGCTAGCAGTAGTCGTGGCTGTGGTGGCTGTGTTGTCATCCTGGCCAAAGGAGAATGAATGAGTGAAGCGGTTAGGGTCATGGGACACGAGCGGGCGCTCCGGTGGGGGCTGGTACGTAAAGATGTTGCGCGTGTTATGCTCGGCAGGGCGACGCACCGGTCGACTGACTTCGTCCTCAGGTGCTACAGGGCCAAAACACCGTCCGGGCGCTACATATACACGATTCCGCTGAGTTCCTTTTAAAAGCGCTTTCAGTGTGCCTTACCATCAATCGCCTTGACAGGTATGTTTTTTTTGGCCACTGGGGGAGCCAGGTCCGCTTGTTCAGGCACAAACGGATTGAGTTGGACGGACTGGGGTGCACGGAGCACATCCATCTCCTCGGCACCGCGAACGGGCCACTTGTTTCGCTCAGTCACCACGCGCAGCTGCTTCAGCACCGAAGCTTGATCCCAGTACACGCGCAGAAGCGAAATCTTGGGACCCTCAAAGGTAGCCGAAATGACCTATTGTGAAGGAGTGAGTAGGAAAGGACGTTATGTTACGAGCAAGTACGGACCACAGGGATTTTGACGGTGGCGTTCATCTAGCACGTGGCGAACAAAAGGAAGGCAATGAGTACATACTATAAAAAGACAGAGACAGAGATAATTTACCAAAAAGCCCTCGTCGAGGGTGGGAACAAGCCAGGAGCACTCGCCACCCTCAAAGGAGATGGTCCATTCCACCTCCTCCATGATCTTTCCTGGAGCCACGAGTTGGCTGTGGACCACTTCGCTGACAGTTGTCGCCTTAAAGTGCGGCTGCAAGTAGAAGCGGCGAATTTGGGACGCACCACGCGCGCCTGCTCCGGTCGGGACATAGATCACCACGGCCTCGTCGGTGTAGAGATCGACGGTGGCTGGTTTGACTTTATAAGTGGACCAAGTCTCTTCCATGGTAACAGATGAAATAGAGAAAGACTAAAAAAGAGACAAAGAGAGAATGAAATAAAGGAAAAGAGAGAGAAAGGAGGGTACACAAGAAATGAGAGAGAGGGAGCGTAAAAGAATGATAGCCTGGCCGGGATTGGAAGAAAGCAGTGCCTTGTGTGCCACAAGCTAATATTGTGGGTGTTGCGTTATATTTTCATCGGGGGTGATCATTGTTGCCCTCTCACATTTTGGGTGGGTGTTTATTTTCGGGGTCGGCAACCCACTTGTTCCGTTTGTTACATTTATTATATTCAAAAGGCTAAACTGCCTATGGCACTAGAAAGAGGGAGAGCTCTGTTTCAACCCCATGTCCTATGAGAACAACCAGAGCTTACTCTTGACAGTCGGAAAAATATGCATACCTGTCTGTGTCTACCATAGCACATCATTCTACTCACATGAGTCCGTGACCGTCGTAACGCTATGACCATTCTCATCAACCTGCAGTCCTGACCGCATTATCCATGCAGCATATGCTATACTCTCTTTCTCTGCGCCGTTGCCCCTCCCCCACACAGCGTCTCCTGAATACGCTGTTGGCCACAAACAAGTTCGTAGAGCTCATTCAGCTCTCATCAGCATGGTGCTTTACTCGAGAAAGAGTAAGACCATTCCAAGGAATACCCTTTGAGAGTACACAAATGTCATGAAAGGGTGAATGCAGGCAGTCTACATGAGGTGCTCTGCTACTATGAGAAGACAGTAAAGAGCCAGGGTATGCCAGCGCCAGAAAATAAGGAGATCGACAGAAGCCAATAAATCCTATATATCATACCAGAACCATAGTATTGGGTCTCGCAAATACGCCAGTCATCAATAAGCTCTCCCACAGCAAGCCAAGATATAAAATATAGTGAGTGCGCCACGTCTGTCTCGCTGCCTCCCTCTTGGGGTGCACGCCGAGGGCCATAAAAGTTTGGCAGAAAGAAGGGAGAAGACGCTTTTGACAATATGTTAGGATGGCAAATAGAAATAAACATTTGCTGGAATCCATCATCTTGTAGCTAAGCAGAATAGAAAACACTGGATAGGTGGTCCTATATCAAGTAGTGCCCGTAAATAGGCATGATTCATAAAGTTGTGGGCCTTGACAGCGGCGGTCAAGACGCGCAGGAACGAAAAGAAAATGATTGGATAAATTATTAAGCCGATTAAAACCAAAGCCACAACAGTCCGGTTGTCGGCCCTTGTCAAGGTAGAGCACCCCCTTTCACATAGAGTTATACAATGGCCAGTCTCGCAAAGGCATTACCACGCACCAACAACGGCACAGGTGCTTTTGTTCTCCAATGCCGTACCCTTGTTTTCCAATACTGCGAGCACTGGGGCTCTAACAAAGGCATGGTGTAAGTTCACCCACTTGCTGTCACCATCTTCGTCTCTTATATGTCTATATATTATTAGCAATTACCTGAAGAAAGACCTCGCCGACTTCGCACGGAAACACCCCCAGATCGAAATCAAGGTTCAGCCCCGCCCTAACCACCACCCTGTCGTTCGTGGCTTCTACTGTAAGAAAAGAAAAACCAAGAAACGCCATTCCCATGAATCGACTGACATCTTTTGTAGTGAATGGTCGTGAAAAGCAGATCTGCACGCGCAACCTGACTCCAGAACAGATCGCTAAAAAGGTCGAGCTGCTGCGCGACTCGAGCGGTGAAAAGATGAAGAACCTCGCCAAGAAGCCCGTTATTTCGACCACGGAAAGTGTTCGCGGTATCTGGTCTCCTTTCCACACCAACCCTCACGCCATCTAAAAGAAAAAAAAAAGTGATCCATCATTCACCATCACACATACACTGTCTCTTTCTCTCTCACTACACACACACCCCTCCATCTACATTCCAACTGTTTTCCGGATAATATACATCATGTACAGCTCTTTTTGTCCTATTAATGGTGCCGTTGGCTTTTTTTCAGCAGAAGGCTATGTCATGCGATCTACTTCTGTTATCACGAAGCTTTCTCGGTCCTTGCTACAAATATGAGTATTAATATATGGCAGCAAGGTGGCCACGATTGAGGAATCTTGATACTAACATGGTCCTTTGGCATGTGGGCATACGTGTGACGTACTCCTGCATGAGTCATGAAGTGTTCTTCCATGCTCTCCTACATCTATGAGCACTTTAAATAGTAGCTTCTAGACGCGGATGCAATTATATACACTCGATATAAAGAGAAATACGCTTAAATAGAAGTATCAGCTATATATGATTCCTTTGATATCTCGGGCTCCTTGTACTATATCTACTAAGGCAGCAGACAAAAAGCAGGTTTCAAAGCATTTCCATCAATGTATTGACCATTAATGAGCTGCTCACACCTGGCTTTGTCTGAATTCTGCTTTCACTGCTTTTTCGATCTCGTTTCTATTGTGGCCCATTCCTCCTCTTTCTATTTATTGTATCCTCGCCCAACATGTCACACTTTTCCCATATGTAGAACTTAACTATTCTCATTGAAGAAGCGGCTCTGAAATTTTAGTCCGAGTGGCTCAGGCAAAAGTATCAGGTCAGCACAAAGAATAAAAGCAATAGAGCAGTTTTTTCTACCTGAAAAAGAGAGACAAATTGACAACAAAACAACCATTGGATAAATGGACGCCAATCAAAACGTAAAGAAAAGAAGAGGATGTGCATGATTTTTTCTTCAACAAAGGGCTCATCCTCAAGAGGGCCTGGCTCGTGCCACTTCCCAGGATGGAATCCACGTGTGTTCAAGTGGCATGCTTGATAGCAAAACCAGCAGACTGAGATGTTAATTCTCGGATTGGGATCAAGGGTAATTTTGAGCATACCCCCTCAAAGCTGAATGACGTTTGCCAAGTTGCATGATAAACGCAAAAGATGGCGCTAGGAAGAAGAACAACAAGCCATGCCACCAGGCCTAGTTGGACGTTACGTTCATGAAGCATTCCCCCATTTGGAGACAACGAGTACTGAAGGTTGTTGGTTGTGCGACTTATCGGCGCACCACACATAGGAAATGATTTGGCAGTTATCTTCTTTGATGACGCCCTTGACCCAGACATGGTGCGAATCCACAATATTAATATTTCTGTACACATGCGTAGCTATGTGGAATTTTAATATATAGATTTTCGTGTAAAGCCTGTAAATAATGTAAAAAATGATGGTGTGGCAGAAGCGATTCAACAACTTGCGCCCAGTTTCTTGAATGAAAGCTTGACAAAGTGCATATGCATATATCGATAATGGTCAGCTTACGAAGGGTCGTGAAAGGAAGGGCGTGCTTTATTGGCTGCGTCTAAAAGATATGCAGGAGAGAGAGAGAGAGAGAAAGGTAAACAAAAGAATCTGTGGACGAGTTCTCATTACATGTGGTGGGTAGAATAGATATTGGCATAATTTGAGTTCAGTATTCGATATGCATTTGATGCAGGCCTGTTATCTGTAATGCATTTCAAAGGCATGCAAGTTGACTATCATGAGCGTATGCCGCGGGACAGGCGTCCGAGTCTATGCACACATATAACCCCCAAGAGGATGTAGAAATAAGAAGGAAAAGAGAAATGAGGTGCTTTCTTTACAGGAATCATTACTTTAGCTATATACAAAGAGGATGAAATGTGTGACGATAGAGATAGAGAGAGATAGGAAGTGAAAGAGGAAGAGAGAGAGAGAGGAAGGGAGATAGAGAAAGAGGGATGAAATCATGGCACAGGAATAGCGTCCTGAGAGGAAGGCCTGCTGGTCATTTCCTGCTGTTGTGATTCTTCTGCCCGCCATCGTCTACGCAAAAAGCGCAAGGCACGATAGCCTGTGTTGGAGGGAGGATAGGAGCCGTCTTGCGAGGGTTGAGGAGGAGACGTGAAGAAGGCGAGGACGAGGAGCGCCACGGTCGGAAGGTAGGTGACAAACGACTCAATGAGGATCCAGGCCTCCACCGATAAGTTGAGACTAGACCCGCGGGATTCTATAATGATATAGAACAGCCAGGCCTCCAGAGCCATCCCAAACACGCCCACCGCAAGGAGGACCGGAGCGAGGCGCAAGAACCAGGAGCGCACGAATCGCAGATTGATGATGAGGTTGAGGAGAATGGGGAAGAGGAGAAGCGTCACGCAGACCGCCATCTGCAATCGGGTGGAAGGGTCGTTATCGTTTTGGGCGAGTCGTACGCACAGAAAGGCGATGATGAGGATGATATAAAGGACGAGGAGACCGCCGTTGAGATAAGTAGTCAAGTGCGTCTTTGGCTTGTTGCTGGTGCCGTTATTAAGATTAGTATTATTATTGTCGTGGTGGTGGATCGACAGCGACTGTTGTGCAACGAGGCCGGCAAACAAAAGGATGGAGAATATCGGTATGAGGTTGATCACTGCGCTACGGTCGACCCAGACCACCACCGTGTCTACTCGGTAGTCGCGCGCAAGCATCACAAAGTGTGCTATCGCGGTCAGAGCCGAGAACAGCAGAAACGAAAGACTGAGTAAGAGTGTCCGTGTGCATCGAAAGGCGAGGGCCATTGCCAAAAGGACGAATATGACGCTGTATACCACCCATGCCGTCTCTGCAGGGTTGAGCATGGTATAAAATCAGAGAGGATGGAACAGAAAGAGAAAGAAAAGAAGCAAACTGGGGAAAGGGGAGGGGGGGGGGAAGAAGAAAAGGAAGAAGGAAGCCGAGGCAGCAGAAAAATATTAAAACCAGAACTAAAAAAGAAATGAATGTTTCTGCTCTAGCGTAGTGTGGTTGTGCGTGTGCGTGTGCGTGTGCGTGTGTGTGTGCGAGAGAGAGAGAGAGAGAGACAGAAGACAGCAATTGAATAGACTGGCTTGTAGGTGTGCACCGTCCACATCAATGCCAAGCCAAAGATTTTTCCTTTCGTGGCAAAGCTCAAACACCGACACTCTCTTTCCTGTATAACCCCGAAAAGACCGCAAAGATAAACCGCAAAGATGTCGATCTTTTTATATGTGTAAGAAAAACAAGGCAAAAATAATACCAGAAAAAGCTGCACCTAGCGAATACAGTACTCAGAACGAGCTCCTCTGTGCATTGAAAGAAAAAATCAAACAGAAAAATAGATATGTGAAACGCTTGGGAATTAATTTGTATAGCGTGTATTAAAAAAGAGGGGGGAGGCCTCGAATGAGACGAAAAGAAAAAAAAACTTTTTTTTTTCGTCAAAAATGGAAAAAAGATATTTTAGAGTCTCTCAATGATGAGAGCGGAGGCTCCGCCGCCACCGTTGCAGACACCGGCCGCGCCATACTTGGCATCCTTGTGCTTCAAGACCGACAAAAGAGTAGCAATGATACGGGCACCGGAGCAGCCCAGGGGATGGCCCATCGCAACAGCACCACCAAACACATTCCTAGATACGTACATACAAGGTGAATACCTACTGCATGTCAAACATTCTCAGGATTTCCCACTTACACAGTGTCAGGGTTCAGGTTGAGGAGCTTCATGTTGGCACACGCCACGACGGAAAAGGCTTCGTTGATCTCATAGTACTGGATATCCTCGGCCTTGAGACCAGCATGCTTGATAGCCTTGGGGATGGCGATCGCGGGCGAGTCGGTGAAGAGGTTGGGAGCCTGCGCGGCGTCAGCCCAGCCAGAGACCTTGGCGAGCAAGGGAAGGTTGTACTTTTCGGCAGCTTCGCGCGAGACGAGGACGATCGCAGCAGCACCGTCCGAGAGCGGCGACGCGTTGGGTGCAGTGACGGTGCCCTCCTTGGGCTTGAATGCGGGACGAACCGCACGGAGCTTCTCCTCGTTGAGCTTGCCAACCTCGTCATCCACCTCGACGACGCGGTCGGGCTTACCACGGCCACCCGACACTGTGACAGGCACAATCTCGTCCTTGAACAAACCAGCGCCAAATGCGGCCTGGGCCTTCTTGTACGAGTTGATCGCATAGTCGTCCTGCTGCTCACGCGTGAATCCATAGCGCTCGGCGCACTCCTCAGCAGCGACACCCATCGCGTAGTTGTTGTACACGTCAGTCAGACCATCCTTGACGACACCATCGACAACCTCGGTGTTTCCATACGTGGAGCCGAAGCGCTGCTTGGGCAGGTAGTAGGGCGTGTTGGTCATGGACTCCATACCACCCGCAACCACAATTTCGGCGTTGCCCAGCATAATCGACTGCGCAGCCATGGAGACAGCTATTAACCCAATAAGTATAACCCAATAATTATAACCCCTCCCCAACAAATATATTAATTATGACTTACCCTTCATGCCCGAGGCACACACCTTGTTGACGGTTGTGGCCACAGTGGTGTCCTTGAGGCCGGCACCCAGAGCAGCCTGGCGGGCAGGATTCTGACCGAGATTGGCGGACAGAACACAACCAAAGATGACTTCCTCAACAGCCTCAGCAGGCAGGTTCACCTTCTTGATCGCAGCTGTCAAACGCGCACGTGTCAGATCATGACCAAGCAATTACTTTTATTTCCTCTCATTACCTTCAATGGCGATGGAGCCGAGCTTGGTGGCAGGCAGAGAGGCAAGCGAACCGTTGAAACCACCGAGAGGGGTACGAGTGACCGCCGAGATGAAGACATCTAAACCAAGGAGATGACAGGTGAGTGATTAGGATAAACAGGCAATAGAACAGGCGCTCTATATAACATACCGCGTTGTTGAGTCATGATGAAGGGATGGAGGAGAAGAAAAAAAAAGAGAAAGAAGATACAGGTCAAGTTTCTCTACCGGGGACCTAAAAATGTTGTCCCTCTGTCTGTACTTGATCCCGAATTCTTCTTTCCTTTCCTTCCCGTTTGTCTGTGTTGGACGCCGAATTCTCTATTTTGCCACGATCACACGGACAGTGGCATATTGCACCATCGCATACCCCTTATTTCCTACTTGCTATATTCAGGGCAGAACAATGGATCCAGCTACTTATTCTTCATACCCTTTTGGCGATATACGTGTCGTCCCACTTTTCATAAGGACATTACAGACCTGTCATGGTACCACTTGACCATAATCAGTTCGTGATGCTTCTTTTTATTGCTGTCGCTTTCTGTTAGCTTTTCTGTGCTTGCACAATTTAGGTTTAGGTACGAACGGAGACGCCGGCAGCATCCAACTTTTCTGGCCTCCCCCCTTCTTCTTCTGGTTCAGCAATAAAGAACATAAACAACGGCATATGCTGCAGAATCTCGACTGTCGTGATGCAAATAGGCAAATGGGCCCCTAAATAGAGGGAGCAGTAAATGGTCTTACAGATGCAAGCATTTTGGGAACTGTGCTCTTCACTTAAGGGTGAGCAGCCAGTATAATGAATATGGATGCCCAAAACGTAGAGTGTGAGTCTCGACAGTTGCAACAGAGCTGCAGAAGGAGGGCTGAAACGGATGAGCTTAAAATTGGGGTGCTTGCATGGAAACTTGTATAGCAGGTAACCCCAAGGCAGATTGAATCGCACATTTACTCGTTTCGGTGTCAGGACAGGATGTGTCAATAGTACGTAAGAGGGCCCCAAAAAGGCCCAAACGCTCACGCGGATGCGGGGTACATCGACCTTGGGTTATGCTGTGCTTTTCGTTGTGTCGATAATAATGGTCATCACGCGGTAGTGATGGGATGGGGCTCGAAAGCACGAGGAAATAAACAAAAAAAGGTTCTCTACACTTCCTGCACTTGGAGTCATGGGTATCCTCCCTTTGATCTAGAATATTCACAACATCTTACATACACGCCAGTGGATACACATGAACTAAGAGCGCGGAGACGCGCAAAAAAAAAAAAAGTGTGAGAGGTGCACGGACCGAAAAGCGGAGGCGTTACTTGGAAACGGGATCGTTTCACAAGCAAAATGGATTTGGGAGGTCATGTGCACAGCACCCACAGAGAGAGTAAAGTAAACCCCTCCCTCTTCTCTTTTTTACAAAAACCTTCTTTTTTTTTGCACTTCCTGTCGGCTGCGGTTGTCACCATTGCCAGTCGGCTTGTTTCTTTTTTCTTGATTGGGTCATGTCACAGAGCATTGCTGCCTCAGGTACCACCGCCACTGGTCTTTATGCTTCCCTCGAACCCGACAACCGCAAAAAGCTGTCCGAACCGTGTGTCCCCTGTAGCAAAGTAAGAATCGCTTATTTTTTATATGTTTGCTCATTGCCCTCATGGCGTTGCGTGCTTGTTCTTATTAGGCTCAGTTGACCTGCGACGGGTGTAAGTTGGAGGAAATACGACTTGTGATCTGAGAATTCACTCGCTTTTTCATTTGTATTGCCAGTGCGGCCGTGCCAAAGTTGCTCCAAACGTGGTCTTAACTTCATTTGCGTCGACACCACCGGACGCAAGAAGACAAAGTTGAATCCCTCGTCCTCCTCTTCTTCACTTGTCCACGCCGAACAAAGTAAATAGTACTACATCTTACCTTTCCGACACATTTGCTTAAACGACCCTTCTGTAGCACTCGCATCTATCTTTGACCCTGCCACGACGACTCATACTGCCACTACTGACGCATTATCCAGCCATACCGATCCGAACGTCATGATGGGTATATGGACTTTAGTGCCCTGTTGAAAATTGTATTCATCTTTTGTCACTTTAGACCAATTTCTCGATACTTCGCAGTTGCTGAATATGTCCCTTACCGATATGAGCTTTGGATCCGAGACGGCCAGCTTGGAATACGACTTCCTTTGCAACATGCTCCAGCTCCCACATAACTTTTGGTCCAATCCAGATATACCCTCTACTACAGCGATGAGCACGCCCGCCGCACTTAATGCGGTAGTAACGACAGCACCCATGACCACGTCAACCGCCACCGTCAGTAAACCTGCCACAGCCGCTGTGTCCAACCCGGCGTCAATAGCAACCACAAATGGCCATACCCACCAGAGCAACAGCAACAGCAACAGCAGTAGCAATAGTAGTCATAGCGGCATGGCAGGGGGGCTGGCGAGCGCAACACCACTGCAGCCGCTTGCACCGATGCCACCCAGCCATCTGACATCCGCACCTGCGTCCACGCTCATCAAACGGGACAGCGTCTCCTCTGCCGGTAGCCAAAAGAGCTCAAGAAAGAGACCGCCTCAGCGCACGCCCGAGATGGTCTACAACAGTGTACGCTCCCCTTTTAACTATGCCATCGGCTTCCATGATCTCATTCGCTACGTACGAGAAAAGTAAGTTGGTACATTTCCATCGGACGGTCTGGCTGACATTTTGCGGTTAGAATGTCTCAGACGGACCTGATGCGCATCAGTCGATCCCTGGCCCTATTTCGACCGTCATTTCTCGCCCTCATCATGAACTTGACCGAAGACGATCTTGTGTTTATGGAAAAATGCATCCAACGGACCTTGCTCGAGTATGAGAAGCTCATTGGATTCTCGGGTACGCCGACCGTGGTATGGCGGCGCACAGGTGAGATTTGCTTGGTCGGCAAAGAGTTCTCGCTCCTCACTCAATGGCAGCGGGATGTCCTGCTGAGCAAGAAGACATACATTTACGAGGTAAATGTCATATAGAATGACCTGGGATCACTGTCTTAATGCGGTTTTTACCGTCTAGCTCATGGATAATCAATCTGCAGTCGAGTACTGGGAGAAGTTTGCCAGACATGCCTTTGATAATACCGACAAGGCATGCACATATTCCTGCATCTTGAGAACCCCCAACCTGAAACCGGTGCCTTGCACCTTTTGCTTCACCATTAAGCGAGATATCTTTGACCTCCCGAGCATTATCGTGGGCAATGTAAGCTTTGGTTATGAAGCGCTCCTGTTTGTCTGACTCTTTTATTTTTACAGTTTTTACCCATCTTGAGCTAGAGACAAAAGGAAATCGCGAGGAATTCTTTTAGCTTGTACATACACATAATAATAAAACTATTTCCTAGTCCATGCTGCCCTTACACTGCAAAGACAATAAGAAAAGAGGCTGACTGTAAGTGGTTTGGAATTTATTGGGTACGTAAAAGTATCTCATGGAGGTGGAGGACTGGTAGGATGGGGCTGTACAAGATATTCGAGACAAGATATATGCCGTTGCGAACGTCGTGGATATTTTTCTTTCTTTCTTTTTTTTTTTTAAAAAAAAAAACCCATGGCTTGTACAGCGTGAGTGGACTTGTACAAAAAAATAAAGGCGTGTAACGTTGAGAATGGAATAATAATAACTTAGGTACACTCGTCATCTTCGTCCTCGCCTCCACAGTCATCGGTACCGACGACACACCACTTGATGGGGATCACACCGACCTTGGGTGCTTCCAGCTTGTTGAAGATGGCAGGCGTCATATCCAGCGAACCTGAATTGTAATTGAATATGTGAGACCGCCTGGGAAAAGAATGGTTGAAAAAGACGTACCTTTTTTGCAGCCTGGACAGGCATCGTTGATGGTCGCAAAGACAGTCTTGCTCTTGTAAGTGATACGCACCTTCTTGCCGCAGAACTTGCTCTTTTTGCTGGTGTCGCCATACTGAATTTGATTCTATGTATACATAGATAGAACGCATTTAATTTTCATGCATCGACGTGCGGATATGTAATTAAGCAAATGGATGCTTACCAGTGCCACAATGTGGCTCTTTTCGCTCTCGCGAGGTCCACATGAGCCTAAGTGCATGGATACATGCTTAATTATAGCCATTCTGATTCCTTGATCCGGTCCTTACCAACAGGGCCACCCTCGCTGACAGGGTCAAAAAAGGTACCAAATCCGGAAAACGTGCCGCTCAAGCTCTTGAGAACATCCTGTGCAAGGTGGGCCAAGGCACCCGCACCGCCGCCGGAGCACTTTGCACGCTTCACTGGTTGACTGTCGGTGAGGGCCAGTAGAGTCACGAGGAAAAAGATAAAAGTTGCCACTTGTTTTCGGAACATGATGGTGATGACGCGAGCGAGAAAAACAAAGTGAAAGGAAAGAGAAGAAGAGGAAAAGGCATCCTGTGGTTGGGATGGAAACGAGCACGAATAAAAAGGAGATGGGATGGCGGAAGTTAGGGAGCAAGGGGACGCTGCTTTCTGCTGTGTGGTATTTGTTGTTGTGCGATGAATAGGGAGACGTGATCATTGCCAACTTTTTTTTTTTTTTTTTTTTTTTTTT
>VAFG01000269.1:121016-140237 GCA_013461545.1 Syncephalastrum contaminatum
TCGCACTTTATTTCGTTTCATTGGCAGGAACTCAATTATAAATTGCTTGTTGTCAATAGTGTGTGTCTCTGCGTGCACGTTCCTAATGACCCTCTGCCCTATTTATTATGCACATTTTTCATTATAGTTGTAACCACCCGAATGAATTTTCGTACCTCATTGGCAAATAATGGATCGCCTGCTGCTACTGCAGACGAAAGAGAAGCATCGGATGGAAGGACGTCAGCCCCTGAGCTGAGCTGATCACAGAACAGCCCCAAATAGAGTAGACCGAGGTCCCGCGAAAGTATACGGAGGCCAAGCAACTACCGGATCTCTGCACTTGGATAGTCTTCTTTCTGCATCGGCATTGTTATACATACGTATTCTGTATAAAAGTTCACGATGCTTCTTTCCATCTTTTGTCCATCATTGTATGCAAATAAAGGGTATGGCAAACGGGCCATCTGGATACGGCATGTTTTGTTTTAATTGACTTGAAGTACGATCGCTGGACTCACAAGTCAAGTCCTTGTGGTGGCGGGGCGTGTTTTGATGCACGGTTCCTGAATCCAAAAGAGTGGAAACTGGCAGAAATGATAAAGGCGTGCCACATTGCTCTTTTTCTGGATAAGCCAGTGTATGAAGCGCAGGCTTGGCGCGCCAAATGATATTAATCATTAATAAAATAAAAGATGGAGAACAATATTTTTTAGCGCGTCATGGCATGCTTCTCTATGGAGTCAAAAATCGCATGAACGAGTAGTAGCGAGTCTCAAAATAATTAGCTTCCATCAGGAGAAGGTAGATATAGTCAGGGCTCTGATTTTCCAAAACAGGCTTCTGTATGATAAGAATAGACCGTCCGCTCATGACGGCTCCTCCAGGACGACAAGATACCCTCAGGATGGGAGAGCTCTGCCTTTTGATTGCATGGCTCGTGTGGATAGGCAATAAGAAACATGTGTTGGGCTGATTACATACGTACATATCTCTTTTAAGTTTCTATATATCTTAGAATGTACTGTAACCTAACGACAGAAGAATAACGATGCATGATAGTGTCGTACGCATTACAACACAGGGCAAATATCTGATACGCAGGGAATGGACGAGGCAACGAAAGTAAAGGTTACACACACACAAAATAGCACAACGCGCAGTTCTTGCCCAATTCCGCTTATTCTCCTTTTAATTCAACGCGCCTAGAATAGCGGGCATGGCCTCATGAGCGCCTCGCAAAACCATGCTGCTTCGATAATAGCTGCCATTGCTGAACGGATTAGCCTACGCCATGAACGTACGTATGATCAAAAGTATGAAGAAAGAAGCTCATTATGAAATCAGTCATGGAAGATCACGTCAAGATCTTGTACACGCTGGTGGGTGAACGACTTTTTGAGGCTATCCATTGGGCCGAAACAGGAGCAGGTATGTAGGATATATAACGATTATAAGTATGTTTACTGATATAGAGGACAGTTCAGGTTGTGACATGTCCTGCAGGGCGACACGTGTATCGCGTGACAGAACCATCTATTGACGAAGGACAGACGCATGTTGAACGGACACAGACCTGCTATCTCGAGCCATTGCATTGTTCCTGCATGGGTTTTCTTCGCGACGTTGTCCGTCTCCAAACAGACACCATGGTAAATCATATTCTATATCGGGAGATATGTACTTAAATACCGGCTTAGTGTACCCATCTTCTAGCCATTATGATAGCTGAATCTCTTGGATGCGCGGCCGAGACCAGCACCATGACAGACGAAGCCTTTGCAGAAGCCATATACCGCTGGAGCACCATCAAATAATATAAAAACTAGGATGTCTTTTGTTTCTTTGCATTGAGTTTGTCAGCACCTGGCTGTTGCTTATTCTTTGGAGATGATGTATCCTCCTCGTCCTCCTCCACGTCCTCCTCTTCTTCGTCTTGATCGTCGTCGTCGTCTTCTTGAATGGGACCGGAATGACCTTCTTGAGCCATGCGTTGGGTCAAGTATTGGTTGATGTCGGCTTGCATGGCTGTGACGGCAGCCGACAGACCTTGCACCGGGTGTTGATCGTTGCCGGGCGCGATAGTGTGCTCGAATGAACGCGTTTCTGCTGGGGACGTGTAGGTTGCTTTGATAGACATGACGAAACAAAAGACGCTCAAGCGGGGCTGGAAATGAAACCGCTAAAACTGTAAGTGTGTTTCATACAGCTTTTTACTGTCACCATGGAAACAGATAAAAAAAAAAGTATCATAAAAAGTGCATAGAGTGCGCTTATTGTATTACATTAGGAGTAAAGATAAAGGGCCTAGGCCGTAGGACAGTGGGATGAGAAAATAAGAAGAAAGAAATAAGCTCTGGTGTGTTAATTGGCTTATAGATTTGGATCATGTTAGACTGCTGGGCTGGTTCAGGAACGCAGACAGAGAGAATCCCGAACAGGGAGGAAGCCCCGATTTGGGCCTGTTGCTTTCTTTGGACGCTCGACTCTCTCTTTTCCGCCTCCTTGTCTTCTCGCCTCATCTCTCTCCTCAAGCCATTCTGTAAGTCGCGCTTTTAATGCCCACTTTTTAGCTTTCTCATTTGTTGTCTCACTCTCTTGCTCTTTAGCATCCCTTTAACTTCATCTTGGCCATGAACCGCTTTGTACGCCCGTCCAAGTACCGCCACGTCTTTGGCACTGCCGCGAAGAAGGACGTGTGCTATGACAATATCCGCGTCAGTCTGAACGCGTGGGACAGTAACATGATCCAAGTCAACCCAGTACGGTATTTCTATTGGTTTATTACGACAATACTGACTCTACTGTAACAGCTCTTTTGCTCTGTCAACTGGCAGTCTTCGGGTGGTGGTGCCTTTGCTGTCATCCCTCTCTCCTCTACTGGTACGTCAACGTGGGTGTGTGATCCTGGCTCTTACCGGGAATAGGTAAACTGCCCGAAAACTATCCTCTCTACCGCGGCCATACCGCGCCTGTGCTCGACACGGACTTTAACCCGTTCAACGACTACGTGATTGCTTCCGGTGCGGAGGACAGCAAGGTCATGATCTGGAACATCCCCGAGAAGTATGACGAGGATCTGGAAGAGATCGCCCCCGTCGCCAAGCTCTCTGGTCACCAACGCAAAGTCGGCCATGTCATGTTCCACCCCACCGCAAGCAACGTCCTTGCCTCAGCCAGCACGGATCTGACCATCAAGCTGTGGGATATCGAAAAGGGTCAGGAACGTCAGGAGATTACCGGCCATACCGAGATCATTCAGTCCATGGACTGGAACTACAACGGCTCGCTCCTTGCCACCACCTGCCGTGACAAGCGTCTGCGTATCTTTGATGTGCGTGCCAACAAGGTTGTCCAGGAGGGCGCCGGCCACCAAGGTGTCAAGGGCTCGCGCGTCGTCTGGCTCGGTGAGGCTGACCGCCTGGCCACCACCGGTTTCTCCAAGATGAGTGACCGTCAGATCAACCTCTGGAATGCCGGTGATCTCAGCAAGCCCATCAAGTCCGAGTTCTTGGATACCGCTTCCGGTGTCATCATGCCTTTCTATGACAAGGATAACAGCATCCTTTACCTCGCCAGCAAGGGGTAAGTTAAACAAGGCAAGAGGTAATATCAGGGAGCTGACGTTCCTATCTCTAGTGAATCCACTATCCGTTACTATGAGTATGAGAACGATGAGCTGTTCTTCCTGGCTGACTACAGAGACGCCGAGGTTCAGAAGGGTAAGCAAAGCGTGCGAGATTTAGGGTGTGTGATCCGCTAAACGATGGCTTAGGTATGACCTTCATGCCCAAACGTGCGCTGACCATCAACGAGTGCGAAGTTGCTCGTGCATACAAGCTTACCACGCAGCTTGTCGAACCTATTTCGTTCAAGGTGCCCCGCAAGGTAAGAAAATCGATAGGTTATCTCCCATTAGACACCTCACACAGTTATCATAGTCCGATGCCTTCCAGGCCGACATCTTCCCTCCCACGGTAGGCGACGAGCCCGCACTGACCGCCGATGAGTGGTTTGGTGGCAAGGACGCGGACCCCAATACCATCGATCTCTCGGCCGGCTACAAGCCCAAGGAAAAGCAAGAGTTCAAGGTAACGCAGCAGCCCGAGGTCAAGGCCAGCTCGTCCGGCACCTCCACGCCCAAGAACGAAAAAGATTACCAGGAAGCATACCACGATCTGCGAAAAGAAAACGACGAGCTCAAGAACGCGCTCTCGCAGCGCGACGTCAAGATCCGTGTGCTCGAGATTGAGCTCCAGAAACTCAAGAGCGATGCGGCTGAGCAGGCCAAGCTGAACAGCGTCAAAGATGAGTCTCCGGCTGCGTCATCACCGGTAACACCCGTTGAGGAAAAAAAGGAGGAAAAGAAGGAGGAAGAAGAGGCCAAACCGGCTACTCCTTCAGAGGAGGAGCCCAAGGCAGAGGAGCCCAAGGCAGAGGAGCCCAAGAAGGAAGAACAGGCAGCGGAAACGAAGGAGGATGAGGAGAAGGAAGAGAAGAAGGACGAGTAGATCTTTGTCCTCCTTTGTATGTTTAAACATTTTACCCACTTTTTTTATGCGTCCGTCCGATGTGTCTGTGCGAGTGAATGATCTGTGTAATCTACCATATCTTAAAACTGGCTACTCCTGCTGAACCACTGGCCTGGTTTATGCGCGTTGTATGCTTGCATGTTGTGGCTGTAAACTTTTTTCTTTCATATCTCCATTACCGCTCTTCCTTTGCTAAGATTTTGATTTACTATGGAAACCTCACATGGATGAAGAGGAGGAATGTGCTCTCCCGGATATCTTTCTATGCTCGAAAAGGCGATGCCATGCAGAAGACTTCATAACCGCGTACATACAACATTGAGGCTGTCTCCGTTCCCAGGCATCAGCTATCCTACATTGATGTCGGAAAAGCCAACCAAGTGTCTCTATCTCGTTCTCGAGAAAGCCGAGAACTTTATCGCTTCTTTTCAAGGCCATCGCAGCTTCCTTCTGGTTGGCAATATGTACCAAAGAGACTTTGATGCTCTCAAGTACCCGTGTTTAAGACTCCCACTGGAAAGAGCTGCCGCTCGACGCGTCGCAAAATGGACCCTTTCGACAAGCTTTTTGACGACACATCTTACTGGAAGTTTGCGACTACATACCGAAGCAGTACGTGAAACCTACTAGTCTTTACTGCAACTGGGACGATGTTAGCTCTCTTTAGCTGTTCGGAGCTAAATGAGTAATCAGTTAAAAGCGCAAGAGTCCAGTTGCTGATGCGTGGCAAAATAGTCTAAACAAGATCCTGTAACCCAGGTTACAAGACGTTTCCATTGCTATGACGTTCGTGACTGTGCCACCCTAGCCCTTTTCTTTATAGCTGGCTGTATCTATGTCAAAAACCTTTGTGCATTCGTATAAGACGACAACACGGATTTTTATCAAGAGCTACTTTCTATTCCATTGACTGCAGGTTTAATTGATGCAAGCGGTTGCAGTTTAAAGAGCCTTGAATATCAAATTTCATCTATCATCATATGGCTCTTCTTGAGCATCAGAAACTAGCTGGTGATTACCTCACCGGTCTTCTTATTTATTCAAGACAGGGTCACTGACGGTCTATCCACTGTTGCTCTGTTTAAACTTCACATTAACAGCCACAGTTTACCCAATCAGTTGAACACCTCTCGATGCCCAACCAGTTAGGTAGCCGACGGCATATCCCGACTAGTGAGCAGTATTCTGTTTCTGTCTCATTTTTCGATCCTCCCAACGCCCTACACAGCACATTCTAAGTAGCTAAAACAGTGAACACCGACTCTTACAGCTCTGCTCCGTTTGGTATGCGGAAAAGCAAGACCGGTATTGCTCTATCTCTCGATGCTCTATTGGTGAACGTGAAGAACCATCACACGCACTGGCTGGGAAAGTAGGACTAGTTTACAGCTTAAAGGAAACTTTTCCTGGCGTGCAAAGTTTCGTGCTCGACGAAGGCCTTTCAATACCTGGGAATGCGTGGCGCGAGTCCGCATGAACAGCCTGAATTGTTCAGTCCGGCTTTTGACAATGGCTATCGACAACTGGCAAGACCTAGCCAATTTCTCCACCGCTCAATACCGTTAAGACAGTAATTGTAATAGTCAAAGACTGAATCCTTTCGGAGATGTCTCATACTGAAAAAGATTTTTTATAAAAAATAGATAGGTCATTCTTGATAGAGTGTATTACAGTAGATGACATGTGCATATTCTACATATGTACAAGGAATATTTAGGCCTTAATAGTCTAAACAAGGAAAAGAAAAGATATCAATCAGGAAGAGAACAAGACAAACGAGGAAGCTTTTTTTTTCGTACCTGCAGCCCAGCCGTTGTCCTTCAAAAAGTCTTCGATGGCTTCCTTCAGAGACCGGTTCGGGACGAGAGCTGATTCTGAGCAGGGGCGCCCGGTAATGGGATCAAAGTTGCCGTTCCTGGCAAAATGGTCGAGGAGAGACTGTCGTTCGTAGGTAAATCCGTCTAACCTCAAATGGAGTGCAATATCGACGAAAAATTACTACCCTTGATCCCAACCATGTTCTTTGATTTACCTGGGGTGAAAACGGGATCGTGCATAATGTTGAACGAGATTTTGTCGAGGTAGGCATCTGGTATTTCACGACGCATCAGATTTTCCTTGGACTGCTCAAACACCTTTTGAATGTGCACGAGCCGCTCATCCTATAGCAGTGTGAGTGACCATATACGGAGCTTTTTTCTACATACGGCAAAATATTCGATTTCGTCTATCCGTTCAGGATCGTCGCCGGCTTTGACGAGATCGCGTTTCTTTTCTTCAAGTACGAGGCCCTTGACATATCGCAGGAGCTCGGATTCGTGTTCCAGCCGCACAGCTTCATCATCATCCCATCTCTATCGTATTGGTTAAGAAGTCAGTGCACAGATTAGGCGTAGTTTCAGAACATTACACGTTTGCGTGCCATCAAGAGGGCTTGCAGGATGTCATTGACGTATTTCACTTTTTGCTGGATAGCCAGCTCGTAGGCTAGAAAAGATCGATTGATATTGGAGAGTCTAAAGATAGCGATTCTTACCGATCTTGAGCTTGTTCAGAGCTATCACATACAAACATACGATGTGAGTGAATGTAGCCTGATTCCACCCTTGGCTGTTCCCCCGTTTTTTCTTTTTTCGTTTTTTCCTACCTTCGGTATGTTGCTTTTCCTCAATTAAGGCTTGACCGAGCTGATCTACATCGTCAGCGCTCTAACCCACCTTGTTCTAGCTCAGTCACGTACCAAGTAGTATGCCTTGACTGTCAGAATAAATGAGCATCAGATAATCAATCGATTAATGATGATCGCACCCGTGGATTTGTCTGCTTACCCATGGTGCTGTCTAGTTCAATAGCTTTTCGGGTATCCGAGATAACCTTGTTGTAATGGTAGATCTAAAGAAGTAGGCTGCTCCTTGAGCTCTTCCAATGTATGCAAGGCAAATAAATCTACTCTTACTAATCATTTAATAACTCACCTTCGAATAGCACAAGGCTCGGTTTGTATAATAAACCCGCTCAGTTGGATCCTTAATCTATAATATAATAATGATTTGCTCTTTTATCAGATACACACAAATAGACTAGCCGAGAAGGCGCGGGGAAAACCGTACAATGGCCGTGGAGTATTCTTTAATGGCATCTTCGTAGCGATGCTCGGCAAAGAGCTTGTTGCCTACAAGTGCGTTCATGTCATGGTTACAAACGCGTTTGATATAATAAAGAAGGGTTAGAATTACCTAATTTCTTGTGATTCTCTGCCTCTTCTTTTGTCATGAATGAGTTATAGTTGCTTTGTTATACGAGAGCAGCTGTGAACAAACTTTGTTTCCCAGCGCACGCGAAAAATGAATATATAATGACCTTTGTTTGGCGGGGTCAACAGCGTCTTCAATCTCTCTTTATTTCTCTTACTTTCCAACATGAGCAAGACTTTCCAAAAGGGCGTCTCTGAATCGGCCGTCAAGCTTGATGGCTCTGGTCTGCGTATTGCCATTGTCCACACCCGCTGGAACTACGCCCTGGTTGACCAAATGTACAAGGTCGTCCGCGAATCGCTCATCAACAAGCACGGTGTCCTGCCCGAGAACATTTATACCGTAAGTTTACTGTAAACGCTGTTAGCAATATATTCATACAACAACATGTATCAGACGACTGTCTCTGGCTCCTACGAGCTGCCTATGGCTGCCAAGCAGCTGATCGACGCCTCGAGTGCGCAAGCCAACGCTAACCTTTTGGGTTCGCCTGCTGCTTCCGGCGAGAAGAAGACCTCCAAGCCTTTCGATGCCGTTATCTGCCTGGGTCTGGTCATCAAGGGCGGCACTGCCCACTTTGAGTACATTTGCGATGCGGTGACACACGGTATCATGCGTGTCCAGCTCGACACGGGTGTGCCTGTCATTTTCGGTGTCTTGACCTGCTACAACGACGAGCAGGCCATCGCTCGCGCCACGACCGAGGAGGGTTACGCTCACTCTGAGGAATGGGCTGCTGCCGCTGTTGAGCAGGGTCTGCGTCGCTATGTCCAGCTTTAAGCAGCAGGATTCTCTCTCTTCTTTTTTTTGTAACTATTTCTTCTGTATACTTTTTACGTTACTTTTTGCTCTGATGACACATCAATTTCAAATACATATCACAACCCAGCTGCATATCACGGAAATCACACTCACCGCATCTTTTGCTCTGGACCAATCACGATTGAAGTTCGGCTCTTCAAAAAAATTTTCCTGGTTATTTAAACGAAGCGCGTTTGCCTTTTTGTCAGGTTTTTTTCTTCTCTTGGGGGGAAGATGATAGCTCGCGCCTTCCGGGCTTACACACGAAGAGACTTGTTCTCTATTGCTGCCCGTGGGAAAGTCCGAGACAAGCCATAATGCCTTTGCGGGCAGACGACTCACGTTGTCGAGTGGGGACCAGAAAACAGTCGCTGCTTGCAGCTTCTTGAAACTTTCACCTGGCGGAAATGGTACCACAGTGCGATGCGCGGGACCGACCTTGTGTTGGTAACTCGATTCGGATTACTCATCGTCTTCCTCCTAACCCCATTTCAAAAGTATAAATGATAATCCTACCTACGTTCTCCAAAGTGAGAATGTTGTCCAAGAGCTCTGCTTCTTGGCAGTGGTGACAGATGAGAGAACAGATGATTGATTGATCTTGGTGGTATGTGAGTGAGAGCAATATTAGTTGAGCTTGGGTTGGACGAGTATAGTAGAGCGTAGAGCGCAGACGGCAGACGGCAGAGTGTGAGGTGTCACTAGAAAGACAGTGTTTGTAAACAACATAGACAACACTGGTAATCGTTTTTGCAGGAGAAGCGGCAGCACCTGAATACGTGAAAGGCAGCAGTTGCGTTGGATGTAAAGAAATCCTTGTTGCTTATTTGATTATTTGGTAGTGTGTGACGGCACCTACTACTATATTACGGTTTTGCTTCGTCTCTACTTCCTTTCGTAATGGCAAACAATGGCCGATTGGAGCTTCTACGCTCCACCATGATGGGTGCCGAAGGCCGTGAAGAGAAGGTCGAAGGTATACAGTCTAACGCTATTCTGCTGCGTCTTTGCATAGTCAATAAACTGTACTCACTTATGGTCCGCTCCCCTTCTCAGTCAACCAACGCCATCTGATTGACAAGATCCTCGCTCGTTATTCTGCCGAGTATGTCCTCTACCGAGAACTCATGCAGAACGCAGGCACGTCTTCACAAGTCTGTCCCCTTTTCATACTCATTCTTCGATAGACGATGCCTCGTCATCGGCTGTACGTATCGAGTTCCAGTCCCTCGGCGGCGCAGCGGTCGACCCGAGCAAACCGCCCAATTTAACTGCCAAATGCGATAAGGTCATTTTCAAAAATAACGGTATCCCATTTCGCCCGGAAGATTGGTCACGCTTAAAACGTATTGCCGAGGGTAACCCAGGTAAGCATTGCTTCTTTTGCCATCATATGGTTCGTAATATCGCACGCAGACGAACAAAAGATCGGTGCCTTTGGTGTTGGCTTCTATTCGCTTTTCTCTGTCTGTGAGAATCCTTTGTAAGTGTCATGCAGCATTATCTAGGCAATATCTCACTCTATATGTAACAGTGTGTCCTCAGGCGAGCAGTGCATGGCTTTCTATTTCAAAGGCGATCAGCTCTTTGCCAAGCGCGCTGACGTGCCTCCTTCCGACGTGGACAAATGGACCACGTTCTTGATGGATTTACGTGAACCCATGGAAATGCCGAGCCTGGACGAGTTTGCAAAGTTCCTTGCCACGAGCATGGTGAGATATGCATTTCCTATCACGTATCAGTGCTCACTGAACTCTATTAGGGCTTTACTGCTAACCTGCGCGAGATCGAAGTCTATTTTGATCAACACCTCATTTTCAGCATCAGAAAACGCATGGCCGAGTCACAACCGATGAAACTCGACCCTTCGGGCGTTCACACCGTCTCGCCCAACCGCATGTTTACCATCACTGGCGCCAGCATGCGCCAGGTTCAGCTCGATGCCGAAAAATACACTCCACCTAGCATGTTCTCCCTCAGCTCCCTGATATCACGCAAAGAAATCGACGCCACTGACGGCCTGCCGATGGACAAGGCGAGCATCTTTTTGCGCGTCGTCACCGGCGCCCTCAACGTCAGTGTCTCGCCCAGCTACGAGCGCGAGATGGAGCGCGCGACGAAAAAGAAACCACCCAAGACCACAACGTTCCAGCTCGTCTATACGGGCAAAGAAGAGATGGATGCGTCCGAGCACACCAACGCGATCTTCAAGGACTTGATACCCTTTCCGCACCAGGGACGCGTCTTTATTGGCTTCCCCACTCATCAAACCACAGGCTGCTGCTCGCACATGGCTGCAAGGTTTATACCCACCGTAGAGCGCGAAAGCATCGATTTCGCCGACCGCTACATTAGCGTATGGAACAAGGAGCTCCTCACCGTAGGTGGTCTCCTTTGCCGCATTGTCTACAACCACGAGATGGAGCAGATCGACCGGCTCTATCGTGAACTGGTCGGGTACCACAGCCTCGTCGATAAGTCGCAGGACAACCAGGTCGAGGATAACGCCAAGCTCATGCTGGAGAAGCGCGCTGCGCACGCCTTGCGCTCATTCACTTTTAAGCATTCCACACCAAGTCCGGTCGTGAGCAAGGTCCAGGAAGAGCGGTTCTTTAACGCAAGCAAGGCACCTGCGTTAATCATGTCCAGCCACGGAGTCCAGTCTGTGCGCAACACACGCGTCCTGCCCCAGGTCGCCTATGCGAGCCTACTCGACCAGTTTATCAAGACCGTGCCGACCGTACCCGCGTCTGTACTCACCGAGTGCAAGGATGTCGTTGACAAATTTAAGCAGTATGGTCTCTTGCAGTCGCTCGACATATCAGATATCATCAAAGAACTCGATACCCGGCCTCTCTCTGAAAAAGAAATGATTGGCTGCATGCGCTGGTGGATCGAAAACTGCAAGTCGATGAGTGGCCAGATGGGTGGTATGCCGCCCAACGCGCAAGAGTTTCTCAACGCAGCGATCTTGGACTGTCAAGGGGAACAGCTCCTTTCGCTGTCAGGCGTGCGGTGGTGGAACAATCCGAAGCTTGTACCGCTCGACATGCCCCTGCCAAATGACACACTTCCCTTCTCAGTCAGTAAAGTGTTTATCGCACCTGATCTCGCAACCTATTTTGGGTAAGGCATACAAAGTGCTAAGTAAAGAAATATACTGACGCTATTATATATTCCTTGTAGTGGTTGGAGCGAGCTGTCACTCTTGGAATGGAGTAAATACATTGCCGATTCGAAATTAGAGCTCGAGACCGCCGCGCCGTTTGCGGAGCGTGTCTTGGCCGTGCTCGCCAAGGGATTTACCCACCTGTCAAACAAGACGCAAACCGAGCTCTGCCAAGTTTTGAAGAGCAAAAAATGCATTCCGACAAAGTATGGCATGAAAGTGCCCAACGAAGCCTACTTTCCGACCGTCAATCTCTTTGACGACCTTCCCATCGTCGCCTTCCAGAACAGCAAATCCAATTACGATACACTTCTGACTGCCCTCGGCGTTCGCAAACATGTTGAGCTCCAGCTCGTGTTTGACCGCCTCATCTCAGACGGGAGCTGGTCGCACGTCGACTTGGTGCGCTACTTGACCACGGTTCAGAGCACACTCAGCCCGCTCGAGAAGAGCCGCTTGCGTGAGACGCCAATCTTCACCAAGGAAGGCGAGCCGCCCAAGATCAAGGAATACGAGCGCAAAAAGGGCCAAGATGCCGAGGGCAAGCCGGTCGTGGAGAAGTACACGAAGAAGGTTTACCGTCGTTACAAGGCTTCGGAATTGTACGTCCCTACCGACACGCTCCGCGCGCTCAAGCTTCCTCTAATTGATTGGGCGGGCAAACAACGCTGGCGATCAACGAGCGACGAGGCCAAGTTTTTGGAGGACCTCGGCTTGCAGAGCAGTCCGCCGCTGCTGACCCTTTTAAAGCTGGCCTCGCCCGAGACGCAAAACGCGACGCTCCAGAAAGCCGCGCTCACCTACCTTATCGATCACTACAGAGACTATCAGTCTGTGTACAACGTATCCACCATTGACGTCGCGTTCCTGCCCTGCAAGGACGCCAAGACCTATGCTGCGCCGCGGGATGTGTTTACCAACCCGGACGTGGCTATTCTCGGTTTTCACGTACTGCACCCTGATCTGATTGGTATCCGCGACAAACTTGGCGTGCAAGAGCACCCGCCTGCGATACGCATCATCCATGCCTTTATGGAGCGCATTACGTCGGACTGTGGCCAGGCCAAGCGCATTTTTGAATACATGGCGGGAAGGATGAGCGATTTTAACTTCTCACACTGGCAGGCGTTGCGTCAGACCAAGTGCATCCCCGTCAAAGAGCACACCTCTGATAAGGTGACGCTTGTCGAGCCTGCTCAGTGCTACTTTGAATCGCAAACACAAAGCTTCCACAAGGAGCTGTTTCTATTTGTTGACTTTGGTGAGCTCGCCAATTCGTTCCTGCGCTCCTGTGGTGTCAAGGATGAACCCACAACGATTGAGCTCGCGACTATGGTCGTCAAGGATCCACAGCGGTTCTGGAATCTGAGCGGCGGCGCCGAGCGGTACCTGTCCATGCTCCGCCAGCTGGCAGGCCAGTACCACCAGCTACGTGGAGAGCGCAAGCTCATGTCCGAGATGCGCTCAACCCCCTTCCTTGTGGGTATAAAACGGAACCAGTTATCCGAGGACGACGAGGGAAACAACGGTTCGAATTCGACAGAGGACTTTACCTATCGCTTAGCCAAAGCGAGCGATATCTTTATCACAGATGACTCGGTCGCACAGCAGATCTTTTCGCCCTTGTCCGTTCCCATGGAACCCCTCCTTGAAGAATTTTATGCTCACTTGGGAAGTGACAAGCTATCAAGGTAAGCGTATAAAAATAACCTCGTCCTTCGGTGACTCAACGGTTTCACAGGCAAGTCAAAGAAACATATACCTACAAAGATGCCATGGGCGTAACGACCCGATCCAAGGCGATCACCGACGCGATTTTTGAACGCACGCCCGTGATTATCCATCAAATCAGCAGCGATAACCCGCAGCGCCGAAAAGAACTTTGCCACGACGAGCACTATGTCAAGCGCAACTTGAAGGTCATTCAGGCGCGGCAGCTCAAGATCAAGCGCAAGTTCAAGCACAGCGGCGAAGAGAACGTACAGCCGACGACGGCGTGTGCAGACCGGAGCAGTTTTACGATCTACATCTCGGGCACAGGCGAGATAGACTACTATGACGTCGCGAACGCGCTATGCACACTTTTGTTCACGCGTGTCGGCTTCAACGACGCCATCATCGTCGAGCGGTACCTCACCGCGAGTTTGGACAGTCTCCGACGCAAGGGCGTGCCCGTCGATCGTATCCTCAACATTCGCAAGAACGTCAACGCACAGACCCCGCCCGTCTATGAGACCTCACCTGAACCGCAGCGCAGCTTGTCACCGACTCTGACCCCGCGCCAGCTCGACGAGTGCACGCAAAAGGTCCTCGAGGTGTTTAGCGATTGCCAGGTCGGCTATATCCGCCAACTGCTCGCGCAGGAACGCGAGAACCACGTCGAAAACGTGATCAACAAGCTTCTCGCCGACGAAAACTATCCCAAGAATCAAGCTCAGGATCCAGTGGAGTCGGAAGACAAGCCCCCGGCCGAACCTCAACCACGAGCCTCGGAAGAGAAGCGAAGCACCAAACTGCTCGACCGCCTTTGGTCGTGGGGTGGCGGCCAACAACGCCAAAGCAAGCCTGCAACGCCAACGGCACCAGTCGAGGAGCCCAAGGCTGTGCCAGACAAACCAAAGCTACCCAACTCGGAAGGCACCATCACCCCCAACTACATGTCCAACGTGCGGCAAAACCTCAAGCGCGCGATCCACTCGTGCAAGCCCTACTCGGGCGATGCCCTGTTCTCGCCGCCGCGCGTCAACCAGGTCGCCGAATCCAACTCATACTGTGATGCGACGCCCCAGCAAGACCTTGTCTCGGCCGGCCGCGTGGGCGGCATTGAGTTTTATGTTCACCGCGGTGTGAACCCAGACGATGTGTTTAGCCAGTACGGCAGCGCGCTCAAGCGGTTTGCCGAAATGTGCAAGTCACTTGCGGGCGTGTTTGAGCTCAAGCCAACAAGTGTGCACGTTTTTTACGATACATCGGGGAGCACAATTGCGTTCAATACCAACGGCAGTCTTTTTATGAACCTGCGATACTATCTCGCCCTGTTTGAGCCTGCGTCAGCCGCCAAACGCAAAGAGGCGCTCATATACTGGTTCATGACCATGTGCCACGAACTGGCGCACAACTTTGTCCATGAACATAGTGCGCAGCATGAATTCTACATGTCTTCTTTTGCTGAAAGCTACCTCGAGTCGTTTATCGTCTACCTTACATCCAGCGCCACAGCCACCGCTACACCTCTACCAGAAGCTTCTCCTTCTCCATCTCCATCTCCTGCTCCTGCTCATGCCCCTGTACAGACCCATCCTGCCCAGTAGATAGTTACTTACATACCACGATGATAAATTTTGATATTTTGCGTATAATGGATGCTTTTTTTTTTGTATGTTTAGCGAAGGTGGCTACGAAATCACATAGAGTTGGAGAATACCTTTTATATATAAGCTATTCTCGAGATAGTCATCATCATCACCCACAGCGCCATTATCGTGAGCTTAAGATTTCATGGTTCTTTCAGATTAAAGCTGATGGAAGTGAAGATCCGTATTAAAAAAGCGCACATCTTACGGCATAACGGTCGTTCTTTTATTTCTTCTTTCCGAAAGTCATGAGTTCTCTTCAGTTTGTACGTGCACAGCGCGAACATCTCGACGCGGTCCACCGACTGGAAGAGAGTTCGTATCATCCAGACGAAGCAGCTTCTCGTGAGCAGTTGGCCAAGCGGATTGAGTATGCGCTCCGCGACGATGGCAATCTCTTTCTCGTTGCCCTGGACGGAACAGAGATTGTCGGGTTCGTGTGTAGCACCGTGGCGGATGCACCACTTGTGACAGATGAGAGCATGAAGTCACATGTACCTGAGGGCACGACCGTCTGCATTCACAGCGTCTGTATTTCGCCCGCGCGGCGTCGACAGGGTCTGGCCAGGGCGACTCTCGAAGCATGGATTGCGGCTATTCGTCAAAACACACAATACAAACGCTTGGCCCTGATCAGCCGTCCCAATCTTATTCCACTCTATGAGTCCGTTGGTTTCCGTCTTCTCGGCAAGAGCGAGGTAGTCCATGGGCCAGACCCGTGGTTCGACTGTGTCATTGATCTGTAATTTAAATATACAGCATTGTATGTGCATACTATCCTATAATATCGCTTTTCCTAGAATAAAACTCCACTCTTTTTTTTTCCTTGGGTATAGATTCTGTTACTGAGGCAGAGAGCGAAATCGTGACAGCAGCCACAATCTTCAACTCCGCGAATCCTGCTATTTCCTGAACTTTTTTTTTCCTTTATATTTAAACACAATAGACCATGATCTCGGCAATCCAGTGGGTCCGCAAAGGTGCTGCCAAGGAGCACCCCGAGAAATTCAAGCTCAATGAGGAGGAAATGGACCAGTTCCAAAAGATCGCTAGCGAGCGCTTGATCGATGCCAAAATGGACCTGAAGGCTGCTCGAGAAGCTGCTATGGACGTTGACATGGGCGGTAGCAGTGAGGAAGAAGACGACGCAGACATGGAAGAGGACAAGCCTGCTGAGGCTGGGTATGTGAAGCAAAATATGGTCAAGGAGCAGATTTATTTATTGCTTTTTATTCTGCAGTGCTGCTGCCCAGGACGATGATTTGGCAGAGTATAACCTGGACACTTACGATGAAGAGATAGCCGCCGACCAGGAGCATGGTAAGCAATACGCTATTAAAAGGGAATCTGGCATGCTCACCGTAGGATAGGCAAAGCGGGTATGTTTGCCGGCCGCAAAGACATCGCGTATTACAAGGACGAAAAGGACGATCCGTACGTGACCCTCAAGGATAAGGAGCTGGAGGAAGAAGAAGAGAAGGACGAGCTTCGTATTCTGCCCACCGACAATCTGCTGCTGGCCGCCAAGACTGAAGACGATGTGTCTCAGCTGGAAGTGCACGTCTACGAAAAAGAGGAGGAGAACCTGTACACCCACCACGATATCATTCTTCCCTCCTTCCCGCTGTGTATCGAGTGGATTGATTTCCACACAGGCGAGAAGGCTGGTGCTGAGGGTGCGGGCAACTATGTTGCTATCGGTACCTTTGAACCTGACATTGAGATCTGGGACTTGGACGTCGTGGATGCCATGATTCCCCAAACCATCCTCGGACACACCAACAAGGATAAGAAGCGCTCCAAAAAGGTGAATGACAAGTACCACGTTGATGCGGTGATGGATCTCGCGTGGAATAAGCAGCACCGCAACTTCTTGCTCTCCTCGTCCGCAGACAAGACTGTCAAGCTCTGGGACCTGTCCAACTCGACCTGCGTCCAATCTTACAACCACCATCAAGACAAGGTTCAGTCGGTGTCGTGGAACCCGACCGAGGCGACCGTATTCTTGACCGGTGGCTACGACCGTACCATCTGCGTCCTCGATGCCCGCTCACCCGAGGCTACCGCGCGCTGGAAGGTGAACAGCGACGTCGAGTCGCTTGCATGGGACATCCACAACCCTACTCACTTTTACGTCGCGACCGAGGACGGTATGGTACAATACTTTGACGTGCGCGCAGTCAGCAATGGCGTCGGTGCCAAGTCGCTCTTTACCCTGCAAGCCCACGACGGTGCGGTGTCCGCTCTGGATATCAACCCTGTCCTACCTGGCTGCATCGCCACCGGAAGCACAGACAAACAGGTCAAGATTTGGAACACGGCCAACAACAAGCCCAGCATGGTGACGAGCAGAAACTTTGAGCTCGGTCACATCTTCAGCGCACGGTTCTGCCCCGATTCTCCGTATGACTTGGCACTGGCTGGCTCGACAGGTCAAGTCCACGTGTGGGACATTTCCAAGAATGCTGGTGTGCGCCAGGCGTATGGCCAGTAATGATGCATCTTTTTATTACTATTTCTTTCATTGATTCACCTCGTATATTGACATTTTCTCATTTGTTGTATTCCGTACAAACACTACCTCTATAAAATGACAGCCTTAGCATTGTATCCAAAGTAGACATGGCGTTGTGTGACTATAGTGATTATGTACATATTCTAGATGTTATGGAACTCTATTGCGTTTACCTGATACATACAAAAGCTGCCCTGCCCTGAGTATTTCTCGTACTGTGATGCTTTATAGCCAAAATAATGATGCGGTAAGAACAATGAGCATGGCTTACGTTGAATGTATTTTGGTCTTCGTAACTGTGGACATCGATGCAAGCCGGAAGACTTTTCAGATGTGTACTCAACAGAGACAAAGCTCCATGCATAAGGCGTAACTGTAGCCTTCTAAAGTCAATCTTATTCTCTTTGCATAGTAAATAACCTGACATGCATGCGCAGCGTCCTACAATCTAGACAGACGCATAAAAGTTATATAGCATGCTCTAAGTTAAAACTGCAAAAGTCGATAGCTTGGGCCGAGTCGCTCTTGGGTGACACCACCAAGACGGTTAAACCGAGTTGACGCTGTAATGTACATAGGAGGCGGAGAAGATTGCTGTATGCATATGTATACAAAGCGCCAAATAGTAAGGATGAAAGGAGATCGAAAGAGGTAAAGGTCTGCGAATGGCGTCATACCGTGTTTCACAAATCAGCTGCTAGAAGAAGTGGATGCATCGATGGTTTATTGTGGTTGTTTGTAGTCGAAATCATAGCGGCTGAGGAGATGAGGGATGGCGGAAAGCTGAGCACCGTATCGAGTTGAGTTATCATAGAGTTCAAAGAGTGGTACAGCGAGGACTTTCATGTTCTTGGGTACAAAAAGGACCTCTGCAACAGTACGTAATGTAAACATTTGATCCTTTCTTTCTCTTATTTACTTGTACTCACTTTGAGGCGGTAGTTGCACCAAGAAAAGCATCTTCTTCTCTTTGGGCTTCGTAATGTGTGCAGGAATATAAGGGTACTGTGGGCATAATAGAATCAGTCAATTCAATAATAAGACAGAGTACACATACCATATAGGACTCAAAGTTGGGGCGCCACCAGGTCGAGAGACAATCCTTGACTTCCCAGTCAGGTCCTTGACCCCAGTCCTTGGGATCGGCAGAGCCCAATCGTTCATTTAATATCTGCTTCAGACCTTCTCGCTCATCCACGCCTGGTTGGAGATAGTGTCCTGGTCTGTATGTAAAGAAGGGCGTAAGTGACATTCAGAGAGATGGCAGCAATGACTTGCAATTTGAAAAAGGCATTTGCGATTTGTAGCATAAGGACGTGAGGATGGTTGTGTTGATGGACGACAAGAACGGCTTCGACCATGCGGCGCATGCCGTGGGCGTCGTAGTCGTTTTCAAGACGCTTGAGCCGTGCTGCGACGGAGGGGTCTTCTTCGAGCTGGGCCTCCTTGGTACCAAAAGTGTAGTTTTCTACGTCACTAAGCTAAAACCAGACACGAAAGAGTGCTATGACATACCAAGTGGATATCTATGGGCAATGTGAGTGATGGCTTGTGGCGATTAGTCATTTGGCTTACAAGGTGACTTCGGGCATACTGTGAAAGCGGGGGGGGGGGGGGG
>VAFG01000269.1:140503-156090 GCA_013461545.1 Syncephalastrum contaminatum
TCCCACCCTCCCAACATGGTCAGCACAGCCCTCAAACGCCGATTGAGCGATGCTTCCGATCACACAGACAACAAAATGCTGAAGACCGACTCTGTCGGCGAGCAAGAGCCCACGCGCGAAGAACGACAGCAGCAGATCTTCAACCGCATGCACCTTCGCCGCATCATCAAGGAGAACCACGGCTCGGACATTCACCAACTTGCCTTCTTTTTCAACAACAAGAACTTTAGTGCGCCTGTGGGTATCGATGTAAACAAGACGTTTGACAAGCGCGGCTCGGTCCAGCGTCAACAAACTGACACGAGCAACGTTTTTGCTTCAGTCGGCGGTTGCCAGGTACAGCGTATCCTTGTCCTTACTTCTTGACCTTGGCACTCACCCGTATGGCAGATGAACCTTTACGACAATGAACATATCGGTGACCATCTTGACCTCATGTCTAACTTTGACTTGGGCCAAACGGAGGACGAGAAGTCTGAATTGCACACATTCTGCTGGCTCTACCGCGGCGACGATGCCCAGATTGCTGCCGCCGGTACAGACGGCAACATCCACCTTGTCAGTATCGCCTATTCCGAGGAAATCAAGATTCTTCAAGGACACACCAGTACGTCGACGTGTCTCGTACTTTGCTTGCTACTCACACAATCTAGAAACCATTCACGACCTGCAGACCCACCCACAGAGCGATCGATACATCCTGTCCACATCCAAAGATGGCACCGTCCGGTTATGGGATGTTGATTTGGCCAAGTGCTTGGTTATCTTTGAGGCTGACGCCACTGTCACCGTACGTATTCTGGGAGAATTGTCGCGCTCTATCGACTCACCGTAATACTGTTGTAGTGCTTCTATATGTCGGGCCAAAAGTTCATCTCGGGCGGCCCGCGTGGCGAATTACGAGAATGGACCATTCCTGACTATGAATCGAGCGACGAGCCAGTGATGGTACCAAAGAAAGATTCCCGCTTGCTCAAGAAATACAATGGAGACTGCTACATTGACTGCATCCGATTTGCCAATGGTAACGTCTTGAGCAAATCCATCAACGGACGTTTGGAATACTGGAACCCAGAGACAGGCGATGTAAGGCAATAGGAAATGAGACGCATGCACATCAGCTTATCCGCGTCGCTTGTCAGAAAATACACAGCTTTCATGTACGGACGGGCGAGAACTTCTCTCGATTCGATGTCAGGTAAGCAGAAGAGAAGCAAGCAGGCAATATTATGTTTCTCACGTGGGCATTAGCTTGGATGAGTCTTTTGTATGCATTGGTAGCAGCCAGGGCTCTGTTTTCATCTACAACTTGCACACGGGCAAGATGGTGACCGAGTTGTGTCATCGCCGATCTGTCAAGGCCATTCACTGCTGTGTATTTACGCGCGATTGTCGGTATGTTTGTCACGTAAGAAAAATCTCCTCACTGAAACGTAATGATAGATCCGTGCTTTCAGCAGGAGAGGATGGTTTTATATGGCGGTATGATAGTATCGATGAGGATACTTTGCAAGAGTGGGCCAGTTGGAAAGCCAGAACAGAAAAGGAGAGTGAAAAAGAAAACGAATAAAGGGGAGCTTCTGTGTGTGTGTGTGTCTCGATAAAAAGTGCGCGTGAATGTGTAAGTATGTTATTCGTCTGCTTCGTCAATTATTGGTTGTAATGGTGTGGGATACGCATATCGCCCGTGTTGCCGAATGTGTCCAAGCCATCCCTAGATTGATATAAGTATCCCGACCAGCCTTCAGCATATCCACTTACTCTTTGTTCGCCAGCAGGGCATTCAGTTTGGCATAGCGGTCGTTGGCCGGGCTACCCGTTGCAGTCTAAAACAAGACATGAGTCCGATGATAACTCACAAACACACCCACGGAAACTTACCGGCATGGCAGGTGAGGCAGAAGGGAAGGTGAAAGAGCGTGACTGGCCAGCAGTGGACGAGTTGGCGTTGGCGAAACCAAACGAAGGAGAGGGTTGATTAAGCGACGCAGATTGGACTGTCGGCGAGGCCGAGAAGGCACCACCAAAGGCGCCGGTGGCCTGGGGTTGCACAGACGCCTGTTGTTGTGGTTGTTGTTGCTGAGGCGGTTTCGGGCCAAAGGGGTTGTTGGAAGCCGCTGTCACCTGAGGCTGCACAGGCTGTGGCTGGGAAGTGAAGCCAGTGCTCATGCTCGAGACACCACCATTGGCGGCCAGACTGTTGAGACTGTAGGGAGACTGGGACTGGAAACCCGTCATTTGGGGTTGCTGGTAACCCGTCTGTTGTGCTGGGAAGCCCGTCATTTGAGGCTGGAGGAAGCCGGTCGCGCTGCTCGTCTGGAAGGGCGCAGTCTGGCCCGTCATTTGTGGAGGCATACCCGTCATCTGTGCTTGCAAGGAGTTGCCGAATCCACCGCCACCAAACTGCTGATAGGGGTTGCTCTGGCTTTGCTGATATGGGTTACTGGTCATGCCCGTGTTTTGATACATCATGCCATTGTTGTTAGCGCCGATGGGGTCAGAGAATTGCTGGCCAAATGGATTGAAACTACAGCATGGGATAAGTATCCATTCAGACACAACCTTTCCTTGTAAGACTTACCCCGTAGGCTGCGCAGCCACAGGCTGATCGTTACCGTTATTGAAAAGCTTATCCAGATTATCGCGTTCCAGTTTCTCCTTTTGTTTTCGTTCACGATCCCGTGCTTCCTGCTCGCTCAATCGGATGGCCTTTTGAAGGTCATCCTCATCCGCCCTAACGCAAGAGTATCAGCAATCTGACATGCTTTTGTTTTTGTGTGTTCCTGTTCTCCTCTTTAACTTACTTTTCGCGCCGCTTCCGTGCTTCGTCCTCAGCCAGACGTTTACTCTCGGCAATAGCACGCTGGAGGTCCTGGTCTTCATTGTCGCGGGGACCTGAGTATTGGGCAATATCTTCCGGGCTGTATTGTCGCAGACCCATAGCATCGTTCAGATAATCGTTCACACCGGCCATGCGTTCACGCATCTGCTGTCGTGAGCGGCGTTCTTCCTTGAGGCGAGCATCATCGACGAGAAGGCTGGAAATATCCTTGGCTTTCTGACGCACTGTCATCGGAAAGTCGCGCCATTAGTCTGCGTCCTAAGCATGGTGGAAAGGGGGGAAGGTGGAAAAAAAAAGATATTTACCATTAGCACCGACATCACGACCGTTGTCATCGACATGCTGGAACTCCTTGAGAGTTTTCACGACATAGACGTTTTCCTTGGCATAAAGAACGACGTTCTCCGAACCCACGTGCAGGCAGTAATCCAGCAAGAGTAAGGCCTGTGCACTAAATTAGCCAACCCATCCCCGCAGAGGCGCGTACATGCCGTAATAAAAGTGATATTAAGACAATAAGACGGAAAAGAAACTTGCCTTGAATACGTGGCGCCAGTTTTTACCCTTATCGTTGAGACGCTTGTCGATCATATCCATGATTTCTATAAAGTCATGCCTGCGAGCACGAAAAGAAGAGTGAGACACAGAGAGAAGAGAAGATATTAATTACTAGTCATACTGGTTGTAGGTAAGCTGGGCAATCTCGTTCATCAGAGTGCCACTAGGGCCCCAGGGATCGTTCGAGGTAGCTTCGCGGACTTTTCTCTGAGCATCAGAGAATCCTTTGAGATGGTTTTTCCTAGAGAGAATGAATGAATTCCACAGGCTCGACGACAAATGATGAGTGAGGTAGAAACTAAAACATACACACTGCGCACAACGCCTTTGCCGGTCATCAGGAACTAGGAGGAGCGTCGAGGCAAATATAGAGGTAAGATAATAGAGAATAGGCTGCTTTTTTGTCGACGAAAGGAACTTTTGCCTTGAGCGAAAAAGAACAGAGACGAAGAAACGCAACCAAAGCAAAAAGAGGAAGGGAAAAAGGGTTCATTCCATATTTGGAAGTCCGAGTGCTTCGCATCCTCCCGTACAGAAGTACAAAAGAACTATCCATATTCTCCATGGAAAATGCGTCTCCGTATTTCTCTTTTGATGAGATATATGTCTTACTTTCATCTTATTAGCTTTTATATTTCCTTTTGTATATTCTCATAGGAGTGAGTGCCTGTGAGCACGGCAAAATTTCATGAGGGATCGTCGTTTTTGGTTTCAGTTGTTGACGTACTGCTGCTGTGCAACTCGAGGGATTTGCGCTGATATCATTGGCGTCTGTTGTCGTGATACGAATTCCTCGCCCAAGGAAAATCACTCTGCCTGACACAGCATTAAAACTTGGCGCTCGCATAAGAAAATTCCTCTTGGCACCAATAAGATTTTTACATGCTCATCATGAATCATAGGACAGTAAGGGCACGACTGTCAATGACAATTCGCACCTGAGCACGCAAGAAAATGGTTGTGACAAAATATGTGGACCATACAAAGCTGAAGACCCACCCACAGTGGAATGGGTAATCATGTTGCTCAGTAAGCACGGGCTGTGTCAAGATGCAAATATCACATGATAGGCTTACCAGTCGAACGTGGCACCTCTTTTATGACGGCCTCCTTGTTCCTGGTTAATGTCATCCGTGCAGAACGTAGTTTGTGCAATGGTGTACGTACACCTTCTATCTCATGGGGCGACTTACCTTGAGAAGAAAGGACCACAGTCCCATAATTCAGAACAGTATAGACACGTCTACCGTTGTATCATTAGATCGCCGATCTTGGTCCAATCATATATTCATTCATGATGCCGGCATAGTACATACATGCGAGATGTTCTTTTTGCCCGTTCATATAGTATTAGTATTATTGATATTGTAGTAAGATGTGGGCGATACTGCGAAGCGATCAGACAAAACAGGGAACGAAGCGCTAACTTTGGATATTTCTTGTAAAACATGTTTCAGTTTGTATACCTTTGTGCTCACAGGTGATCGAAGGTTATGACTATATGTGTATCTAGGAATGATAAGTTGACCGTTTTCGTTGTAAACCCGAGACCGTCTTGAGAAGCTCTAAGATGAGGCTACAAACGGGGATTATCATTTAAGCTTCTGCTCTCGCCGGATAGATCTTTCGAGGGTCGTCTTGGTACCGATCGACAATAACGCGGGTTGCCCGCTTGAGAAGCCTGCTTTGTTACATATACATTTATGGAGCGCATATTATTCCCTTGATCTTTTCCTTATTGTCCAAATAAATACTAAAAGATCTTTTAATCTAGAAATGACGCAGCGATTGACTAATGGAATATAGCTATAAGACTTGCAGAGTGAGCGAAAAGTCTTAAAGATGTTCTTTTTTCTGCACCTGCTGCAATGGCCCCTATTATAACGTGCCACCGTGTCGAAGTACGCATATATAAGGGTGTTATGCAAAAGGAGATTGATCAAAAAGGAGGTTGATCAAAAATCTGTCTTCAAACCCTCTGCAAAGGCATCCAGATGCCAGAGGTCCCGCACCGAACGTGGATTCCGAGACTCTTCAGAATAGTATGATCGTGTGCATCTGGGGAAAAACCGAGAAAAAGGAGGTAGTACCTGTGATGTGTTGTCCGGGGTTGTAAAGTCTAAGATACTTTACAAACGGAGAGGCAGGAAGTAACTGGCCCCGCGTGCCACCCCAGAAACGAGGGCATACATCAATGACTAACCAGCAAAGATGCAGATACACGGGTGCAGTATATTCCGTATACCACGGCGGCTTCGATAATGCTATACTCGAGCCTCACTCGAGCCTGCCGGCCTTCTTCCGTTCTTGTCGTTTTGGTGTATGACTGGTGTATTCCAAAGAAACGAGCTACGAGCGTAAGACGAACAAGTTTGACTGCTATGGAGGTTCGATAGGGTAGATCCAAGGCGGGCAATATCAAGTGAGCTACCAGTGGAGTGGTGGTACTGCAAATTCAGGTTTACACAATTCAGCGGGAGGCGAACTTGCAGAGAGGTTTAGGTATCCGAGCTGGTACAGCAAGGGGAAAATGTTTCGAAGGAATGCGCCTGTCAACTTAATTATCAGGCGTAAGTTGGGTGATTGCGTGCTTAAGGGGTTATTCGGCGACCATATGAAACCGGAATCGCTTGACAAAAAAATCTCTGGAAGTTATGTGTTTCAAGGTTTGGGGCCATGTGTGCGTAACGAGTAAGTTTGTACGTTGAAGCGGTAGGATACCGGCAAGTTCATCACGAAGGCTTTTCACTGGGCCTTGTCACTTGAAGGGAGTACTGGTGAGACTTTGGACGCAAATGCGTAGCATGTGTTCCCTGTCATGGACGACAGATGCGTCATTTTTTATATGTCGAGTGCAGTCTCATAAGTTATCACGCGTTGCTTTATCTCACCAAAGAGCAAGTACCCAGAAGATATGGGAGATGATGTTTCCGTTAGCTTGATGGTGTACAGCAATATGTTAAACTGTAGCCAGATGACAGAAGGAAAAACTTCTGATCTTGAATCCGAGCACGTCACTCAATATTCTATATAGACTGCTGGCTACGCTAATAGATTTTTCGTAGATGGCTGATTTAAGATTATCATCTATAGTCTTTTGAGATACCTGTCCATAGCTGACTCCTGTAAATAATGAATCATGAAGAAGGAGCAATGCAGAATTGATCTGTAAGGCATAATAATTTTTATCGACCAAACAGCTTCTGCTACACACACACATATTTTGTCTCTGCTCATCAAGTTAGTTTATCTAGGGTATTGCAAATAGAGCATTAATAAAAAAAAGTTGTAATAAATTTTGGTCATGAAGTTTGTCATGTTGCGGGCTATATGCGCATATATGACATAATACTGCATGAAGTTCGTATCTAATTGTAACAGAGTTATCCCACGCAAGTAACTGAACTAAAAACATGGTACAATGTCGCTCCCAACCACCGTTGATCAGCACAATTATCGATCGTATCTTTCGAACTCGTAAAGTGTATCTTTTTTGGTTGACTTGATATTAAAAAGAAGCTTTATGAGCCAAGAAAACTCCAGGGAAAAGTGTGTCATTTCCGATTGAATCTCATTTCTGACTATTTTCAGTTTTATCAGCTGTATGAAAGAGAAAATGATAAGGTTGTGCACAGTTTAGCAGGGAAGGAAAATAATAATAAGACGCGTTGGAGAAAAAGTATGAGCGAGCAGGAATGAACTACTATTCAATAATACAGATGTAAGGATGAATTTTATCAAAAGCACCGTCAACAAATCAGAGAAAATAAGAATGAAGCAGATATCGCATTGTGCTACCACTGTCTATTGAGTGCCACATCATCTGTAAATGTGTTTCTCAAGATGCATACGTGTCTTTAAGTGCTCTTGGATAAGCTTAGCAGCTGAGAGTATATCTGTCACCTGATACAACCCGTAAGAATGCTCTTTTATTTGATAATGGTTGCGTTGACTGTGCGCCGTGAGTGTTGGGCGAGAGGGTGTCAGTGGCACTGGTGTCCAAGATTTCTAGGAGCCACTGTCGCCTTAAACACCTTTCTTGTAGACATTTGACTGAAAGCAGAAAATAGATTAGAAGAGAAAAATAGAAGGAAATACTATGGGTAATATTTATAAGCGCGGAGCAGTGAGTAGGTCTGTGCGTTTCTGCGGTTGCACGAAAAGGGGCAGGTACTCCGCATGCTCCGCGTGTTCCGCCTGCATGATACAATCAATGGCTATCAAAAGCTACAGGGTCTGAAACCATACAGGTTTGAAAACCTTCGTTTGCTGTTGCAAACATGCGATCACAAAAGCCACTCGAATTGTGAAACTAAACTCAACCAGTCAGGTACAGATGATGCTTTTAAGCAAGAAATAGGAACCAAAGCACTTCTTTATTTATCCTATTGCTGTTTCCTTTCGTGTCAACATGCCGATCTACTGCACATTGAACGTCTCAGGTCATGCAAAAAAGCCAATGTATATCAAAAGATTTCAGCATTATATTCCTTGAGGTGGGCAAACCCAATCACGGTAATCTAAAGGTAATTTTGCATATTTCAGTGGAATTTAAACTTGGAGGGAAGAGATATGTGCTCTGCTTGGCAAGCGAGTATATCGGCGGAGACGAGAGAGATTCCCTCAAAACGTATAGCGCTTAAATTATTGTGCAGTTCCTAACTGACTTTCTTTCATTAGAGCGGGCCCTCTAATCTCCACGTCTCAATGGTCGAGTTCAATGGAACCACGAATATCAATCACGTCAATCAATTTCAAAGTCAATCCATACATGTCGCGTAAATGGTCACACCGTATTGGCTTTGGACCGAAGGAAAAGCAAAGAAGCTTAATGCTGTCTCTCGCTTGTCATGTACACGATAGCGCCAAAATTTTGGCGTCAAGCCAGACCACGGCAGATTCAAACCCATCCTATTTTATGCCCCTGCGCTGGTATGTTTAGAGGGCGTGTGGCGTCGATCGGTGGGCCGATTTCGATCAACATTATAGAATGATGTACTTCTCCTCTTCTGAGCAGCCTGCCGCCCTGTGTTGCGCGTGTATCAGAAGCAGTATGTGTAGCGCACAATAGTCATACAACCATAAGTGCGATTTGATCACAAAAAGCGACAGATATTCCATGGTGATAGTCGGTAGAAAAGTTGATATGGGTTTTACCACTTATTGGATAGTTCTTTTCTTTTTCTTTTATTATAAAGCGAGAAATTGACGAACGCGTACGCGTCTATCTCCGATTGTTGGTATTTCTTTTTCCCGTTCTCTCTCTTGTTTTACTTCACGTGGCATGATTTGACGGCGTATTCTTTTGTTCCTTGCTGCTTTTCTGTTTCTTTATTATCCTGTTTCTTCACAAGCAGTACGATTCGCCGGGCGCATGCGTGCTTTTCTCTGACCGTGCTTTATTTCATTCTGTATTTTTTTTCCCTTCTTCTGCGAGCAGCAGCCACCGTTCAAGATTTTACTACTGCAATGAATATCAGGCGTCATTGTGCAACTTTTTCTTCTGAAGCCATTAGCCGCGGCACGCCGTTTGATGACTGCAGATACTGATAAGCACACACTTTCATTTTCTTGGTGGCTGTCGCGTGGCGCCGCCGTGTTTTATTTTATTTTATTTTATTTTTCACGTCTGTAATACAGATTATATGTCTAAGAGTTCTACATTTATCGATGGCAAAAAACAGCTTTGCAGGATACTTTCTCTCCGTTTAGCTGCGCTGCTCGTTGCACTCCTTCGGCTCGTCTCATTCAGTTTGGTCGTTTTGCTGTTTTTCATCGAGAAGCCACCGAAGCGAAAAATCTTTACCGCAACAGGATCACATATTTTTTTTAGCTTGCAGCTAGGTAACATTTTTGCAACAGCAGAGTCAAAGGAATCAGACGGTCATATACATTAGAGTTTTGTGCTCCCTTGGCATGAAATAATGTGATGATGAGTGGAGTATTGCTCTAACGTACGAGCGATTGAGCAGGTCCCTCGTCGTGATACGCAGCCACACCATTTCATACGCCACCACAGCAGCATCTACACATCTAAAAATAAATGTGTTTATTACATCCTGGTGTGTGACAGGATGGAAAATGTCTTGGCTCAGAGCGATCATTTCCCCCCGCCCCTGGGTGGACTCCGCTTCGCTTTGCCGATGATTTTGCTCAGCACCCGTCGTAATTTTATATAAGACAGCGGTGGAAATTCATGCTGCTCTTCTGATTTCTACTCGTATTTTATCTCTCCCTATTCCTTTCTACAAAAACATGGGCAACAAGAAACGCACTCCGAAGGATCTCATTGGTATGATGCACCACTACGAAACTCGCTCGCCATCCTCACCTTGTCTTCCTACGTAGCTGACATTAATCGTGCCACGCAGATTCTCGAAAATTTCACAGGTAGAGCAAGACATGGCCTCTCAGTAGGCACAGCTATTCATACAGACTGATACATTGCTCTAGATACCCGAATGCGCGACATTCAAATGGTCATTCCTACGAGCGTCTTAGCCAACGCGCACGGCCTGATGTTTATCCGTTTATACCGTGTGGGTCTCATGATCTCAGCCAAAGGCGGCACGGGCGTGATCATTGCAAGGTACGGCTTGTATATCTTTATCCTGATCTCTTCCTAACTCCATTTCTGCTTAATAGACTTCCTGATGGCAGTAAGTATTCAGATTGGAATCCGATGATGATAGAACACATCAATTGACGCTATTGTCAGGTTGGTCCGCGCCTTCTGGGATTTCCATGACATCACTCGTAAGTATCTTTCGCGCTTTCATCAATTTGGTATGCGATCTGACCACCCGCTTACTCTAAATCATAGGGTTTTGGGCATATGGCAGGCGGTGAAATCATTGATTCCGTGATCGTCATGAATTATCGCGGCGCAGTCAAGGCCTTTTTAGACGGCGGAGGACAACTTCAATTGGGAGTCAATGCATCGATCAGCGCCGGTCCGCTGGGCCGGTCAGCCGATATTGCAGCATCCACAGCCACCGGTCAGCACATTGCTGCAACCTATGCGTACAGTCAATCCAAGGGTCTGTGCATCGGTTACTCTTTTGAGGGCAGCAAGATTTCTGAGCGCAGGACCACCAATGCCGCTTTTTACGGGCAACCTATACCTGCCGCTGATATTCTGTCAGGCAGGGTGGCACCTCCGTCCCAAGCCGAAATGCTTTACCAGATGCTGGACCGTCTTGGCGCAGGTCCACGCCCCGGCATGCCCTTTGCGCCCAAAAAGGGCAGTCGAGTCCAGTCGTTTTCATCTGCCCAAGGGCCACCCACCCCCCAGACACCCCAGTCACCATACAACAATGCCAGCAGCAGTCGTCATTCTATGGGTCCAGCAGTAGCAGCAGGCGCAGGCGCAGCGGCAGGCGCAGCATCCAGCAGTAGTTCGGCAAGACCGTCGTCATGGCAACCTAACGCTCAGTACGAGGAACCGCCACCGCCCTACGAGCCAGGCAACAATGCAAACATGTACAGAGGCAGCGACGCTAAAGCAGGTGCACAGCCTTCCTATAATGGGGAGTCGTCGTCATCAGCGCCCGAGGGTTTCTCCGCAGGTGCTACGTCTTCGGCGCCGCCACCGCCGCAACAACCACAACAGCCACAGTATAACAATAATGGCATGGTTGGCGATCAAAAAGTACCACCACCGACGGAAACCAAACAGATGATCTTTGATGCACCATCTGCGCAGCAAGAGCAGGAGCAGTCGGTCGTGGTGGCCAAGTACGATTATCAAGGTCAGCAGCCGGAGGATCTCTCGTTTCAGAAAGGGGATCATATCATTGTGACTCGACGCATGGGCGACCGACAATGCTGGTGGGAAGGTGAAATTGGCACACGGAGGGGCGTCTTCCCTGCGAACTATACCGATGACCTTGACTTTTAATGATACGTGTATATGTAATAAACAACAAAAGATGAACTTATGCTTAGCACATACCGTGGATAAGATTGAATGTCAAAATAGGCAGCCAAGAAGAAGCAGCTGATCAGGGCATGCGCGAATAAGGTTCGTTGCCCTGATTTATGTATATTTTTATGGATATGCATACCAGTCAAAAAGCTTTAGAAATTGAAGCAGACATGGAGAGGCATGGACAGCAGTAAAAGAACAAAAGACAACAAGTAGACGTAGTGGTATGTAGTATTATTCTGGGTATCTGGGATAATGGAAATTCAGGAAGCATTCAAGGTAAAACCCGAAAGGGCAAAGGAGGCCAAAAGCTGTGACACATGGTTCTCCGCTTTCTTTTTTAGGTCTTCGCTTCTTTCTCTCTTTTCCCTTAACATTACTTGGGCCTGTGTCCTTTCTTTTCTTCTCCCTTCGCTTATATTTATACTATAGAATGGGAAACAATGCAAGCAAAGTCACTCGAAAGCAGTCGGGCCGAATGAGCAAGACCCAGAGCTGCCCGCCTGCCCCGCGGGTCGAGACTGCTGATAACGAATACAGCACCAACACAACCCAGTCCGTCAATTCGATCCTAATCAATTCTCAGCATCGTCAATCGACGCAGAGCAGCAATGGCGGATTATCCGCCCTGGCACGACTGAACCCGGAATACCAGCAACAACTGCAACAGCAAACAGACAAGTTTCAGGGCAAGGTGGACCACCCGCAACAGCATAAACTGCTGGCACAGTCCGATTATTGGCCCCCGCGGGGGACCGGAGTCGAAGATAACGAGTCAGCCAACCAGTCGACCGTGCAGTCCATCAACCAGCTCACAGCCACGTCGGTTGCTAGCATGTCCTCCAACTCCACCGCCACCGTCCAAATCGATGACTGCATCCAGCGTCTTTTAGAAGTCGGTCGCACTTCCAAAGTCTCTCGTCAGCTCTGCCTCACCAAAGCCGAGGTGCATGCCATCTGTCGCGCTGCTATGGATGTCTTTTTGAGTCAACCTGTAAGTTGTATTGTATGGCACCTTTTTCGGTTTCGTTTGAGCTGACCCTTGCTTTTAAGGCCCTTTTGGAGCTATCACCTCCCGTCAAGATTGTGGGAGATACGCACGGACAGTACACAGACCTGATTCGACTGTTTGATGTAAGCGTCAAAAATACCGTCACGATTGCCGAGCCAATGCTCAATTCTTTCTGTACCATAGATGGGTGGATTCCCGCCGTCGAGTAACTACCTCTTCCTTGGTGACTATGTCGACCGAGGGAAGCAGAGCCTGGAGACCATGCTGCTCCTCTTGTGCTACAAGATAAAGTACCCCGAGAACTTTTTCCTCTTGCGGGGCAATCACGAGTGCGCCAACGTTACCAAAGGCAAGTACCCTTGGTTGGATTGCAGTCTACCTTTATTTATGCTCATCCTGCTACAACAGTGTATGGCTTCTATGACGAGTGCAAGCGTCGCCTGAGTCCCAAGAGCTGGAAGTCGTTCGTCGACATGTTTAACACGCTCCCCATTGCGGCCCTAGTTGCTGGCAAGATCTTTTGTGTTCACGGTGGCCTGTCACCTTCCTTGCACAACATGGACGAGATCCGTAACTTGCACCGCCCCACCGATGTGCCTGACTATGGTCTTCTCAACGACTTGCTCTGGTCTGATCCTTCGGACGTCACGGCTGACTGGGAGGACAACGAGCGCGGCGTATCGTACTGCTTTGGTAAAAAGGTTATCAACGAGTTTCTCGCCAAGTTTGACCTCGACTTGGTGTGTCGCGCTCACATGGTTGTCGAGGACGGCTACGAATTCTTTAACGACCGTACGCTCGTCACCGTGTTTTCTGCACCCAACTATTGTGGCGAGTTTGACAATTTTGGTGCACTGATGAGTGTGAGCGAGGAGATGCTTTGCAGCTTTGAGTTGCTTACGCCTGCGGATCATCCCCTCGCCCGCAAGAAATAAGTAACCAAAAGCTCCAACTATTTCTGATACCACGCTACCTGTTTCCCTTCTATTCTCTCTTCCTCTCTCTATGACGGCCCTGGTGAAGCAGGCGCGCGTTTCTCTTCCCTCAAGCACTCTTTCTCTCTCTGTCTCTATCTCTTTCTTAGTGAACTCCGCTCTCCTCCTACGTACTGCCACAGCTGCTGTTGTTGTCGATGATCGACGCGTTCTATATAACCGTATGTCTATATATAGGACTTTGCCCTCCCAAACACCCACACCGACACCCACGCTATTTAGTCGTCTTCCATTGCCTCGAATGTACATACTTTTCACATGATTTGTCCAACGCCCCTTTCTCTTATCCCCTTTTTCTTCTAAAGCCGGTTATGGTCCGACTTATTCGTTTCCAAGCGTGTCGTAAGTGTAGGGTAAAATTCCTAATAAACAGATATGGTATTTTATTCTCCTCTCTATATTTTTATTTTCTGTTTGGACTCTTTTCTGTCGAAGAAGAGTTATAATTGTCGTGTAAGGGAGCTATCATGCGGGAAGAGAAGCATATAAGAAGAAAAGATTTGGAGCACCTCAATGTGCTTCTGCTTCATCACAAATGACGCATGGTAAACGGACACACGAGATAATATATGAGACCTAGGATCTGCATTTCAATGGACCAAAGATTGCCTTTTTCTGTCTTATTGTTGATACATGTGTTTAGTGCACAACGCATGGGTCAAATCCGGTGGTGGATATTTTTTTCCGCCAATAGGAATTAATCCATGTCAGGGGTTATTTCGTCCTGTCAGTCAGTGCTTCGATGTTGTGCGCTAATCTTGAGCCGCACGCGGTTGCAGACGATCACACAGTACACACAGCTCACATATACGGCATGCTTTTTTTTTTGCGTTGATTTTTGCGTCTATAACAATCAAATGCAGCGCTCTCCCTTGCTTGGGTCGGATTCGGCACCGCAACTTGACCTTATTTCGATACCATACCACGATTGTGTTCATTTGAATGCGTGCGCACTACATATTTCTTTTTTCGTTGACATCCATGGTTTTTGCTTGAGGGGTTAATGATGGAGGTAGGCTTAACATTTTCCCGCTTGCTTGCCTTGGCTCTTGTGTCTCCTGATACGCATCGATGCTGCAGATAAAGGGCTGGGTGCTGAGGGGCGGGGGGCCGTTTGGAGACGATCGTCGACGTTATAACAGCAATATGGCGAAGGGGGAGCAGATCCTCCTTGCATCCATCTACGTCGATGGGATAAGAAGAAAAAATTCAGAGAAAGAGAAAACAATTAAGAGTGGATTATGTACATATTGGCGAGATGGTATTTCCTCACGCGTGAAGCCAAGGATTCAGCGGGGGTGCGCGGCCTTACTTATGCTTGCTGCATGTATATATCTGCACATGAAGAGTAGCGCGAACAAGCTATGCATTTTTACACGTCTATATGTATGTACATCCTACAGCGTACATTCACACGGGGAGATTAGGACGTATGTACATACGTCGGAAGACAAGTATGGAGCATTTCTGGCTCAGGGTATGTACACTTCCTGTATTTATGTCGTACTTGACATGCGAGCGGGAATGCATGCGCACAACAGGTTATTCTGACATTCAATGGCTTTCGTTAAGAAACGGAAGTATGCATCTTCCTGTGCGCTGCAAACTTCGACAGGCAAGCAAACAGTCGCGCATCTCAACACTATTTGCGCGTGAATGTGAGCTACCTCACTTATGCTGATGTACGTCTGTATGTAGATCATGAGACCACTCGCACGGACCGAAAAATAAAAAGGCTACTTCTAGCGAACAAGCTCACGGGCAAAAAGAACAACCATGGAACAGAGCTTATTTTTTATGACTAGCTTAAACCTATGGCTTATGCCCGTTCAGTCCATCTTGCGATGAACTGCAGCACTCAAGTCCATGTCATACATGGAGAGGGTGGTTGCATCAAGAGGTACGTATTAAACGACATGCACAGAATCTCCTTTCCTTTTGTTCTGGACGAGTCTTTTAGCGAAACGAGTAGTAATATACCCTTTTCAAATGGACGAAAACAACCTTATAAAGGTGATTCCGGATTTCTCTGTTTCCATGACATGCAGCTAGCGCAAATTTCTTCGCGCGACGCGTTTTTATACACGTGTGATTGACAAGCAGACGAAATCTGTTACACTCACGAAACGAAAATATCGGATGCACATGGGTTTTATGAGTGGTCCAATTTTTAAATATATTGTCCGGATGTGCACTCGTATTAAGAGATCAAAGTTCACCAAACTGACGAAAAAAAAAAAAAAAAAGGTGCAT
>VAFG01000269.1:163384-208526 GCA_013461545.1 Syncephalastrum contaminatum
TGCTTAGCCTTGTGACGACAAGGATGGACATTACATTGTCCGCCCAGGCGACTATCTGACGGATCGATGTAAGTCTCTTCGTCGATAATGTTCTTTTTTTTTTGTATGTATATGATTTCATGGGAACTAATTCACACTTTAAACAGACCAAGTCTATAAACAATTGGGTCAAGGCACGTATGGCAAGGTCGTCGAGTGTTATGACCATGTGAAGCGAACAGTTTGCGCCATTAAAATCATCCGTGCCATCCAAAAATACAAAGATGCAAGCTACACCGAGATTCGCGTCCTCAACACCCTCAAGGAAAAGGACCCCCTCAATCTCAAGTAAGCTTTTTCTTTTGTCTCCTGTCCTTTTTGTTGCACAAAAATATATATGTGAAAGGTCCTAACCCATATACTTTATTTTTCTTAGCCAATGCATTCATCTGTTGGAATGGTTCGAGTACCGCAATCACGTATGCATGGTATTCGACCTTCTTGACCAGTCCGTATTCGATTTTCTCAGAGACAACCACTTTACACCGTTTCCCATCCATCATATCCAGCATTTCGCGAAGCAGCTGTTGAGTAGCGTCGCATGTAAGTCGTACAGAACACCAAACACAAACGAAAAAGTCTGGGTTATTTACATACTCTTTACGTATTTTCTCCTTGTAGTCATGCACGACCTAAAAATGATCCACACCGATCTCAAGCCGGAGAACATTCTCTTGAAAAATAATAACCACCGCGAGATACCTCTTGACAAAAAGGTACTAGTATTAAGCTTACTTTTGACCCATTTGACAATACTCACCGTAATGATTATATTTAGCGCGGATCGGTGCGAATACTCCAGAGTTCCGACATAATCCTTATCGATTTTGGATCAGCGACCTTTGAAGACGACTATCACTCAACCGTCGTCTCCACTCGCCACTATCGCGCGCCCGAGATCATATTAGGACTGGGTTGGTCCTATCCATGCGACATTTGGTCTATTGGCTGTATCCTTGTTGAGTTCTTCACAGGCGAAGCCTTGTTTCAAACCCACGACAATCTGGAGCACCTCGCCATGATGGAAGGCTGTCTCGGACGGATGCCGTCCAGGCTCGTTGCAGGTGCCACCCGCGAGGCTGCCAAGTTTTTCCATCACGGTCGCCTGAACTATCCCAACAGTGCAACGACAGCGCAAAGCCAAAAATACGTGAAGGACATGCGGCCGCTCAAGAACATGATTCCCGTCTCCAAAAGCCCAGCTCACGCTGCGTTTGTCGACCTGCTCCAGCAGATGTTGACCTACGATCCGGCCAAGCGTATCACCGCCCGCGATGCTCTCCGGCACAGCTTTTTCCACATTGACTTTGACGCGCATGGCCGTCAGCGCTGAGATACCAAAATCTATACATAGTCTTCTCTCTCTCTCGTCCACTCTTTCTCTCTGAAAGACAGACATACACAAACACATACTCTCATATTCGTTCGCTCGCTCGCTCTCGTTCTGCCACAGAAAAGAAACAACCACATCCTCTCTCTTTTTTGTTAACACTCCTATGCCATCTCAAAGGAAATAATAACGTCGACAGCCCTCTTATTCAGCATACTACACCACCATCGTCACCATCACCTTGCATATTCTACTTTTACTTAAACCCGACTTTTGGCGCTCACGTGCAAAAACCTTAAAAAATAAGAAACCCAAAGATTGGAGAGATTCTAGCTCAGAAGCCGTTGAAACGTCTGCCTTTTCCAAGGAATGCCCGGTGATACCTCTTTTTCTTCTATAATGAACACACATTCCGAGCCAAAGAAGCCTGTCAGGTAAATCTCGGGCTGCTTTTGGCCCAGTAGGAGAAGTCTAATAATTTTAACTAGAGTCTGGGTCGATGGTTGCTTCGACATGATGCACTATGGCCATGCCAATGCCCTTCGTCAGGTACGTCCGTCTCTCGTATAACAGGTACGATGGGAAACTTACATAATTCTAGGCCAAGAGCATGGGCGATGTCCTCGTGGTGGGTGTGCATTCCGATGCCGAGATCACCAAGAACAAGGGCCCCCCAGTGATGCATGAGGATGAGCGCTACGCTGCTGTGGCTGCCTGCAAGTGGGTTGATCAAGTTGTGCCTGATGCACCCTACAACACTACGGTTGAGATTCTCAAGGAGTACGATATCGACTTTTGCGTGCATGGCGATGACATTACCACTATGGCTGATGGCACGGACTGCTACCAGGCTGTCAAAGATGCAGGCCTTTACCGAGAGTGCAAGCGCACTCAGGGTGTCTCGACCACCGAGCTGGTGGGTCGCATGCTGCTCATGACAAGAGACCATCACAAGCGTTCGGCCGGTACTGGTGCCTCATCCCTGTCCACCCTCAATGCCTCCGAACTCGGCTTCTTTAGTGTCCGCACTGGTGTCTCGCACTTTTTGCCGACTTCGAAGCGCATCGTCCAGTTCTCTGAGGGTCGCGAGCCCAACCCGGGCGACAAGGTTGTCTATGTCGACGGTACCTTTGACCTCTTCCACCCGGGCCATGTCGAGTTCCTGAAGCGCGCCAAAGCGCTCGGTGACTTTTTGGTCGTTGGTGTCCATGACGACATGACTGTGAATGCCATCAAAGGCGCTAACTTCCCACTCATGAACCTCCACGAACGTGCCCTCAGCGTCATGGCCTGCCGCGTAAGTTATTTTGTTTATTTAATTAGGATTTGGAGCAATCAGCTGATTTTTTGTTTCTTGCTATCAGTACGTTGACGAGGTCATTATTGGTGCGCCTTACAGTGTCACCGAGGAAGTTCTGAGCAAGCAGTACCATGTCGACCTCGTGGCGCATGGCAACACCTCGACCGAGCCTGACCTTGATGGCGCGGACCCCTACGCCTTGCCCAAGGAGCGCAACATTTATGTCGAGATTGAGAACCCCAACTCGACCATCACCACCAACGGCATCATTGAGCGTATCATTCAGAACCGTGTTATGTAAGTACAGAAGTATAGGTTGGATTGGGTGTTAACTTTTTTTAATTAGCTTTGAAGAGCGTCAGCGCCGCAAGGGTGTCAAGGCCGTTGCCGAGGCCGAGAAGGAGAAATTGGAGAAGCAGCAGAAGCTGCAAAACGCTTAATTGGCGCATAAGGAGAGAGAGAGAGTTTTGTTTGAATTCATCTTCGCAAGGCTTTCTCTCTCTTTCTTTCAAATGTTCGTCGCCGTAAGGCGGTGTGTACAATTTGCGCATGTATATACCCTCGGACGCCTTTCTTTTATAATCACATCGCGTTCAACCGTTTGAATTACATACATAAACATTTCTAAAAAGCACAGAAATGAAGAGAGGTGATGTTTATTATCTGCAACTTTTTAGTGGCGGGAACGTTTGCAGATGTACGCTGGTAGAAAAACAAAGAAAGAAACTGAATTAGAGGAAAAGGACACAGGCGCCCAGTCCCAGGAGTGCCGTTATCGGGCGAGTGACGGCCGCGCTGCCTTCGTACTTGGCCGGACTGCCAGAGGGCCCCGCACGATGCAAATCATGCGTGGTGGCCATCACGGGCTGGGACGAGACACGGCTCGTGATCGTGGTGTGCGCTAAGATAAACGAAGGATCTGAGTCTTTTCAAAAGCGCACGTTGCGTGGATGATTATTTACCAGTCAAAGTAGGTTGGTTCCCGTTGTTGGTCATGACAGACGTGGGGGAACCGACGACGGGTGCGCCTGCATCCGTAGCGGCTCCCGTAGCATCCGAAACAGATGCGGGTACGCCTCTGTCGCTACCGCTGCGGGCAGGCGCGACTATCGAGGGTTCTTCATTATCCTCACAGTCTTCATCCTCTGCCGTCTCTTCCTCGTCTAGAGGCGCCGCTTGCTCATATTCTTCAACGGGTGTAGGGGCCACGTCAGCGCTGCCGCCATGGCTCTCGACCGCGTCCTCGACCCGGGCCATCGTCGTACTCTCGGCTTTCTGGACAAGTCCGCTCACAGCCGATGACGCGCGTGCCTTGGCTTCATTAATTAAGAGGTCCACCTTATTATCGCCTGTGGGTGCGGGTGCGGCTGGGGCTGGGCTAGCGGCGGTGGTGATGCTGCTGCTCACGGGTTTGGTCGCATCAAAATTGGATTCAGCTGTACGGGGACTAGTCGACGGGTCTTGTATCGTCTCCGGATCACAGTCCTCGTCGTCTTCGCTGAAGCTGGCTCCGGAGGCAATGGAGGTAGCGGAAGTGCTGCTAGCACTGTCTTCGGTATGCTTGCTGTTGGTATCATCCGTGGTATCCTCGATGACATCGGCAGCGTTTCGACGACTGACCAAGGCCGAGTGCAGCGCGTTAACCAGCGCATTTTGCTCGTCGTCCGAACCGGGGGCTGCATCGGGCTCGCTCGTAGAGTTGGCAAAGCAACCCGTCAAACAGGTCGTGCTCTCGTCTTCTCCGTTGTGATTCAGAACACAGTCAGCCACGCACGATCGGACGTTTTCAACTAGATTAGAGACATCTATTCAGCAAGAGGCTTCTCGCCCAAAAATAAAACCTACGACACACATCGGTGCACGATGAGTCCTCTAGGAGACATCCACAGAGGGCCCACGACACGGGCAGTAGCCCTAAGAGGAGAACAGAGAAATGCATGTGCATTGTAGAAATGTATACGAGAAGGATGGAATGGGGTAAAAAAGAGCAATTTCTGTTGTCAACAATATGTTGGTGATAGCTTGGACGGCCCAGTATGAGGTCCCTCTTTATATATAATGTCGAACAAACATTAACATCTGTCATATCGATACAATAAGTCCATCTTTTTCGCATATAGACCGCTCATGCCATGGCTTTGCCGTTGCACGCTCCTCTCTATTTTTTCTCTTTCTCGTACTATCCGATCGTGCTCTTACAAATACCCCTTTTACTTCTATTTGCCGACCGAGAAAACATAAAAGGGACTCCAAATGATCGGACCCAAGCGCATTTACCAGGAGTATGACCCAAGTCGAGTTTTCAATCCAAATCTTCATACCCTAAGGTTGCATGAAATATAATGCGTTCCCTTATTATTTATTTGTGGGTAAAAGTCCTCCAAACAACAACAGAAAAGGAGATGAGATGGTACCTTTTACAAAGTGTGAATATTGAGTGCACATGGACACCCTTGTATTTTTTGTGCGTGCGTGCGAGTGATATGTAAACGATAACAAAGGTATTAGGGGTTCAAAAAGACAAAAAGAAAAATGCATCTAGAGCTCATCGTGGCCGGTCTCTTCGTCGGCGGCCTCCTTATCAGCCGCCTCGTCCTTGAGGTTGACCTTGTTGGCGCTGTGCTCGTTGATGAACTTGACCAGGCTCTCCTTGGAGCGGTCGCCCTCATAATCGATCATCTCGTTGGTCTCGGCCTTGAAGAACTTGAGAGTGGGGAAGCCAGAGACCTGGAAGCCAGCCTCCTCAGGCACGTCGTTCTCGGTACCGTCCATCTTAGCAATCACAATCTTGTCGGCCAACTTTTGGGACTCGACCGCCTCACCGAGCTCGGTCCAGATGGGGGCCAGGCGCTTGCAGTGGCCGCACCAGGGGGCGTACACCTCGAGGAAGACATCCTTGCTCTTATCCATGACGAGCTCGTTGAACTGCTTGGCCACGACGACCTTGACGGGCTCGTCGTTCTTGGCAGGAATGTCCTCGGATTTGAGCGTGGGCGCAATCTTACCCGCAGCATAATCATCCACGAAGGCCTGGATTTCCTTCTCAGTGATCTTCTTGGTCTGGTCAAAGGGATACTTGGCACCGGTGTCAACGTGTTGGATCGCAAATGCGGGCCATTCCTCCTTGAGACCAAGGTTGCCGGCATGGGGACCGTACTTGGATGCGTCAATGTGGACAAAGTTGATCTTGCCCTTGTGCTTCTCGGCAACGGGCTTGATCGCCTCAATCAGCGGCTCGCGCTGCTCCTGGGACTCGGCAAACAGGTAGGCGAGGGGCAGACCGGCCTCGGCGTAGAAACCAAAGTTGGAGGCGTCAATCTCGTCCAGGAGAGGGACAGAGTTGGCCTTGATGAAGGCCTCGACTTCGGCCTCATCCAGGGCACCCGCCTTGTCGTTGCGGCCCTCATCAAACTTCTTGTACACGACGAGCGCAGGCAGCTTCTCGACCTTGTGCTCCTTGGCGAGGTCCTCATCTGAGACGAGACCAAACATGAAATCGTCGCGCAGCTTGTCAGCCACGTTCTTCAAAGCGACCTTGGACGCCTCGTCTGACTTGGCAGCGTAGCCGACAACCACGACGCGGTCCGAGTCCTTGAATTCCTCAAAGGTATCCTTGGTCAGGTCGGTGACGGCAGGCGCGGCTTGCCTAAACACGTGTCAGACATTCACGTCCAATATAATATATAATCAACTTACTTGATCATGTAGCTGGCAATGCCATCGGCCTTGCGAGCACCCTTGTACTCGGAGGTGTTGCCCTTGCGGAAGATCTTGAGGGTGGGGTAGCCACGGACCTCGTACTCCTGGCACAAGTCCTGGTTCTCGGTACAGTCGACCTTGCCGAGCTTAATGTCCTTCTCCTCCAAGATGCCGGCAGCCTTCTCATACTCAGGGGCTATAGTCGTGTATGAGTACCTTATCCTTTACAGCTTACAAAAACTTACCCAGAGCCTTGCAGTGGCCGCACCAGGGAGCAAAGAACTCAACGAGCATGAGGTCCTCGTTCAGGACCTGCTTGTCAAAGTTGGACTGGTCAAGGCTGATAACCTTGTCCGCAGCCAGGACAGTCTGGGTCATGGCAGCAAGCGTAGTTGCAAGAGCGGTCCACAGCATTGAAGTCTTCATGATGACAAAAAGATGAGATGCAGAAAAGAAAAAGGAGAGAGAGAGTGAAATAGAAAATATAGAGCGACGCGCGCTTAAAGCGCTCAGCCCTTCCAGCCCAAAAAAGAGAGTTCAGACCCAATGAAATCGAGACACACACCACCACACCAAACTTCTTTCGGACTCTTTTGCGTTGTCCAAGCACAACTCAAATCAAATAAACCTCGCTCCGTTTCACACTGACACAGCCCCCTCTATATGGATAAGACATGACAACATTTGGAATGATGTCTGAGTAATCCATCTGTCATCACTCGAGTGTTTCTTTTTCTTTTTCCTTTCTTTCGATGGGTATTATCCACATGTCAACATAAAACATCAATTCTATGACATGACAAATGTAATCGGGAACGTCGCACAAATGCACACCATGCAGCTTTAGCCTCTTGCGGTTGTGACACCCTCCAGAAATGCGCTTTGCAGTAATACTGTGATCCAATGGAGGGCCCTTGGCTATGCCCATCCATCGCCACGTCCCGCAAAGTCGATGCGTAATAATCCAGCTGGGCCACCCGAAGCGATCCATGCTGCGGAGGGCATATTTGGACACCACGTCACCTATAAGAATGTTAAAAATAAAATGGGGTTAATCCTTTTTCCCGACCGATGCGATGCAGAAATTTCTTTTAAACACTTGCCTCGCTGATACCGGGCTCCATTCCTTCACATAAAAGGTATTCTGGCATCTTCCTTGATTCGTCAATGGACTAGAGAAAGTGGGTCAGCGTAACGCTACGCGTATGGAGGTTCTTGTTTACCATTGGTTTCAAACCATCGATATAGTGGAATGCCTCCTCGGCTTCGTCGTAATATAATCGGTACACAACGTTCACCGAGGAGCTCTGCAGACAACAAAATTGAGTGACCTGGATGACCCAGGGAAGCGGTATTTACCTTGCCCTTGCGTCTATGAAAATGGCTATTGTAACACTTGACGTAGCCATCCTGGCTGCCAATGACAGTGAAGGGATGGGATTCGGCTGCGGCCATGCACAGCGTGCGTCCTGCGTTGTCTGCCATTTTCTGGCCCATCATCAGGTCCTCCGTGTCGAGCGTAAACATCTCGCGCGAAAACTCGTCCGCATCCGAATACTGAATCAAGTCCGTGTAGCCAGGCCAGGCGAGATTCCGCAGGACATCTGATATATATATATATATATATATATATATATATAAATAAGACAAAGATGAGTGGAGGCGTGGCATTTTTAATTTCTAGCCTTACATCGAGAGCGGAGGAGCGTTGCACACACATCAGGGTCGCGAATGTCAATGATGCCAATACAGCCATCATTGCCTGTGCCGACGAGATTGACAGGCTCGTCAATGCCGTTCCATGCTAACTTACGTATCGCAGACTCGCCCATCCGTGGAATGCTTTCGACGTAGTCATCCATATCTTCAACAAGTTCTGTCGTATTGAGTGCTCTCTGTATGTTGTAGATCCGTACGCTGCCTGTTATACTGTAAGTATGCATCTCTTTCTGATTGTATGAGTTACCGTTATCATATCCGATGGCAAGTCGCTGGGTTCCACCCCAAGCATGTGTAGTAGGGGCCAATGCACCAGGTCCAATAACCAGCTTAGCATGATCCAGTCGCACTAGACATATCGATGAGAGCCATGTGGAGATGTGCGAATGACTTACTGTAGATCGTTTCATTCGGGTCTTCTATTTTCAGATGACTCCGCAGGGCTTTAGGGTGAGGGATAGTCATGATACGGACCGAGCCATCGCCAAAAGTGGCGCTGAGGATGCCCAATTTCGGTAAAAGCTTTTCATCGTCGGTCGTTTCTTCGTAGACGCCATAAGGACACCAGTCAATCCCCAAGACAGGGCCGTATTCGTGCAAAATGCACAGATCCAGTGCATTCTCCGAGGAGTCCTCGGATGAGAGCCGCAGACGCCAGAGCTGGATGCAGTTTTTGTAGGCGACCTTGACGGCGATCTCATGTGTTTCGTCCTCCGCGCCATGATAGCAGCCGACTGCCAAATACTCTGTCTGGGGTGCGCTATCCACTGAAGGACGCTTGGGAGCAAACGCTAGGCCATTCACTGCGCCGCCAACGTTGATCAGCAGTCCGCGTTTCTTCGGCATGACATCCACTAGTAGGCTGGTTTAATAGAAATGATCGATTAATATAAAACGCGAGTTACCCAAGGGGGTGCTTGTGCCTGGCAAAAGGGTAAAGTGTTTCTTCTCCTGAATGCCGAGCACTGCTTTACGCGCAGGTTTGTCGAAGGGTAAATATGGTTGTGCCTCGCTGTTTTGATAAGGTAAGGGTGAGTCTTATAATGAGAGTTGACAACATACGCGGCATTGCAAAAGTGCCAGTCGGATAAGGAGGGATGGACTTGAGTGTAGGCCTGGCGGTCCATGAGATGCGAGGTGTCGAATTGCCGCTTCTTGAGAGGACCTCTTTCATCTAGACTGGCTTCAATGACGGGCAGGTTATCTGCGACCTGGCAGAGGGTGGTACGGGGTGCCCATCGACGCATGAATATGTGAAATGATAGGAAGAAGAAAAGACAGCCACCGTGACGGTTCTCTAATTCACAAATCGCAATTCCAATGTCGGAGTTTGACCCAAACTCTCCATGCCAAATGGATGTTTTTTTGTGTCTCTTTGACAGGTTTTTTTTTCTCCACCAGGGAAATAGGACACTTCCTCTAACTTTTTCCCTACCCATTTTCTCCTCTCCTATCCCTCGAAATGTCGCTAGCGCTTGCAAGACAAGCTGGCAGACTACACAAAACAAGTCGACGTCTGTGGCGTCAATACCCTCCTCCGCAAGCTGTTCATGCTCGATCTCCCTTGCACCTGCCATTCCTACGGACGAATGCGACCGCAGCCCATGCGTCTGTTCAGGAAGAAGACCACCGTGACGTATTTGACATGATTGTCGACGAACAGTCCAGAAAGAACCCGATTATTTTGCCTAACCCGGCCCTGGACTCGTTCCGTTTGACAGCCCGAGTGCTGCCTTCGAACGTTGCAGAGCAGTTTGCCATCCTCAACGCCTGTATTCAGTCGGGTGCGATGGACAGAGCCGAGCGTATCATGCAAGAGATGTACAAGAGCAAGAATGAGGAAATGCGGGTCTTTCTGGATATTCATATCTACAACTCATTCTTGAACGGATTTGCCTCCGCCACTCAGCCCCTCAATAAGCAATGCTTGATGTGGTACGACGGCATGCGCAAGTACGGTCTGACTGCCAATGCGGATACCTACGCCATCGTCATCAAAACTTTCATCCGGAGTGGAAGCTATCATACCGCACGTGCGACCCTTAACGAAATGCGGGAAAACAACATTGACTTGCAACAGATGATGGAGTCCATTTTCCTGTCCGACAGCGATATGCCCATGTTCCGAAAGGTAATATAAAGCATGCTTGGAAGAAAAAGGCTAACACGAGTACAATTCTTAGCTTGTCGAAGAGGGCATGCGTGGCACGAACGCTCAGTCACAGCAGGCACTTCAGGAACTCGATGCGATTATTGCCAAGCAGCAAGGCGAGGAGCCGGTGGCACCGCGCATGACCCCTACCGCCCAACTTGACCTGGAACCCATGGAAGACTTACCCGAGGCACGATCCACCGGTACGGTGGGTGTCAAATTCTTGCAAGAGCAGCTCGACTCGCTGCGCGATTTCAACAAAGTACAAAAGTCAGATCCGTATGAACTGCAGCGCGAGCTGGAGCAACAAGGATACGATGTGGCTCTGCAGCGTCTGCTGCACATGAAGGAATCCAGTGTCGAGCGTGGTGACAAGCTGGCCGCCATGAATTTGTCTCCCCTCCGCCAGATCATGTGGGATTGGCATCAGCAGACCGTGCCGCTCATTCGCGAAGAAGTCGAACGTGTCAAAAACTTGAGCATCAAGGAAGCCGAGCGCCAGCCCCACACCGCTCTCCTCCAAGTTCTGCCTCCTGAGAAGCTCGCCATGATCACGATGCTCGAACTTTTGCGCCTCCACAACTCATCGGGTATCGCGGACGGCATGAAAACTGCACGTGCGGTCATTGATGTTGGCAAGGCAGTCGAAATGGAATACAATGCAGTGCAGATGAAGCGATCCGGCAAGTCGGTCGCACGCAACAATCAGGAATTGCATTCCCTTTTCTCGAGTGGTAAGCTATTCAACATGGCGGTGCGTAAAGTATATGAGAAGCAGGCCGCGTCTCAATCCTCGCTCTCGCCCATGGTTGAGTCAGCTGAAGGCGACACGGGCATGCATGGCGACGGACTTAACTGGGTGCCTGTCTGGCCAAGCGCAACGCGCGCCAAGGTCGGTGGCATCTTGACCAGTATCTTTATCGAGTCTGCCAAGATTCCTCAGCGCAGCTGGGATCCCGAGACCGGCGAAAAAATGCAAGTACCAAGGTGCTATCGATGGAGGGCAGTAAACTAACAATGTTCCTTTTACAGCATGGAAGCCATTCCTGCCTTCTTCCATACATACCAGTACGTCAAGGGCAAGCGTGTGGGTGTTATCAAGTTTTCTGAGCCTCTGACAAACCTGCTCTCGCGGGAGCCGGTACGTGAGACGCTTCACCCGCGCTTGCTCCCCATGATTGTACATCCGCAGCCATGGATTCGCCACGACTCAGGCGGCTACCTCTCTGCCAAGTCGTCTTGCATGCGTATCAAAGATTCCCCCGAGCAATTGCTCTACCTCGACAAGGCGTGCAAGGAAGGCAAGCTGACGACTGTCTTGGCCGGTCTCGACGTTTTGGGCTCGACCAAGTGGCGTGTCAATAAGAAGGTGTTCAAGACCATCCTCGAGGTCTGGAATGAAGGCGAGCCGCTGGCGTCCATTCCGCGTGCGATTGAACACAAGGCTGAGTTGCCGGAAAAGCCACCAAACTTTGATACGGATCCCAAAGCCAAGTTCCGCTGGGTTACGGAGGTCAAGGCGATCCAGACAAAAGAAAAGAACGAGCACAGTATTCGTTGCGATGTTAATTACAAGGTCGAAACGGCCCGGCGAGTAAGTGGTACATGGCTTTATGCGTTTGGATGACTGACGGCTTCTGTTTCTGTAGTTCTTGAACCTGCCCATGTACTTCCCGCATAACATGGATTTCCGTGGCCGTGCTTACCCTATTCCATCAACACTCAACCATCTTGGCAGTGATTTGTGCCGTGGTCTGCTGCACTTTGATGTCGCGAAGCCACTGGGTGCTAAGGGCTGGGAATGGCTGCAGATTCATTTGGCTAATTTGTTCGGTTATGATAAGTAAGTGGTATATATTCGATATATATGGAGAACGAGATGGACTGATTCTTTTCTTTTACTAGGTTCTCCTTCACAGAGCGTCGTGAGTTCACTGTCAAAAACATGGATAACATTCTGGACTCGGTTGACAACCCCTTGGGTGGCAAGCGCTGGTGGTTAGAAGCCGAGAACCCCTGGCAGTGCCTTGCGGCCTGCCACGAGGTCGCTGAGGCCTGGCGAAGTGGCAAGCCAGAGGAATACATGTCACGGATACCCGTTCATCAGGACGGCACCTGCAACGGTTTGCAGCACTATGCCGCGCTCGGTGGCGATCTGGCTGGTGCACAAGCTGTGAACTTGGCGCCAGGCGACCGCCCCGCCGATGTGTACACTGGTGTCGCCGATCTAGTGAACAAGATTGTCGAAAAGGAAGCGGCCGAGGGTGACGAGATTGCCCAGATGTTGCAAGGCAAGATCAGTCGCAAAGTCGTGAAGCAAACGGTTATGACGAACGTGTACGGTGTGACGTTTATTGGTGCGCGTGCGCAGATTGAGAACCGTTTACGTGAGCGTGGTGATATCCCGCAGGACAAGGTGTACACTTGTGCGGGCTACCTGGCCAAGAAGGTGTTCGCCTCGCTCGGTGAAATGTTCAACGGTGCGCGCCAGATCCAGGACTGGCTGACCGACTCGGCGCGTCGCATTGCACGTAGTGTGCCTGTCGAGGCGCTTGAAGAGGCTGGTATTCTTCCCGCGGAGGATGGCAGTGTCGCCAAGAAAGAAAAGGTGGAGTCGAAGGCACGTGGCAAGAAGCGTGCGAAGCGCAGTTTCTCGGCCCGCAATCCGAGCAGCAACCAGCAGACGTCCGTGATCTGGACGACCCCGCTCGGTCTGCCTATTGTACAGCCGTACCGCCGCTCGGGCAAGAAACAGGTTGCGACGCTGCTCCAGACCGTCTTTATCGAGGACCCAGCCGCAGCGCGGCCAGTCAACGCCATTAAGCAAAGCACGGCCTTCCCGCCCAACTTTATTCATTCGCTCGACGCGAGTCATATGCTAATGACCGCCCTCGCCTGTCAAAAGGAGGGTCTGACATTCGCCTCTGTTCACGACAGTTACTGGACCCACGCATGCGACGTTGATGAGATGAACAAGGTCATCCGTGACCAGTTTATCGAACTCCACCGACAGCCGATCATGGAGAACTTGATGCAGGAGTTCAAGGTTCGCTACAGAGACTTCAAGGTACCGGTAATGAAGGATGTCAAGGGTGGCGTGAGCAAACCGGTCGGCGTCGACGAGGAAGAGGCGCTGACGCCCAAGCTCGGCTTCAACCAGAACGAGGCAGCCCATGCGGGTGCAAACACGCTCGAGGAGAAGAAGGCCGGAGACTCGCAGGATGCCATGGATGTCTTGTTTGGACTTGGCCCGAACGCAGCCGTTGATACCGAGGAGGAGGTCCACGACGAAATTGAAGGTCAAGTCGAGACCATGGACGGAGAGGAAAAGCCAAAGAAGAAGTCAACATCCAGGAAATACGTGCACACCTGGGACGATCTCGACTTCTTACCGCTCCCGGAGAAGGGCGAGTTTGATATCAACCAGGTCAAAGAAAGCAATTATTTCTTCCATTAAGCAAGCAGGCTTCGCGTTTATATCTTCATTAATTGTATTTACTTCATTCCCATCCCCCCGTTCTCTCATGCACTCCCACCACCATTAAGCCATGTACTTATTTTTTCTCTTTCTTTCTGCACTTGCATCATTTCAGCAAAAAATAATCACCCGTTATAGAACTGTTTATTTGATATCTATCAATGTCATTTGGATTCCTTGTGATAAAAAGTCTTAACATCCTTATACTCTTATACACATGTCTTTTCGCTTTGTTGGTTGCAAAAAACCTTCAATTTGTCTCGCTTATGTGTAGCACACTTTTTCTCGAGAATCTGGCTGTCTGCTAGTGCTATATATTATGTCCATACAAATAGAAAGCAAGATAACGTATTCGACTGGCAGATTGGCATAGGTTTTACCTTTTGGGCAATGAATGAGTGAAACTCCGACCCGGACAGCCCTTGGTCCATCGGCAATTTCGGCACAGTACTGATTTCCTCCTTCCTTTAAATCCATAACCATGTCTCGGTACGTACCCAGTCGACACCCACCAACACACAGCTATCCATCCAAAAGAGAGAAGACGATGACACAGACGGATGGATGGATTGATAGCTGGATGGATGGATGACAGAACCAAACGATGAGGATGGATGGATGTACTCATACACTATACTTAGCTTGTACGCCAAGGGCCGCGTTTTGGGTTACGAACGTGCCAAGCACACCCAGAACCCCAACGTCTCGCTTCTCAAGCTTGAGGGTGTTCAGACCTCGGACGATGCCAAGTTCTACCTCGGCAAGCGTGTCGCCTATGTCTACTCTGGCAAGAAGACCATCAACGGTTCCAAGGTCCGTGTCATTTGGGGTCGCATCTCCCGTGTCCACGGCAACAACGGTGTTGTCAAGGCTCGCTTCCGCAACAACCTCCCCGCCAAGACCTTTGGCGCTGGCGTCCGTGTCGTAAGTACTACACTTGTTCAAAGGAATGAAGCACTCATGCCAATGTTTCTTTCGTTAGATGCTTTACCCCTCGAGCATTTAAAGTGGCGGTCGTTTGGCATCAATAAACTACATGGCAAAACCAAAACCGTTTTTTGTCTGATCTTTTTGTCTTCTGTTTTCGGATTACGACGCACCACACAAACACCAACAGCAACACACGCACGCTTGATACTATCACCCGTTGGAACGAGTTTCAACTTCTTGAAGATGTATCTAAGCCATTGCGTTTAGTTAAATTATTGACTTCCCTATGCAGGCACTAATTGTGTGACTCATGAAAAAAAAAGGACACCCAAAATTGAGATATGTAGTTGTATGTCTTTTCAGTTCTGCAGTGAGCTGGTTCCAAAGTCTGTAACTTGGGATATATCACTTTCTTTAATGGCATACAATGACCATATTTTTATATGTCATGTCATACAGAACTCATGTGTTATGTGCCTGAAGCAAGTTTTAAGGATCGTCTCGAATGAAACGGGTACGATATATATATATATATGCGGTGGTACGTGGATTTTTTATATCTTGTAACCAACCGGAGGTACATAGCCGAGCTTATCAAAGAAGGCGAGGGCCGCCTCGGCTTTGCCAACGACCGCCTCAGCAGTTATGTTAAAATGCTTATACAGTTCCTTGATAGGACCCGAGGTACCAAAGCCCACCATGCCGACGTGCGCGTGCGCATAGCGCTCCCAGCCATGGATACCGAGCGCCTCGATCGAAACGATGGGGAGGCCGGGCGTGAACACCGACTCCTTGTAGGTTGCAGGCTGCGCATCGTAAAGTTCGGTACAGGGCATCGACACTACACGGGCCGGGATACCCTTCTGGGTCAGAGCCTCGGCCGCCTCGACGGCGATGGCAACTTCCGAGCCGGTGCCGACCAGGATGATTTTGGCGTTGGGCTTGTCCCGGAGTACGTAGGCACCTTGAATGACACCCTCCACGCTGGAGCCATCCAGGTTGGGAAGAGGCTGGCGAGACAAAGACAGGACGGTCGGCATGGTATTCGCCTTGAGAGCGCAGAGGTAAGCGCCCGAGGTCTCGTTACCATCGGCCGGCCGGATGGTGAGCATGTTGGGCGTCGAGCGCGTGAGCAGGAGGGTCTCAATAGGCTGATGGGTAGGCCCATCCTCGCCAATACCGATCGAGTCGTGGGTCATAACGTAAATGCAGCGCAGATGCATCAGAGCAGCCAGGCGGGCGGCACCCCAGCCATAACTATACATTTGATGAGAATTTGGGCTTAATCTATATCAGTAGAACAATATCATCTTTTCTTACGTCAAAAAGTTAAGAAATGTTGCGCCGATAGGAATGGCGGAGCCATAGCAAGCCATACCGTTCATGATGGCAAACATACCGTGCTCACGTACGCCGTACAAAAAGTACTGGCCCGCGTAGTCACCAAATCCTGTGGAGGGCTGGATAAGGACGTTAGAAACCCGCCTTCAGCCGGGGAAAGGATTACTCACATGTTGGAAATCAGTCGCACCCTTCCACTTGGTCATGGTGGACGGCGACAAGTCAGCCGAGCCGCTTGTGAAATCAGGTATGATGGGCGCCAACGCGTTCAACACCACCTCGGAAAACTTGCGGGTGGCCATGGGCGGGTCGCTGGGCGTAAAACGAGGCAGCGCCTTTTCCCAGTTCTCAGGAAGCTCCTTGGCAAAGCGACGTTTGATCTCGGCCGCCTCGTTAGGGAACTTGGACGCATATTCCTCAAACAGTCTGTTCCACTCGGCTTCATAGTCGGCGCCATGCTGATTGCGCGGGGCATAGAAATCATAAACCTACAATATGAAGGCGTATGAGTACAGTTGCTTTCTCTAAGCAGTGCACTTCACCTCTTGAGGTACATGAAATCTTTTCTCGGGGTCAAAGCCGAACTTCTCCTTCAGTTGGCGAATATCATCGGCTATACGATAAAAATAGTTAAGCGTCTCGCATGTATAATATATAGCTACTGCTTACGCTTTAAGGGGGAGCCGTGTGCCTTCGGCAAATTTTGGACCAAGGCACCGTAACCGATCGTTGTTCTGACGCGAATCAAAGATGGCTTGTCCTTCACCGCCTGGGCGTCGCGAATCGCTTTGTCGATGCCCTCAATATCCAGGTTACCGTCCTCGACAGTTGACACGTGCCAGCCATAGGATTCGAAGCGCTTCACTGTGTCCTCGGAGAACTGAACCTCGTTGTGACCATCGATGGAGAGGTCGTTATCGTCATACAAACAGATCAGCTTGCCCAGTTTCCAGTGTCTATACAGAACATGTATACTCAAAGTCGGCTCCTTACTCCTATTCCCGACTTACCCTGCCAGCGAAGCTGCCTCCGAGGCAACGCCCTCTTGCATACAGCCGTCACCGAGAATGACGTAGGTATAGTTGTTGAAGATCTCATAGCCCGGTCGGTTGTACTTGGCAGCCATGTGCTCCTGCATGACTGCGAGACCTACACCGTTCGCAATACCTACTCTTTTCCTCGGTCAATACCCTTCCCCCAACGCAAGTATAAACCTTGCCTTGTCCGAGCGGACCAGTAGTCACGTCGATGCCGTCTGTATCACCACGCTCGGGATGACCAGGACATTTACTGCCCAACTGACGGAAGCTCTTGAGGTCATCAATAGATACATCGAAACCCAAAAAGTGCCAGATAATGTACTGGAGCGCGCAGATGTGGCCGTTGGATAGCACAAAACGGTCCTTATTGATAAAATCCGGGTTCTTGGGGTTGAAATTTATGAAACGATGAAACAAGACGTGGGCCATAGGCGCGCATCCAATAGAGCCACCTTTACGAATGATAGAATATGTCAATGATACCGTCTTTGCTGTTGCCTATGAGCATATACCTGGATGACCCGAGTTTGTAGCGCTTGTTACGTCCGCAGCGAGTACACGCATAGTATCAATGGCATAGCGATCGAGTGACTGAACCATGGTGGCAAGTGTACGTGTGGGTGAGCAAGACGGATGGAGAGTCTCTCGGTATATGGGAAACGCTTTATAGAGTGTCATCAAGGAAAAAAAGCTTTCACATTTTCCCGGTTTGTTTAACATGTTCACACAGTTTCTGCTATGGCTTCTATAGAGCGTGCCGCGGCAGCCGATATTAAACTTTGCTTGACATCCGATATTTTCATGAACAGATTATCTGGCTGAACGAATGATCGGTAGCTGAGCAAGACCCTGGAATGTAATAGCATGTATTGACTCCTGTCGCAAAATCTGTAACTGTACTAGTGCTAAAAAGGTATATCAGGAAGATTTGTGGACCCACGAAGACGTGAACACGGATACTCTTTTTCTCCTGATATTCTCCGGAGTGTGTAACTACTTACTAGCATGTGTAAATTCCGGATTCCTGGATTGAAATCCAGCGAGGATTCGGTCAGCGCATACGTTAACTGGACAATATCGAGTATGGCAGATCCTTTACTAACTATCTTCTTATTTTCTCAAACCAGCACAAGGTAAAATTGGTTTGTGGAGGTACACATAAGAAAATTACGGTCCAAAAAAAAAGCACGGAATTTGATTGGTCAAGCACTTGCATGAAAAAGAAAACAAGAATATGGTACACATATCATGTACTGTATGCGGATATCCAAATAGACTTGAAAGTGATTCTTATTATAAAGTATATAGTCACCAATCACAGGTGATTCTTGGGCGGGAACTGAGTAACACGATCTAAAAGCACATCCTGATAGGGTACTACGAAAAAAATAAGGCGACGGCATAGTGCGTGGGGCAAGATTGACAAAGAAATGATGGAAGCGTATTAGATAAAATTCCACTCATCGAGACTGAGGGACTAATTTTCTCTCCGCGTGCTACATAGGAATAAACTTTTATCTGCTAAATTTAGTTGACTATTACTGCATACTTTGATGAAATTCTAGAAAAACTGTTCAGCCAAACTCATATACGCCACTGCTCGTGCGATAAGTCAGTTCTCGATGCGTAGATAAGTCAGTCATGACTTTTGCGGTCATTAGAGCCGTACGAAAAGCAGTAAAATATTGGGGACATATTTCAAGGTCCACTGACGACTTTGACGGAGTAATGCATGCCTTTCGTGTCAGAAGTTGAAGTGATTCATTCTACCTTGATAGACTTATAATGTTTATATCCAATTCTACATAAAATCTTCTATTTATATTCCATTCTGTTTGCAACTATACGTAAACTAGTGAACTTGCTGGAAGGAACGGAACGCAGTCAGTGGAAATTTTGACCGGATGCAACTCATAAACGACGCATGACTTATTAGTATTCACGTAGATTTCGCTTCTGCATATCTACTGCAAGCACTCACACGACGGTTGTCACGGCCCGTGCCAGACTAACTGACCCAGTGTTCGGCTAAAAAACCTAAGCACCGCTCCGTCCGATCTGATGGCTGGTCCTGCGCTACACGCCTAGAAATATACCAAATATGACATTGGAAGCAAATGCACTATATTATTCGATATGTATGCTATATAACTACGTGACATGGATTTGAAAGGATGAATCACCGGAGGCCATATTCTTTGATGAGCAAATTTTGCAAATGGTGAAACTCAATATCCACCATTTTCGGGGTTACTAGAGCGATATCAGCCGCGAGTTCAGTCATGGTACGATACGCGTGCGATGGATCCCAGCGCTTAAACTCGAGCTCCGTACCGCGTTCGTTTATGACGCGCTGAAGATTGATGGATGCTATTTCTCTGGCCATAAATGATGGAATTGGCATATAATCTGGTCCACATCTTGTTTCCTTGGTGTCAAGTTTCGCAAGACCCTCGTCGCCGCCCAAGAGCTGAAGCGCCTTGCCTAAGAGCAGAATTCGTCAACCTTCCATCTTTGGATATTCCCCTTCTGCTCACCATTCTTTGATTTCACAAGTGATGTACTTGTCAAATAAGACGTCAGTATGTCTAAAGAAACGCCTTCAGAGCCTAACTCACTAGAGTTCTAAAATCAGTACGCGGCATGCTAAGTCAATTTCGTGCTTACTCGGCCTCAGTGGCTTCTCGTCGGCGGTGCAAGTTCATCTCTGCCATCTTGAGCCAGTTTGTCCGTCCGTGAACACTAATTGCATAGCTATAGTGAGCATGAGGTCCATACTACAAATATTTACTTACAGCGACGGGTCCTTCAGTGAGAAACACATGTGAGCAACCCACAACACGCATATGAGCATGGCCGTCTCTTCGATGTAGGCGATCTCCGCATGCGGAAAAGAGTCTTTTCTGTACACACCGTGCATGAGATGGCGTATTTTGAGAACACACGGGACTAACTCGGCTATCAATAAAGAAAGAAAACACAGGAAATGAGTGAGATATGGAGTTATAATCCCGTACAAAGATTCACTTACTCGGCAGCAAAAACTGGGAACAAAGCCGCTGTGCGGTGATAAGAGGGTTGTTGCGCGGAAAGAGAATGCCAGCCTCCTTCTTGTACCGGAGTATCAGTGTCCATGCGTCCTTGTACAAATATTCCATCTTTGGCACCGTGCGAAAGGGTATCATATTAGCGTCCCGTCTGCCCAGACGATGGATAAAGTCGAGACCGGCGGATTGTAGAACTTCCAGGTAAGGGAGTTTCATGGACACACACCACCTTCGTATATCGCTCAGGAAGACGGGTTGTTGAATCTTGAGGCAGGCAAGGTAGCAGAGCAAGATAGAAAGTTTAAAACTGAGCTTAGGCCATGGTTTTTTTGCACGCCTTCTTTTCCGTGCGGCCCAGCTATGATCGTCTTTGTCGTCGCTACTCATGCTGTCGTCGCTGGACGGACCAGCCTTCATAGACATGTCTGATGGCTTATCATCATACTCGCCATCCTCACGATCCTCGTCTTCATAGTCGTCGTCGTCGTCGTCGTCATCTCCATTGTTGTTATTGCTCTGGTCGTCGTTGTCTTCAACAATCAAACCGAATTCAGCTTCTAGCTCATCGTCTTCGAATGCAGATTCCGCTTTTACTGGGTCTATCGCCTCTTCAGATGGTTCTTGGGTTGTGAAATGCTGGGTATATTCATGGGGCAAATGCTGATCTGACAAAGTGACATACGCAATCCATAACTCGCGTACAATATACTTAAATAGAGTGTAAGTATATATATGATATGCAAGAAGAACTACATACTTCGAATTCAACTGGAAAGCCAAAATCATGGACGAACGCCCGGGCCATGCGTTGCACGCCGTACTGCACCAATCGTATTATCATCGCCCTTTTCTGGACACCTCTAAAGTCTACAGACGTGTTATTATAAGACAAGACAAGGAAAAAGCAATACTTACAGATATCTTGGTGTTCCTTGACTTCTCCTGTCTTTTTTAAGGTCGTGTAGTGCCTTGTTGTGTTTTGGTAGGTATTTTCATCTTCTTCTTCCTGCCAGTCGTCCCTGACGTGGCCATAGCGACACACCATACGTCCGTCGTCTGTTTTGTGAAAGCGCTTGGTGCCGCATGTCGCACAGCGATATGCCACTTTCTTGCTTGGTTCCATTAGTTGTTGGTCTTATTTGTGCGGCTTTCACGCTCGTCAGTGATGGTGTAAGAGTTTTCGTCCAAGATGCGATCGAGTTCGTATTGAAGTTGAGAAACAGCCTTGGCGTCAATGAACAAGTGGGTGTCGTCGAGATCCTCGATTACAAAGTTACTAGTCTTGTTTAGATTAAGAACGATTTGCTTGACGGTGGTGTCGCACTCTAGCAATACGCCTGTTACGGCTTTGACCATCAGGGAATAGGAAAAAAAGAATGAAGTTTTTTACACCCATTCAAATTCCTCCTCTCTATTTTCTTATACCGCTTCTTTATTTTTTGCTTATGCAGACCACCTCGGAACGCGACGACCTTGACATTACCACTCTCAGACTGCTCAGTCGCAACCTGCAGCAAGCCGTCCTCGTCTGCTCAGAACGCTGTCTCTACAACGCTACCAAATGGTAAACACGCGTCAAACGAAACTGACACACGTCTCGACACTTGATCGCCCTGTTCTTATTCACCTCCTTCCATCAGGGCGAGCGAGATTCTCGACGGAATTCACCCAAAAGCACTTCACGAAAACGTTCCCTACACCAACATTGAAGACAATTTGCCTTGCCTTTCACTTTCAAGAACTCACTACGAGTCGTCCTTGCCTGCCCTCACTGAGAAAGAGCAAAACCGGTACCAGTACGCCAAAGCCCTCTTCCAGGTGCGACAATACGACAATGCAAGCTTTGTATTGAAAGAACACAACGCTCCACGGCTACGTTTTCTACGACTCTATGCAAAATTTCTCGCGGGCGAGCAACGGAAAGAGGAAAAGACGCAAGACATTCTGGGTATGGAACATACTGGGTTACTTTTACGAAACTAACACGCCCGCATGCACGCACTCAGGTGCACATGAGGACTATCTTGCAGAAAACACGGAGCTGGTAGACATATACCAAGAATTACATAATGCTACCGATCGGGATGCCTTTTGTGATTACCTCTACGGCGTCGTGCTGCGGAAACGGGAAGAGACGCAAGAAGCGTTTGCAGCACTATTGAGATCTGTAAAGAGCTACGAGTACAACTGGTCAGCATGGGCTGAACTCGGAGCGATGGTCACTACAAAGCAGCAGGTGGAGTTTTATTTTATAATCAACTTCATGTTTGGCTGACAGACATGCTTTGTGTCTTAGTTTTATGAAGTCAAGTCTCTCCTGGATGCTGAAATGCCAGACAGTATCATGAAAGCCTTTTTCTTGATGCATGCCATCATCGAGCTGCACACAGGAGACGATGACTTTTGGATCTACATGAACACATTATCGCCCATGTTTCCCAATAGCACCTATCTCAAATCACAGAAAGCCAACATGCTGAATGATATCATGGGTATGTCCCCTTTCTGAGCTTGCATTATCTTTGACACCATTTTTAGAGAACACCAAGGCAGAGGCTCTATTTCAACAGCTCCATAAAGAGAATCCCTACCGTCTGGAAGACATGGATGTCTATTCCAATCTTTTGTATCTGCAAGACTCACGAGAGAAACTCGCGGTGCTCGCCCATCAATGTGTCCAAGTGGAAAAGTACCGCCCGGAAACCTGCGTGGTGATCGGTAAGTCGCATGTGACAAAGAGGTAAAACATGCTGACGGCATGGTGCAGCGAATTACTACAGTATCAAACGTGAATTTGCCCACGCGATCGAATATTTCAAGCGCGCTTTAAAGTTAAATCGAAGCTATTATCTTGCATGGACCCTACTCGGGCACGACTATATCGAACTCAAAGACACCAACTCAGCCATCGAATGTTACCGACGCGCTATCAGTAAGTAAGAGAAGGATGGCTGTATGATATTCACCTTTTGCAGGTGCGAATCCACGGGACTATCGCGCATGGTACGGTCTAGGCCAGGCGTACGAGATTTTAACTCTGTACCACTATGGCACATTTTACTACAGAAAGGCGCTGGAAATTCGGTAAGCTTTGATTTAGGGGCTCAAATGAGTTTCTCACGTGAATTTATGATATCAGACCGGAAGATGCGCGGATGTGGAGTGCGCTAGGCGACTGCTATGGCCAACTGGACGAGGCTCAGCATATGGCCGAGTGTCACCAGCGGTCGACGGAGCTGGAGGGCAGCAGCAAGCAAAGTGTCATGATACGATTGGCGCGCACATTTGAGCGGCAGTCTTTGAAAAGCATGGCGGCCAAGTATTACAGGGCCGCATTGGAGGAACCTGATTTTCAAGGGGTAGGTGTCTTTGTTCCATGCCGTCGATCTCCCCTCTCCGCCTCCTTCTCATCTCATGTGTGTACCATACTATAGTCTACCGAAGACCAAAAGGCGAACGAGCAGGACAGGTTGGAAGCATGCATGTATTTGGCGCGCCACTATATTTCTCAGCATGACCTGGACGATGCGGAGCGGCTAAACCTGGCGGAGGAGTATGTCCGCAAGGCGTTTCCCAATGGACAGGTACACCAAAAAAGCCAAGCGATGCTAAAAGGCGAAAAGAGGAGAATATGCTAATTCTAAGGTGCTGATAGTACAATAATGATGCCAAGCAAATAATGGATATGATCAAAGCAAGCCGCAAAAGTTCTGCAAGAAGGAGAGGTTAATAAAACACACACAGGGTCGAATATCTCATGTAATATGTAGTAACATTGTGCGAATGCTTACAAAATGTGTCCTGAAGGCCCGAAGGTTCCGCAATGAACTCAAACAGAAGGCCTTAGCAAATTGATGTTGCACAAACTGATTTGAATATGGAAACTCACACTTTTTTTTTCTTTTGGAGAGAGCAATGTGTGCCTCGGTTTTGGACTCCCTTTTTCCAACAACTCTTTTTTGTCCACTTTTGCTTCTTCTTCTCTTTTTCTCAAAAGCAGAGGCCCGTGCCACTCCTTTCTCGACAACAATAAGCGAACATGGCTTATTCGCGGACACCACCTCACTCGCCCGGACACGATGACTGGGATGCGCGCGGTCCAAAGCCCGCCAAGACCTACTCGACATCATCCCGGTCCACTTCGACTCATCAATCCCGAACCCAATCCCTCGCATCCTCCACCGGAAGAGCCTACTCTTCCAGCAATGCTGCTGCTTATGAAAACGCCGCGCGTACTTACTATGTCGAACTCAAAAAGTACCTCGCCTCTCTCCTCGCCAAAGGTACGTATTATACTGTATATCAAATCAATAAGCTCACCGATGGGTGCACAAACTACTTATTACAGAGGCCGCGGAAGGTGCCCATCCACAGCGAGTGTCTGCCCGCCAAAAACTTGCCCGCCTCAACGGCCTGCAGTTCCATGAGCTTGCTATGGATGTCTATGATGAGCTCATGCGCCGCAATTTAAATGATAAGCAGGGTATGATTTGTTCATTATACTTTATTGACTTTATGCACATTGGAAACAACGTGGTCTGATCTACTTGCTTGCAGTTCCTTTCCTCCCTGTCAGCGATGAGTTCCATCCGAGACGAAACCAAGCTAGACAGAAACTCGCTACCTTGCCCAGCGTACGGTTCAAGGACCTCGCCAGCGATGTCTACCACGAAATCAGTCGACGTTATCCCCACATTGTAGGAGCAGATGTACGCGAAAGAAAAAAAAAGGTCAATGAGAGAGAAACTGACCCTTTTTTATATAGGATCCGCATCGACCGCCTGTGCCACCCATACCCGGTTCACCCAAGAACAACGATTCAAACAAGCCCCAGGCAACCAATATTGTGCCTGTCAAGGGCATGATCAATGTGGAGCAGGTCGGTAATACGCAATCCGAAGAGGAAAGAGAGTACAGGCGGCAGAACGGAAGCAAGGACAGCAGTGACAGCAGCGGCGGAGGCTATACCTCGTCCTCATCCCGGGTTCAGCCCAGCGCTAGCACGAGCAATACCAGCATGTCCGGCAGCGAAGGCAATTTTCAGTCCCTCGATAGCCTCATGGCCGATCTTGGCAACATGGTCGGCTCTCGGAATCCAGCTTCTTCGAGTCCAGATCCACGAAGCCAGTCAGATGATGACCGGGATCACCATAAGGCAAGACAAGACAAAGAAAAGAAAAGCAAAGAGATCCTGCACATACAAAATGCTTACTTAAATTTTAGTACGAGGAGATGGAAAAGATGCGATCTGATTATGAGTTCAGGATAGCGACCATGACGAAGCGCTATCAGCAACTCGAGAATGAACTAATTGTAAGTCGTACACGTATACAAGCAGGCGATGACTCATGTTTCGTTCTGCTAGGCTGCCCGCGAAAGAAAAGGCTCTGCTCATGGAGAGATAGATCAGGATGTATCGCAGTTGCGCAAGGTAAGAAATTGGAGGTGCATTTCTTGACTGGGAGAACGCTGAACATGCGTTTCATCAGTTGGATCAGGAACGGCAATCCAGGTTAAAGCAGCTGCAGGAAGAATACAACCGACTAGATGATCGGTATCAGCAACTGCAGCACGAGCATCGCAACCAGCAGGATGTGGTGGAGGAAGTCAAAGAAGAGACAAGGCATCTCTTGGAACAGATTAAACTGCTCTCAGGCAAGAACGACACGTTGCGTGCTGAGAAGCAGCGGGCGGAGGACAAGGCAAAGCGTCTTGCAGAGGAGGTAAAGTAACGGGCCTTTGTCTTTGTACAATCTGACACTCTACTCTATCTAGGTCAAGGAGTGGCAGAGCAAGTATGACAAGAGCAGGCTCGAACTCCGTTCGCTTAAGGCCATGTCCATGATGGATCAACCAGCGCAAGACATTATCAAGAGTAACTTTTTGCAGCCATCGCGAGATGGCGTGATTTCGCACGACGACATTATCTCCTACCAAACCGCGATCGACGACCTCCTTCGGGTGGCACGTTCTAGCAAGCCTTCTGAAGTCCTTTTTACGATGCAAAAGGTTGTCATGACCTGCAAGCGAATGACTGAGTCGGTAGACGACCACGAGGCGCGGGGCGCGCTCTCTTCGAGCAAGCAGAGCAGCTTGTACAGCCTCAAGAGTCAGTTCTCGACGTCCTTGGCTCAGCTCCTGAACGCGGCCAAGAACCATGCCAATAGCATGGGTGTCAGTCCAGTCAGTCTGTTGGACGCGGCTGCAGGCCATTTGACAGGCGTCGTCGCGGAATTGGCCAAGCTGCTGGGCATGTCGCCTGGCAAGACGCGCGGCATGGCTGAGGATGATCGGGGCGACGACATGCTCAAGCCAACTTCGAATGGTACCACGGGCCGTACGACGCCTAAAAAGGACTCGGGCGATACGCTTGAGCCAGAAGAGCTAGCAGTGAGTCGGAATTGCTGTAAGAGCTGAAAAAAAAATATTGAGCTGAACATGGAAAATGAAACAGGACTACTTGAAGACGGAAACCGATCATATTGTGCAAACGATCCAGAACCTTTTGGGCGCGCTGCGGTCACCTGGTCAGGCAACCCAGGTCTATGATATCATTACGAGCATCATGAACATCGTGGCGAGCATTGTCGAGGTCGCGGAAAGCACGTTCTCAAGCGGCCCTGGTTATCGATACCGGAAACAAGGCGGACTGGTGCTGTCAGACCTGCAGCAATGCAAAAAGAAGCTTATGCATATCCGGGACACGTCGTTTGCGCGTTCGCCCGAGTCAGCAAGTGCTGTGGCCAAGCGGGACCTGGCCAAGGAAGCCTACGAAATCGCGAAATACACCAAAGAACTCATTAACGTCATTGACGAGTAAAGACAGAAAAAGTTACCTATTATTCACGACTATTCACTCGCTATACTCCACCCATCCACTCACTCACCCTCTCAGTCACTTTACACACTTGCACTCGCTCACTTACTCATCTTTACCCAATATATACACACACTCGCACATCAGACACATCAGACACATCCACTAGTATACTGTATATCTAAAGAATCCCCTTTATCTACCATCCACACTCTCGCTCTATTGTTACGCTTTTGCCTTTCATGACAAAATAAAGTTCTATCTATATTTGGGGGGACCTGAAACCTGTACGACATTTCCACTTTCGGTCCCCTCGCTTTCCCTCTTTCACCTTTTCCCTCTTTTGTTCTCTATTACTTTCTGCCTGCCTGTATGACTCCTTTGTGATGGACTACTTTTCGAAATTTCGGAAACAGATTGTACCCGCCAAAGCCAAGCCAACGAGTGCAATGCAACTCGCCAAGTTCCACAAGAACTGGGACTATGTGCATGTAATGATTAACAGGAACAGAAACACACCCCAATATAAATATAAAAAAAGAGGAAGCCGGACGCGGGATGGGGGTGAAGGAATCTCGGCAGAGTATTAACATTTTATATTTGACAACAAAAGAGCATGCTCGCGGCTGACGACACTGGCGATGAACAACAACAACAACAACAGCAAAGAAAGGCACACATCCACGTCCAGCAAACCGAGATACCGAGTCGACTACGACAGATGACGGATATGCTCGTGGACGAGGAAGCTCGACAAGAGGAGGACTCAACAACAGGCGTATGCATGGAGTACTTTTTAAAGAACGGCGTCCTGCAGTATCTCGTCAACGCAGCTGAAAAAGCGGATTACCCGGTTGGGTTTCGCGGCGAGACAATCCGCATGATTGCCAACATGGTTGATTTGCTCGACGACCGATTTCTTGTCCACAACGCCGTGCACCGCCCCACAGTTCGTCTGCTGCGATTCTGTGTCTTAGACGACACCCAGAGCGAACTGAACCATGAGGACTTGGTTGATTTGATGTACATCATCTGCAGCAAGATCTACGGCTTTCCGGCGCTGCTGCACATCTTTTTCCACAACACCAAGGGCGACGAGTACGAGTTTCTCCTGTTTGCGTATCTGCTTCGCTTCGTGCACCGCGAGGGCCGTTCAGGAGACTATGCCCGAACAGGACTCTTATTTGTGATGGAAATGGCGACCGGGGCCCTGGCCGACTTTGTCCTGTCATCCGACTTCAGCACCATCATGGCCGCCGGTCTCGGTGCGCTTTACTCCCAACTGCCTCGCAAACTCATTGTCCAGGACGACTTTTCTACCCAAACACGCACAGCTTATCTCCTTGGACAAGAAAACCCAATGGCTGTGAATATCCCGCCCGGTGCCGAATTCTCGAGCTCACCCACCTTTCGCTATCAGCTCGATGCCTTTCTGAAGCTGCTCGAATTTTGTCAGGACGTCTTGGTGCGCTGTCCACATGACGACATTTGTGCCGCCCTCCTCCGCTCGGTGCGTGGCATTTTCCTCGAAAACATTCTGTACCCGTCCATTCTCGAATGCTCAGACGCCGACGGTTCCTCTGTCGCGGTGATCAGCTACATTGATATAATTCTGCAGACCGTCAAGCACGACGCTTTTGCAGACCTGATTGTTGGCTTTTTATTTGACGAGGAAGAACAGGACGAATCACACGCCGCAGACTATTCCATCCACAACTGCTCCAACCTGTTTGCCGGGCTCGAGCTCGACCGTTACAAAAGCTCACCCTACTTTACCGCCGCCGGCCGCTTCACACTGAAAGATCTCATTTTTAGCCGTCTCAAGTCGAGTTCGCAGCCGCCCGTGATTGCGACACTGCGTCTGCTGCGCACTCTCGTGACGAGCCATTGTCGCTATGCACTCAAACTCTTGTCGACCTGCAGAGATACGGACGAGCCATCAACGGATCAAATGTCGGGCACAGCAGCCACTACTGTCTCGCACCATATCCGTGAAATCGACCTCTATTTCTCACTCGTAACCGCGATCGACGACGTTCACGCGAGCGACACTCTAGTGGGCGGCTATGAAAGCTACTTGCACGATCTGGAAATGCAGATGGAGTGCGATGGCTGTTTTCAGGGCATGCATTCGTATCTTGACGAAGGCGCCCAACACAACCAGGACGCCGCCGAGATGCATCCGCGGCCGCGCGCGCGCCGGCGTCGAAGCTTCAAATATGGCATGGGTCCAGAAGACGACGACGACGACGACGAACCGATCGAAGCGGAAGCCGACGCCACTGCACATTTCCATCCCAAACCGCCCACGACCCGGCACCGGATACGGCCCACCGATCCGCTCCTGCAAATCCTGCTCGGTCTCCTCAGCAATTTCTTCGCCCAGTCCCCAGAGCTCAACCTTGCCCTGACCGGCGTCATCTCCGCCCTCGCCCTCTGCCCGCACCGCAGCCTCAAGGGCTGGATCGCGTTCCGCGAGAGCGACCGGACCAGCCCGCAAGACATTCTCGTCCTGGACGGCGACGACGAGGACGACGAGGACAATAAGAAACATACCACCACTTCCGATATCAAAGCCAGCGATATTTACCACACCTACCCGCATACCCCCAACCCGAACAACGTTGACGACGAAGACGACGACGTCTCGGTGGACTTTGGCGTCGAAGCCAGCTCGTCCCAGATGACCGACCCTACCCACTTCAAATCTTTCCCGCCCTTTTTCACCCTCTTCCGCACCCTCACCCAGCAAGTCGACTACTACCGCTCCGAGATTGAAGATTTCGACGCTTATCTCGTCGAGCGCCGCGATGTGCTGCTCCACCAGAAGCGTCAGACCAAATCTTTGGTGCGTTCGACCTCGCCCACGCCCAGCGTCGGCAGTTCCTTGACGGCCGCCGCGGGCTATCTGTTCGGTTTTGGCGCCAAACGACCGCAACCCATGATGGAGTTTGAGGATGCGTACTACTGGTGGACGCGCGATGCGAATGGCGTGCCGCTGCCCGCGAGCGAGGATCCAAACGATCTCACATTTTTGCAAGACCCTCTGTCGCCCCTCGCGGCCCACATTCGACAGACGGAAAACTTTCGACTGCAGCCTCTGTTCCCATCCAACTTTATACCCCAGGACAACGATGCCGAGAGCGTGCTGACGCTGGATGACGAGGACGAGGACACGTTCGCGCCCTCAACGTTGCCGTCGGTACGCGCACGAGAGCGGCTGCAGCGGCGGTCAGTGAACGAGATTACGCTGTCCATGTTGCTCAACAACGTGGTGGTGCTCGAGGAAGCCATAAAGGAGATTGTCGCACTGATGCAGGTGCGGTCAAGCCTCGGTGTGGACCTGGTGCGCTATGTAGCGTGTCAGTGATAGAACAAAGAGAGGCCAAAATATCATAATAAAGAGAGGTATGCTTATACTTCTTGGGTCACAAGAGAAGTCGTTGTTCATATATCCTCATCGAATATTCTCGGTATGTACTTTCTATCTTCATATCGTCCATGAGTAATTATGGTCCCATGCTTCTGTACCCAAAAATATGCGGAAGTTCTTTGTATGTATACCCTTTTATGCATCGATAAACCAACGCTTCATGTAAACATAATTAGAAGTGAATGGTGCCAAAGCGGCTGCTGTAGGGATACAACATAATTTATGGGGTATTTCTTATCTTGATGGAGAAGCCTGCATGCTCATATCGCACCATCTGATAATTTTTAATTTTCTCTCTTCTCTTATACATATGGCATATGCACGAGTTAGAATATCCTTGTTCAGGCACCTGTCCCTTTTTTCATAGATTCTTAAATCTGCGCATTTACGTATAAAAAGGAGGACATAGCTGGTGGCGTGTTCAGGTGCCAGAATTTTATACACTTATGCATTTTACGTTTCTTTTTCTTTCGATCTGTCTCTTTGCATGCATTCAAACCGCTCCCGTCCCGCTTGACGATCAGGCGGATGGAGAGGATCGAGTTCTGCTATGGAAACGAACAGAAAAACAGGCGGAAGAGGAGGAAGAGGAGGAAGAGGAGGAAGAAGACGCACTGGTGCACGATAATCGAATCTGCTATCAAATCATCCTCCTCCACCAATACATGAATTAAAGACGTCAACCTGCAAAACAAGCAAAAAGCAAGCTATATTTCTTCTCTTCATTTTCAAACAAGTTCATGCCCCACTCTTTTCATAACATTTATGCCCTCCTATCTCTTTTCTTTTCTGTCCTTTTTCAATATCCTCTGTTGAATTCCTAATGATGTATCTCCGTCCAACAAAGCATACATACAAATCTAGATAATATGCAAGCAAACCGTTACACATTGTATGATTGAATATATTCTTTTATGAGCTAATAAAATAAGGTAAACATGCTGTACTTGGACGACGCCGGTGTCTACTAGTAGTGGTTGTAGGTCGGGTAAGGACTCGGGCGCACATCGTCGTTGTATTTACATTTTTGATATTTACATGGAGGGTATATTACTACAGAGTTTAGAGGGAGCGGCATGTGCACATTTGCGATGCGAGTTGGCGTACAACGGAAGCAGGTATCCCGGCTGTTTCGATGATTGTATTGGTAGGTGGACGTGAGGAAAAAGTCATGATCAGCAACAAGGACGCAGCAGCAATCAGCTTCGGCTCGTGTGTAAGGCAGAATGTTTCACCCGATCTAGATTGTCACGAGTTAATAAGAATAAGAGAATACTATATGGAAAGATAACTTACATTTGCGCGAGGAACCAGTATGTATCCTCCACTTCCTCGTCAGTCGCGTTCCATTGGATTTGTAGGTCTTCCAGATAGTTTTCTGGATGTTCGATGTAGAGGTCAAAGCAGAGGGCTTCAAAGACCGCAACTTCGTTGTGGATGAGGATCTCTCTCCATCGGTTGAATTCTTCTTTGTTTTCTTTCCGGTTCATGTCAAGATTGTCGCGTTTCTTTGCTTTTTTGGTGCACCACTCTGCGAAATCGCTCAGGCGCCGAGGGCATTCCTCTACTTTGCACGCGACATACAGACAGGTGGCAGCCACGTCCTATGTTCGTACAATAAGTCAATATATCACGAGAGTGTGAAATAGAGCATACAAAGAAATGGTATTGCTTCATGGAGTGTCGCATATAGAATCGGTGAAAGTAGACACACGCGGTGCGCAACGTCTGTTGAGTGCTAGAACGACAGGATCGCAATGTTAGACTAAATAAAGTGGTAATAGTTAACTTACACTTGCAATTGGTTGCCGACAGCCTGAAGGAAGTTGCAGCTCTTAATTCTGTTGGCAGCCTCGGTGTCCTTATTAATCCCGTCGTTATGGCTGGGAGTATCGTTCAGCTCAGAAGGTAAGAACTCCCACTGATTGTACTAACACACGATCAATATCCCGATCTCAACAATGCAGCCTTAAATTACCTGTAGAGCTGGCATTTTCTTAGGACAACGAAGGCTTGCCAATTATGAGCAAGAGTGGGTCAACGAGGTGTGCGCACAGTGAATAACACATTGCTATGGCGTGCAAGTCACCTAGCGACTTTCAAACTCAGCAAAATCGTTTGAGTTGCCCTGTCTGTGCATCCATCCGTTCATTGTGGTTCCCTTTATGCTGCACATTTCAGGGAACATACAGAGAACCTCAGAGCGTATCTTTATGTAAACATACGATAGGTTAATTTCCAAGAGTCAGTTGTGGAATATAGGAATTGAAAGAGGTCGTACACTCTATCGAGCCGAAGATCTGCTGCAAAAAGGATGTCTATCGATCGACTGTATGTAACTCGCCTGATCTCGTGAGGTCGGGCGTTTCGTTGCCACCGTAGCACGGCTGGTTTTTGTCACGTACCAACCCCATGCAGCATTTTGACAGCCTGGCATGGTAATCACGCCTTAAAGCTTACAGACATGAAGGGTTCAACGAGAATATAAGCTCCTTCGTGTGTGAGTCTCTATCCCGATGTGATCAAACGTAGACAAACGTCATGAGTTCATAGACTAGGGAGCAGATAGCGGCAAAGCGCACGGTGGAAAGTTGAAATTGATGTTACGGCTTCTCTTTCCGATCTAGCCGCAACGAAGTGAAAAATTTCTGACCAATGAAGGTAATTCTTTCTTTTTTTGACCATGCGTCCGGGTCACGATCCGAATGGGTTCTCCGCAGATATCAGACGTCCCTTTCGCGAAGCACTGTTGAATACATGAATACGTGAATAAATGGTTCACTTCTGCACCTCGCACAGAAAAGATAGACGGAAAGATAAATGACAATCAAAAGAATCATTGTGGTTGTGCTCTTCAACGCGTGACAGGCGGGTAGTCAAAATTGAAATTGTGAGTGCATCGTGCATTGGTAGACGTTACATAGCATATGAAGAACGGATAAATAGTAAAGGATTAAGGGGATACATGCAACTGCCACGGCAAGGAAGGACACCCATTATCTTGAAATACCGACACGTAAATACGAAAAAATCATCGATAAGGACTTTTCTTGGCGCACGCCATTTCACTGCTTTCTGAATATATTCCCTCATAAATTTTATTTATAAAGAGTCATAACGGCCGATAGCTAAATGACGCAATGATCATAGAGTACAGGCAAACATGAACAAAAGAAAATATAATGGAAAAGTGCAATTAGTGACAGTTGGTTGAGAGTGGGCGGGTGTCTGATCCATCATTTCCCCGCCGTTGGCTGATTGCCAAATAAGGTTAGAGTTTGTTGGTAAAGAAATAAAATCCGTCTGGGCGCTGGAGTGCCTTGTTCCTTTTACAACTTTCTTTTTCGCACACCACCACTTTTTTTTATATTTTTCAACTTCTTGGCTTGGGTCTGTGCGTCTGGTTCTTCTTGCTCGCTCCCCTTTGTATATTCTTTCCACATATCTCTTCCTCTCTCTTTTTGTATATACTATATATATAGTCTTTTTTCCTTCTTCTGTTCTTCTGTTTCTACCTTTCCCCCTTTCTGTTCCCTCTTATTTTGTTTATTATGGTCACCATCGTTGCCCCATGCCCCAAGCGACCCTCCTCGCCTCGTTTTGCCATGACCGACGCCGCGTCTCTTGTGGATGACGAAGACGCCTGCCGCGAACTGCGCCAGATTCTGTCGTCTCCCAAGTGGCGTTCGCTTGTAACGAACGGAGTTGCTGAGCAGCATCTTCAACAGCATTACCAACAGGCGCAGCAACAACATTGGCACCAACAGCATTTGCAGCAACAACAACAAGATAAGGAAGAACTTGAAATAGTCCGCACTCGCAACCCGCTCCCTTATGACTCGAGCTTTGTGCCCAACTACGCCAACAATACCCTGTCAGTCAGCACCACTCGCCCTCGCTCGTTCAGCGTCGGTGATACGCCCAACAGACACCATTCCAGACTCCTGAACACTGCCTACTGAATGGAAACCTGAAAAGGATGGATTTCTTTACTTCCTCTCTTTCCTCCTTTTGTAGATACATTTATATATATTATATATAGTCGGATGTGATGTAAATTTTCGAAACAAACATGTAAACACCTTTTGAACATTTTATTTTATCTTGATAACCTGCCCAATCATGCTGTATTTGACTATTGGAGCGTTTAAGAGTGTGGGAAGCCTTCACCTCGTCACTCCCGGCGCTTCCGCCGATAGGAAAGGCGCAGGTGGACACAAAAGTTGTGTGCGCCCACAGCGATACTTGTCGCGTGATGATGGATCACATGGCTATCACTGGCCTAAAATTATCTGACCTCTTACATATAAATACATCCTTAGCCTTCATTACATACCCTTTGGACCCATTTGTTATATGTATCTGGCTTTTTTCTTTTAATTTTTTTCAGAGTGTGACGGCCAAGAAAAAGGGACAAAGATACGGGTGAAACAAGGGAAAGGCTATGTTTCGATATCAGCCACTCCTTCGCCCACATGACGTATGGTATACTGTATGGACCTTTAAAGCCGGGTCTTTGGACTATTTTGTCCGTGGTCCCGCTTGAGTCTACTCGTGTGTAGGAAAAAGCAAGCTCACCAAGCCGCTTTTTCGTAACTTTCGGATGAGGTCAAGGTGATAGTTATCTATACTCTGTACTTTAGCAACGCGCACATCAAAAATTCGATTCGCGCCACACCTTTTTCTAATGTCACTACACGATGATTATATCGGCTTCATACCTATACTTGCCGATCTTGATGTCGTTATATGCCACATGTTGATGAATTTTATGTGCATGCCTGTAGTATATTCCGCGTTCGAAGGTGGTTCTAGTTAGTTCATATCGTTTATGGGATGTACTCTGGAAAAGATGAGATGATGACACTGACACGGGCCGGTCAGCCTGCCTGTCAATTTAAACCACTGCGTTGTGTTACCTTGCTTGAGCTCTCACTGGTGATGACCCCATATTGGGACATGTGCGCTTACCCAGCCGCGGATATACACCACCAAAGCGTGTAGCTGATTTAATAGATGTATGATGCCTAGGTATGACGATGATTTACTACGCCTTCGCTTATCGAGATGGTACCGGTGGGTATCTGGACCACGCCCCACGTTTGCTCGATAACGTAAATCTTTCACCACCAAATGAAGTGGCATCAAGCGACAACAACCAAGTATTTGCCTCCTATCTTCCTGCCATTACATGTATTGATTTAACAATTGTCCTCTGAATATAGAATTTTTCTGCAAAGTAGGTTAGCCTGTATGCTGAGCTACAAAAGCCACGTATGAGATAATGTAGCTAAGGTTTACTGATCTATCGTCTGATACTAGGTTGTATTGAAAGACGGGTCTGTCACGACAGCCATATAACTGAGTGATACATCGACGCAAATACTAGTGATGGTATTACAGTCAAAATTCGCCCAAGTTGATTCAAGGCACTGTGTACCTCCCTCTGACCTTCCCTTTTCCCATTCTCCTCTAAGTAAAACCAAGCTTTACGCCTCAACAGTGTCCCTAGTACAGTAATACGCATCACACAAAGCGAATAGGATGTTTTGAGCTATATAATAGTAGAATGCTTCCAAAGAATATAATGCTTGTCGTCGAGTATATACATAGTGGGTCTTGACTGATCTATTTACAGTTTATAATGAACGCAGCGACGTCCAAGCTTGGCACGAGCATAATCCACCAAGTCCACAGCAAGCCTGGGACAGCTAACGACATAAAGGACTTCAAGAGTGCCCTTGTCAATGATTCTCCTGAGTTCGACACCTCCTACGTTTTGGCAACCAGACAGGTCCAATACCTGCAGATGCTCCAATTCGGCCAGTACCTCGAGAACACTTGCATCGACGGTGGGCATACGTTTCAGTGATACAACTTGGAGAGCTGGGGCGGCGCGCAAGAGGTTTACGATCTCTACTGCGCTCACATGAGCTGTATCACCCAAAAATAGCTGTGTCAGCCGAGGCGCGCCCATCTGAGAGAGCGTGGTCCAGGAGCCGTCGCGTATAGCGGTTTCATTGGCGTAAAGATCGAGCACTTCAAGAGTGGTGTGGGAACGTTCGATCCATTTTCGGAAGATGCCATGGTGCCGTGAGTCAAACACAGCCGATGGCGCGACCAGTTTGCGTAGACCGGGTGTGCCTCGCACTGAGCAGCAATCTGTCTTGTCAGTCGGGTTTCGGATAATGTGGATATTTTCGAGGTGAGAGCAGGTGTTGTACAGCTTTTCGAGATGCGCATGCATAGGGTGGAGAGTGTGAGAACCGGAGGACCCTGTCTGGAAGCAGAGAGAGCGCAGTGCAGGTGTAACGAAATAATGCAAGACCTTGGATGCATCTGCGCCATCTTCTAGACTCAAATGGAGGGTCTGCAGTTGGACAGGACATGGCGTACTGATCTCATCAATGTAACTGAACGAGGGCTCTGTGTCGATGAGGACGAGATGCTTGATATTGGGGCATACAGCCAGTACACGACACAAGACATCGAACCTGACCTTGGTGTTAACCAGGGACAAACTATTGAGCTTATGACGCGAGAGGTGGCATACTCTGACGAACAGCTTGGTATCTGGTTCATAGTTTCCCGAGTTGAGCTCTGCATAGGGATAGAGGTGAGCTATCTATAATAAGGAGTAGAAGAGGATAGCATGGTGATTACCGAAATGCTGGATATTCTGGCAAGCGGCATCGTACATCCACTTAAGTGTCCGTTGCTGCGCACGCGCCTCTGCAAGCTTGATCACGATACGACGTACATGGCTGCCAACGATCAAAGGCAAAATGCGTGTCTGCTTTTCACCACGGTCCAGAACCACCTCACGCCAGGACGCGGGCCAGCCCAAGAGAAAAGCGCGCCACGAGCGGCAGACACCAAGGCATACGAGTCGACGCTCAAAGGAGAGGTGTCCAAAAATATATGCGAGGACGTCGTACGGCAGGACGGCGCAAAAATCACGATTTTGGGCGTGTTCCCTCGCTTTGGCACGCGTTTTGTCCGCCATGGCTTGCAATTCGGCGTAGCGTTTATGGGTACGCGACGCGCGCTTGAGGCCGCCATCATAGACTTTTTTGGCCCGGGCGTAATCGAGCTGGAGCAGGTAGATCTTGCCTGCCCGCAAATATCCACGCGCGTCCTCAGGTGCCTCGCGCATCAATCGAAACGCATCCTCCAGTGCATGATCCAATCGTCCTAGTTTCTCATGCGTTGCTGCTCGTGCATCCAGCGCCGTCGCTTCCTTTGGTTTGGACTTGAGTACTTGATCAAATGAATCCAAGGCTAAGGAATAACGTCCATCCCGAAATTGTTTGACACCAATCTGAAGCCGTTCTTTCCAGGCGTCTGCCATGTTAAAGAGATCGTGCACGGAAGAAAATATAATAAATGTATTCCGTTCCTGGAAACCCGCCTCCAACAATTAACGGCGGTGTTGGGTTTTTAGGTGTCACGCATGAACAAACCAGTGCCTTTCTTCCTCTATTAAAGTCTGTATTGTATATTTTCTTTTTATTTAAAGTCTGCTTGGACGTGTGTTAATGCGTCCTGCACTTTATCCAGCCAGCTTGTAAGGTTCGTCAAAGAATGCATTAAAGCGTCCTGTAGGTCTTGCCGTGATCCAAGCGTGTCCAAAGCCAGTGGTGCAATCGCTTCCTGGAATGCATGCGGCGGTGTCGTACGCATTTCAAGGCTAGGTGAGCTACCGACCGAGGAATCGTCGCGCTGAAGTGATACGGTTTCGTCTGCTGTGCTGGAAGTGCCCCGTCTTTCGAGCACATCCGGTCGCCGCAATAAAGGGTTTGCTTCTGCGCTCGGTCGTCGCTGCTCTTGTTGCTGCCGTAACAGACCCTCTTTCAGCTATTACTGTTTATGAGACATGCTTATCCCCCCCCCCCCAAAGAAAAAGGAAACGTTCCATACCTTTCGCGAGTTATCGGCACTGATACTTCGCCGATGCGGTGAATCACTCGCCTCGTGTCGTTGTTGCTTGACCGCACTGTCTGCGCTCCCCTTGCGCTCAGTCGAAATCTTCTTGTACATCTGCTGCTGCTTATTAACAATCATTGCTTTGAGCGGTGGCTCTGTAGGCTGTGGCTGTCGCAGCGTGGTCGCGGATCGGACCCGTCGCGCCAACGGGGGCGTAGGGTCCGGGACAAGACTCGGCTGGTTGAGCTGGTGGCGAGGTCGGTTTTGTTGGAACTGTTGCGGCTGCTGCAATCCGGGTTGCTGTTTCACTGCGCGCTGGTCTGAGTGGGACCTTGCGCGGGACATGGGCCTGCCATCAAGGTGGCTCGGCGACAGTTTGGCCGTCGATGCCACGTTCGGCATCGAGATCTGATGCGTGACTTGGGGCGGTGGGGCGAGTGACCGGCCAGGCACCAAGCGACTGCTACTGGCAAGCGATTCGGTGACGGTTGGCTTCAGACGAGGTACATCTTGTTCATCTTTGGTCGGGAGGGTGAGAGGGGAGGGCGGTGTGCGACCGAGAGGCGGCGGCGGTGGCGTTTCTTTTTGGGTGGGAGGAATCTGGAGCACGTCAGCTGGGCTCATGGCATTCAAAGCAGGTGAGGCAGGTCGGAGAAGCTGTGTCGTTGCACCCGAGTCAAGATCAATGACGGGGGAGGGCGTGATAATATTGGTATCGTTAGCAGTCCCTTGGATAGGAAGGAGCGTGGGTGAAAGAGTCACACTTGAGGAAGGATGAACGAGCGGGGAGCTCGCGAGCGGTGTACTGGTCCCTGGCGCGAGCAAACCATCGGAGGAGGGTGATAAGTTTTCAAACATGCGGACAAGAGGATGCGTCTCGGGGGTATGGAAGGGCCGATTTGCGAACATTTCGGGTGCAGATTCAGAGAGGTGCTGAGGTGATGGGCGTTGCGGCACCTTCACTGTATTGGCATCTGCGCTTTTTTGTCGCATCCGATAGGCATTGGGGTCTTGCCGGACAGTCTTGACAAGCCTGTGAGCAAATTTACTTCCAGTCCCAAACCCCACTTACATCAAATTCCCAGCCATTATCTCCTGAATCTTCAAAAGCGTCCAATTCATTATCGTCGTCATCATTATCACTATCCATGGATAACTTTTAGATATGGTGCAACCAAGGATGTCATGTAACAGACGTACCTGCAGCTCATATCATCCGACAGGATACTGGCACGCTTTTTGGCATCATTCGACTTCTTCCATACTTCATAGCGTGTGATAAGTTCCCTCAAGATGGATTTCGGGGTCTTGCTAGACGACTTGATGAACTTTGTGCGGAGCATCTTTTCCGCGTTGGGCCGCTAGTAGTACATGGATAAGTCTAGCATTCTTGCATATATTGGATCGTTTTACCTCACTCGGCTCTTCACAGAGACATAGATCGACAAACTCACGGATGGCAGGCGAGTTGGTGTCAGGTATACGTGGCGGCTTGGATCGGGGTATCATGATAATGGCTCGCATCGGGTCAATATTGGCTAAGGGCGGATTGCCCGTTAACATCTCAAAGACAGTGATGCCCAAGGACCACATGTCTGCCTATCATATCTACGTATGAGTTGTCTTCGATTCATGATATGGGCGTCTCGATCAGAGCGCCCCTTACCTAGCACTAGTCTCGCTTTAGTTTACCTTATGATCGTAAGATGCACCTTCGCGGATGACCTCTGGCGCCATCCAATACCTGCCATGTTTCACGAATATTTTGCGCTTACTTTTAATCAATTCTGTCCGGTTTTTTTTTTTCTTTTACTTACGGTGTCCCGACAAAAGTGTTGCGCTTGAGCGAATTGACACTGGCGACGCCAAAATCGCACAATTGCACGTTTCCTTCGGCGGTAAGCAGGACGTTGGCCGCTGATGTCTGGCAGAGTCAGAAAACAATAGTTACGCAAGAGGCATAAATTACCTTTGATGTCGCGGTGGATGATGTGATTGTTGTGTAAATAGGCGAGTGCGAGGAGTACCTCCCGGGTGATAATGGCGATATATCTCTCCTCAATATTACCCGCTTTCATCTGTACCATGTCAATCCACATTATAGAAATAAAAGACTGAACATACAATCGTCCTGACGCTACCGCCTGCAGCAAAGTCCATGATGATCCACAACTTGGTGTCGTTTAAAATGCTTCCATGATACGGAGTAATGTTTTGCGACTTTGCGTGTGTGAGTTGGGACAAGAGGGCGATCTCCCGCTGAATGTCGTCGACATCGTCTTCTTCCGTATCTAAATTGAGGACCTTGATTGCCACAATTTTGTTGGTCCTGTTGTTGAGGCTGTTCAAAGAGACAACTTAAGAACTATATAGACTCGTCCTTATATAAGAAATACCCTTTGTAGACAGAGCCATAAGCGCCCTTGCCCACTCGCTTGAGTTTAGTATACTGCTGTGATGCGGGTGTGGCGAGGGTATGTCGTGAGGCCATGAAATGAGAAGGAGGGAAAGGGAACAATTCAAAGTGGCAACACTTCTCAGTTCAATTGAATTCCGTAAGGAGAAAGCGCGGAAGGCCCGCTTCTCGTTTTTTTTCTTTTTTTGGCGCTTTTCGGATTCATTCACAGCCTACAAATCATTTTGACTTTTGCATATTCTGCTCTTATTGACACAACTGTGCTTGGATAAATAAACTTTATACTTATCTCGTTAACTACATAACGAGACGTAACAGCCGTTGCGAGATGGGTGGATTCATCAACTTGATAATATCTCGGAGTTGAGAAGCCAGCTCGCTCGATTTGATAAAGCCAGACCGTATGTGGTGCCTGTTTCATATTATTCAGTCAATTAATTATCAATGCCTGTATGTCTCTTGCATAAATCCGCCCACTTACAAAAAGTCAAATACTTGCTCGAGTGCCTGAGTCGACCATCCGTCCTTCATGTCCATCAACGTTGTCACCTGCTTCACCATGTGCATCAACTCGACAAAAAACTAGAGAACAAACGTTGAATTTCTTTTCGCCTATTCGTTTGATGGGTCGCTTTACCTCGGCATCCGTCGTGTTGTTATCCAGTTTCTCAATGCGATGAAGAGCCGGGCCAAGCAAGAAGCAGACATAGAGCAACTGGACGTCTGTCTTGAGCTTTTCTTGCCTGAGCTTTCGCAAATACTTCAAGAAAACGCTGAAGGCGTCCAAACTTGAGTAATGCAAAAGGCTATGGAACAGTGTCAAGAAGCAGTTGGGCGCGTTGGTGCTGTAGTTGTGTAGATTGAATGTATAGTCGTTAAAGATGTAGGGATACACCATCGCTTTGCGTAGTCGGGAGCTCATGGAATCTTTGAGGACCGCCGTTGTGGTCAGATCTGGCAAGGACTGCGACATGACATATTGGCCGTGGCTGCGCTTTGGCATGCCGCATCGGATCTAATACGATATGAATAAACATAAGCATTCCCCAAATGCATCCTCGCTTACCAGTCGACAAGGCTCTGATACTTCGAGCAGGTAGGGGTTGGTGAGAATCATTGTGTTGAGTTCGTCCAAGATGGGCTTGACAAACGGGTCAGACGGCAGCGAAGAGAATAAGAGACCAATGGCGTGCATCGTAAGCGCGGGCACGCCCACATGCTGCGAGCCGCGCTGCAAGGCCAAGTCGAGGATGTGCTGGGTTATCTTGATGGGAGGCACGGGTGCCATCATGATCTCCAAGGTGGCGATCGTTATACCTTCCACAGCAGGGCTGCCAATCTCTCTAAACTGGCGTTCAGGGAACTTGCTATCCGTTCTGGGGGCGCACTTCTGCGGATTCAGGCTTGCGGCTAGTTTGTGCACAACACGCTCAAAATAACCGGCATCAAAAGCTTGCTCATTGACCATTTCATCCTGCGAGTAAGCGATTGCTTCGGGTGCCAGGTTGTATTGGTCGAAATCTACATAAGACTATATGAATGGAAGCCCAATTGCGTAATAAACTAATTGATTTACCGAGGAGTCGCAATATCCGGCGGCAAATACGTGGGTCGCTGAGGGTCTCGTTCGGGTAGTAGTAGAGGAAGAGATTGGAAACATAGGACAGTGGACAATTGTGGTAAAAGAAGAGGTGACCATAGCGATCCAATATTTCCTGCAAGAGGTCGACCTGCGCGTATTCGATCAAGCGCGAAATCAGGACCTCCAGGAATGGCACGAAATCACTGATCACGTTGCTGTAGTAGACTGGCATCTGAGGTTGCAAGGGTGGGTCCAATGAGGCTGTGTTACTTCCCGCAAACGCCTCAAATTCGTTGTATTCGGGATATTCGCGCAAGTATTCCATCAGCTTGTCATTGAAATCCTCTTCCATCCAGTACCGTGAGCTGAAACCAAGCGACTCCCATTTGGACACGCGCTGGATAAATTCGGGTGACTCGAGCAGAAGATAGCGAACGTACTGGAAGGCCTTGGAGGTGCGCTCCGGAGTACCGCTCCCCTTGGCCAGGGCAGAGATGACGTGTGTAAAGTTGACCCACTGATGACGCCAAATCATGGTATCCAATAATTGGAAGGGCTATACAGTTTATCTGTCAGTAAAATTCACAGCTTCGAATCCACACTTACCAAGTTCGGATTATTCGAAGGATACTCGACATTGAGCACAAAGTCAACCAAGTCTACAGCATAGGTATCCATCCGCGCAGGGGGTATCAGAAGCAAGAGCTTTCGAATAGCTACGATTTAAAGCATGTGAGTCAATCATAATCTGGTCACACTTTGAGACTGACATGTCATGCTAAAGCCATCCATAGAGCTACGCATTACTGCGATAATCCAAATGATACAAAGCAGGCTGGACTGGTTGTCCACCACCGCAAAGTGCTGCAGCATTGCACGCTCATTTTCGGGTGATCCCTGCAGCAAATAGGACGAAAAAGCCTTGTTACTCATCACCAGCTCTCGCATCTTGCCGGGACTGATGGTGGGTCGCGAAGGAATGCGCTGGTTGGGCGACTTGGGATCGGTGTAGAATGATCGAACGGCCTCAGGGAAATATTGGAAAGACTCCGGGGACCAATCGAGCTTGTATTCAAACAAACTGCTCAGTACTCGATAAATCTGTTCCGTCTTGATATCGGCCTGCCCGCGGGTCTTGATCAGCCGGCTAATGCTAGCGACCATGGCACGAGCAACAGTCTCCGATTCGCCAAACCAGATGGGCTTGTCGCGGTGAGGGTCGTCGAGCGATCGAAGGAGCTTGACATCCATTTGCATGCGCTAACATACTAGTTCAGAGCATTCCTTCCCAAGAGCAATTTTATCTTACCGTGACATTGAAAACAAACGCTTCGAGGACACGATAAACCTGGCGATGCTCAAGATAAGACACAGAATATCTAATATAGTGAAATAGGCCTGAGGAAAGAGAAGAGAACGTAAGACGAGTTAAGGATGACGGTTAAATCAATGGCGCGCGTCTAGAGTGAGTAGCCAAATGCAGTAAAAAGGATATTTTAAATAACGGACGAAACGGTAATTGATCAGTTGAAGGACAGTAGAGAGCCAGCGCATCGTTTGAACTGGGAGAGCTGCGTCACCCGAAGCGTCACCGCCCGTGTACTTTTGCTTGATCTTCTTATCGCACCTCCGGAGCTTGTCAAAGATTTCCTTGATCATCAGCTCCGCGCTAGGATCGAAGTCAGTGCTATACCTAGTGCTTATACATGACTTACGAGCATGGCGCGCTGTAAAGAAGCTTATAGACCACATCCACAACATGGGGAGGGACGCAAGTACCAGGTGGAGCGACGTTGGCCTGGTAACGGGGACCCTGATCGCTGTCTAACATCATCTTGTATATTACTTGAAGTAGCCTGTATGCGGGATGTGTGAGCGCGTTACAAAAATAAGGTTAGACACACTGCATACCTGTGTTTCGCGTGAACGCTCAGAAGATCCAACAATTTGTAGGATAAAGTGCCGCCCTTAGCATAGGTCGACTCGGCATTGCCAAGCGTGCCAGTCTCTGCATCGTTGGGAACAAGGTATACATAGAGAGTATAAGGCACAACGTCCTGTCTCAGCTGGCTCTCCATCGCGACTTTGACCATTTCTTCTAAGCTCATGTCGCGAAACAAGGTCGAGTTAGTCGGCACATTGCTGTGATAGTGGGTGTTAAAGTAAGCCTGGATTTGGTAGCAAAGGCCGTGATACTGCAGCGATGCAGCCACGCGCGGATGACGGTGCTTAATGTTGCTGATATCTTTGATGAACGATTTCTCCAGATTGATCTAAAAAGAGAACTATGAGTCCTGGAAGAGCGATACCGGAATAAACACTTACCACGCACTGGAGAGAGAGATCACGCAAAGTGAAAGCATCTTGTGTCGTGATCTGTTCTTCGTTGTAGAGCGCAACCAGTTTCTCGAATAAACGCTCATCGGTCTGGAAATCGCGCTGGATCACATCACGCGACACCTTGTCGATATCTACTTGCTTATCAATAGCTGATCCAAACAGTACCTTCTGTACTTACAAAAGAGTTGCAGCAATAGCCAGACAAGGCCATTATCTCGACTGATATGGTTCTTTGAACCTGGAGGATAGGGCTCACCACTGGGTCGACAAACGAGCTCAAAAAAATCTTGAAGAATATCTTCATATGAAAAGTACCTGCCATCTTCATCAGCCTACCAATTGCCTGATAAGGGATATACTTACTCTGCAGCAACAAAGCTGTACAATTGATCGGCTGTTTCGATCATGAGCTCCCACAAATCAATGTTGGACGGGATCAGGATGGTGATATCTTCTCCTCTGACAGGCGTCTGCGTGGGATTGAATGGCTCGTGCTCTTTTTCGTCCACTTTTTTTTTGAAAAACGAAAAAAAAAAAAAAAAAAAAAAAAAAC
>VAFG01000269.1:208742-267093 GCA_013461545.1 Syncephalastrum contaminatum
TTACCATTCCGCTTTCCAGGACGACTATGCCTCTGTATACAGCGGATCACATCGCGCACTTTCATAACCATTGCCTTGCGGATTTGGGATGTATCCAGGCCGGTCTGCGTTAAAGAGTTGGCCAATTGGCGAAACTCGTCCATCGAAGCACGTTGGAAGAGCATGTCTCGAAAATGTGTCTCAATATTAGTTGAGTTTCCTTCCTTGACAAACTCAATCTATAACGGAAGATAAGTGGATGATCTTGAGTCACACTTCCTTTTTACCAAGTCGCCTTCAAACATGTGGTAGCTTGTTCGGGTCGTCAAGTCATTGTACTCGTGCCGTCTGCTCATTTGTGATATCAAAGGCCAAGATGCGTCTAATTCATGCAGGCGTAAGGAGACATGTGCTTGACTGTCAGTCATTCATTACCTGGCGGCATCATCAAAAATGCCAAGTGGCGACGTCTTTTTCCAAGTTCATTGATGAATTTTTCCATAGTCCAGTGCACGCTCTGCGCAAAGGTGCCCCGAAGGAAATTACCATAAACATCGGGGAGCTAGAGTGGAAATATGTATAAGATGCAGGCAAAAGCGTCCTCGCAAAAGACTTACAGCAACAATAATATCATAGTGCGATACGACACCGGCACCGTCCCCGTTGGGTCCCAGCAATAGCAGATTAATGAGCTCTTTGCCTTTGTTGAGGCAGTTGATTTCGGCGGTGGATAAATTGGCCGGCAAAGTATTGATTTCGCGTAACACATGCTTTATGATATTGACCGCCATCAGGGTAGGTATCCGTTCCAAGAGTCGGTGATCTTGGGTCATGGAAATAATCATGTAATGCAGGGTCATAAGCCATACATTGTGGTTCGCGATGGCAGGTTGAGGTGTGCCCTCGGGAGGTATGGCATTCAAGAAATGACCATAGAGTTCAGGGAACTGGGAATAGTGTGTGTCACTCGATTACTGTGCATCTTTTTGTCGTATGATCTACTTACAGAATAGACAACATCGTAGTACGAGACATTGCCAATGCCTGTGGTAGGTTTGCGATCCTCGTTTATTGTGGAAGAGGGCTGTTGTAGTTGTTGTGGTTGCGGCTGCGGTTGCTGTTGCTGTGGTTGGTCGCGTACCAGAAACAGATCAAGCATCTGTTTTCCGACAGAGAAACATTGCTTTTGAAGCACGTCCATATCGGTGGGTGGCAGACGCGTCAATTCCAAGAGTACATGCTTAATAATGCCGAGGATGATGGGGGTCGTAATGCCTGCTTTCGAGAGGGCTTGTTGGCTGTTACTACGCAGACAGGACAGCATAAATTGGATGGTGACTACCCAGACGGGCAGAGAAGAAGGCGTAGCCAAAGAGAGAGTCAGGGTAAGGTCCTCAAAAAGCTGGCCAAGCGGAAAAGGCTGGTTAGCAGCGGCATTCGTTGTTGGATGCATCGCTCCTGGAGAGGCTTTCTTTGGGTTAATGGGTATGATCCGGAGCAGATTATTCAGAAAGGTCAAAAGCCGCATCGTTTTTGCGATCGTGACAGGTGGCTCACGATACATGAGCATGATCCGTTTAAGTGGTTCGGCCTAGTCATTTATAAGTATCTATCGAGAATACATGCGCGTTTTCTATCGTATCGAGTACTGTACCATGTTCCCAACCATGCAGGCCCTCAAAAAGTCACTCGTGAGCGTGTTGTAGTCGATCCGACTCGTCTGTAGTGGGAATGCGATCATTGAGTTGTCATAGATTGGGAGCTGATCAATGATCGATTCAGGCATATCCGGGTGCAACAAGTTCAATCGTCTGCGCTTGGGAGGTTTTCTGCTAAAAAATCTGTATTTCTTCCAGTCAAAGCGCGTTCTCTTGTCAAAAGAGTCGATACTCACCCGCAGTACTGCCGAGCAACGCTCTCCACGGGCTGATTCTTTAAGTTAACGAGAATGAGCTTCTGGAGTACAGGAAGCGAAACGGTTGATGCTTACAGCTGCATTTCCGTCCTGAATATCAGCAAAAAGCCGAGAAATGACAGTACGCAAGGACTCCATGACGGGTTGCTATCGACGGCGTGTTTCCTCCTGTCTGGACAAGCAGGAACGAAGCAATGTTCTTCATTTGAGCCGCGCCCGCGCTCAAGCCTTAGTTGATTGGCGGGATCTGAACTTATATGTGGAGAGCGGGCGTTCGACTGAGGAAGGGAGCGCACATATCAAAGATCTGTCTTCTATCTTCCTCTTTAATATGACTAACCCCAATGTAGTCTTGTCAATATTGGTAGAGCAGAGGTACGGTATCACTTTTTAGTATTATCCAATAGTAAGATTTAGTATGTAGGACAACTCAAAAATTAGCAGCGAGAACAAGTGAAAAGAAATGGCAGAAAGTCTCTACTGAAGCAGCCCAATAAACTGAATGGTTCTATTATACTCGGATACCAAGATAGGCTATACCAATAACTGATGTGGATATCACGAGTGATAAGTTTTCGTTACAACTTCTGCATATGGGGACTAGCCCGGATTGCCGGACACTCAGGTCGTATGCTCCATATATAGCCTCGCTTTTCTTTTACCGACCCCTCGGCTAATCAATGGTCCATTAACGTATGCAAATTCCGCACACGATTGTTTCTATCCCTTTTTTTGAGTGTGTCCCGTAAAGCAAATGTCTAAAAATCCTGAACTCCCGGCCAATCTCATGCACAAGACCTACTAGATAACGTTTATCGCAAACGAATGAATCTCTCTGCACAGGCGGGACATGAATGAAGCGGTAATCAAATATAATGGGATAGTACTATGCACAAGACAAACAAAAGAAAAACAATCTGTAAGAGACGAATGGTTGATTTACGTAGTTGAGACCATGCTATGAAATTTTTATTGGCATCTATGAATGTCGAGAATTCGTTTTTTAGGTATGAATAAAAGAATAATACAAAAGGTATGTGTTGAACATAGGTACAAAGAAAGAAAGAAGAGAAAGAATCGCAAATATAATACAAGGGAGAAATGAGGTAAAAGAAAAGGAAGATGAGAAGCGTTCGCAAGCTTTTTGAAAAGGTTCTAGGTCACCCATTTCAGTTCTTGTTTTCGTCTTCATCGAGGATGTTGCGCAAGATGACGCAACGGCGCTCGAGCAAATCCAAGAAGCCGCGCATCTGCTGCTTGCTAAGCCGGGCCAACAAGGCGCGGAAGCGGGTGTCGTCGTCGCCGCCTGAAGTGGGCAAAGACGAAGATCCCTCCACGACGTCGCCCTCAGGCCAGTCGCGACGGCGTTTCTGCACAGTCGGCTTGCACATCATGGCAGGTCGGTTCTTGTGGTGCATCTTGGAGTAGAGACCGCAAGCGTTGCATACAGGCTCGCCCCGCTCGTTCTTGCGCCAGAGAGGCGTGCTCGTCTGGAGACAGTTGGCGCACCGCGGTGCGTCTTCCATCGCGGACGGGTAAAGAGGGCGGAGAAGAAGGTCTGCTGGGGAGGTCGGGATCGAAGGGGTGGCAGTAGGCGTGACAGGCGAAGTTGAGGCAGTAGAAGTGGGTGTAGGGAGGGCTGTGGTGGGAGAGGGAGTGGGAGTGGCAGCGAGGGTGGTGGAGATCTTTTGTTTCTTGGCAGCGGGCTGCTGCTGCTTTTGGCGGATATGAAGCGGGCGGTGTGTATTGTATTGCTTGTAGTAGAGACCACAGGCGTTACAGAGCGAGTGTGCCCGGTCTGGAGTACGGCGCCAAAGCGGCGTCTTGGTCACATGGCAGTTGAAGCACTCGATCTGCCGGGCAGGCCGAGCATTCTTCACCGGAGTAGCAGCCGTCCCAGGCGCCGCTACCGTGGTTGTGTTTGCGGCCGTAGCCGAGGGAAGAGGAGGCGTGGGTACATTGCTATTGCCTTGTGCATTGTTCGACGCGGCCGCGGCAGCTGCTGCAGCGGCGGCTGCAGCAGCCATGGCTGACAAAGTTGTGCTGTCTACCACAGCAGGCTGGGGCTCAGGCGTCGTGCTGCAGGACGAGCTGCCTGGCGTCGACACGGGCGAGTCATCCTCGTCGTCTTCAAACTTGACAAACTGCTCAATATCCTCGGCGCTGGTCTGCTGCTGCTGCTGCTGCTGTTGCTGTTGCTGTTGTTGCTGCTGAGAATGCTGCTGTGTCTGAGGTTGTTGGCAGTAGAGGCTGGTGAGGGTCTGAAGCATGTTGGGGAAGTTTTGCAGAAGCGACGGATCAATGAAGATATCATTGGAGGGGGGGTCGAAGAGCATGTCGCCGCCTTCCTTGCTGGACAAAGGATACTTGAGCAAGAAGTCGCCTCTGGTATCTGTCATGGCGTGTGCTTTTTTGAAAACTTAGAGAGAGTGGAACAAGACGTGTGGTTACTAGGCCAGGGTCACCGAGTTTATTTTATTTTTTTTTTCGTGTCCATATCCGTCTGCGTGTCTAGTAGCCCGTCTAATTCCCCGCCCCGGGTTCCTAGAGTATATGTGCATGCAAACAAAGCTTACATGTGTTCACACACACGTAACCGTACGCCACATTTTTTTCTACTTCTACATTTCGACTCGTTTATAATAAGCGTTGGCACCACCCTGTGCAACTTTTGACAACGATGGTGCCATGTGTGTATGGATCCTTTCGTTTGTTGTTTTCCACGTAGCCAATATATTATGTCCGTGCCTGACTCACATTGTGTGTTTGACCAATCACGAAGCGCAAACCGATCTGTATACAGCCAGATAGTTGCGTGCTTGGTCGCCATGCTTATCGGTCCAATCACATGTGAGGATCCGCGCGGTTATCTTCGGACAGAAAAAAGAGCGGACCTTTTCTGAGCGAGTGTCACCAAATCCGAGCAATTCTCGGGTGCACAACCAATGTGATGGGGATAAGAATGTCCCGTATGTTCGGTGACGAAAAAAATATACCCAACCGATCACGCTGTTGGGTCTGCCCGGCTGGAGTGATCATAATTTGGTATCTAATTCTATGATTTTTCAGGGCAATAGGGGTTTCGGGCCAATGCGAGCTCCAATTATGCTTATGAGGATCGTCGAGCCGACCGACGGGAAAGCGAATACCGTCTGAAACTTGGTCGGTGCAACGTCCAACGAAGCCACTGAGTCGAGGTACTCGTTTAGAATAGGTCAATAAACTTAACTGGGGCTAGTACGATAATGGATAATCAATGCTTGCCAAGGTAACAAGGCATTGAACTGTGCTCTCAAGGTCCGACTTATCGCATCCAATGATTGGGTCAAAAGTTCTTGATCCGATGCTTTTCCACCAACGAGTGTTTTCAGCGGTTTTCTCCGCACGTGAGATGATTTTCCCGTCCACTTGCTTTTTTACCCTTCTGGTTCTTTGCTTTGAAACCTGCACCTGACATCACAGAACGTTGCCTGAAGTAATAGAAAAAATATTAGGAACTGGGGAATTTTCTATAGGAGCAGACGATCTTTGGACTATTTTCGGAGACACTTCCGTGCCTGCCAAGGCAATTCTATTTTTCTTTTACCCGTGCTCCCCGCCTGTTGCGGCCGAATAAAATGAATTAGGGCTAATTAATTTGTGCTGTATACGTTGCTGCCAACAAATGCAGGCTTCAACGTTCATGAACAATGCTGCAGGAAAGAATTTTATGTTGAAGTGGCTTGTCCACTATTAAGGTTTCCGTCGTAACCTGGTAAACCTTCCGGCTCACGTGAATCCCATGCCCAAGAGGATCACTCTTATTACAAAGCATGTAACCCAAAAATGGGTCTGTGTTTAAAGACTATTGACATGCCTTTAACAGCGCGTGGGGTAATCCAGATAATAAAAATGTAACATATGATAATGGGTATAAGCACTATCCCGCGTGTTCCCATTGCCGCTTTTTTTAACCTTGTCTCCATTTAAGCGCTGTAGAAATGCCTTACATATATTCGCAGACGTGGTATCAGGACAAGATGAGTAAACCATGTCATTTACTGTGGATGCACGCCTTCTTTACGTCTACCGAGACAAACTTTTGCTGTTTGTTACTCCAGACGATATACAATACCATTCACAGACGTCTCTCAAGGTTGAAATGACGTATTCACATATACACATACTAAAAGGAAGCCTCCTGTTTCTTAATAAGAGAAAATATTTGACTTGACTTATATGTCTTGTGAGAATAAGACACGATGATTAAATGAATGGATCAAGAACATGAAAGCTAACAGTGGTACTAGCAAAATGGAACTACTTCTATCAGAACTGGCTAATTGAGAATAGACCATGTAGACTAATAGTTGTCCGTTTGTCAGGGAACAACATAGAAGAAGAAATATTTACTACACGATAAGTATGTAATGCAACTTGTATCATTAAATTATACTATAATATTCTTCATATGCTGCTCGTCTATCTTAAAGAAAATTAAGCCTTGCCAGACACATGCCTTCGTACCGACATGTACGTTCTTCCGATGTCCATATTTTTTGGGGCCTGAAAATACTCTATGCGAATTCATCTCCACCACATCACAGACGTATTTGTTGGAAGGGCAGTTTACCAGGCACGAACAACTTCACTATTGGGTGTTAGTAAAGTATAAAGTCTAGTACGGACTTGGTCACGCATCTTAATTTGACAGTGACATAGCATACTACGACTGTGATCTGGGTGGTTTAGTCGGTCAGTGACGAGTTTGGATATTAATTACGAGTAGTAGATGAGGGTCAATTCTATAAATTCCTTGAGTACCCATATACTTATTCCTGATGGCCTGTAATTATGTGATAATCGTACTATTTAAAAGCTTATTGTTAAGCTGCAATACCTACGTATATTAGGATTATATATCCAAACATTGATTTTATGGTGATCGTGAACTGATACAATAGTAACGATTGACAATGCGCATCATTGCTTTTTTCTACTTGTGAAGCAAGACATCTTATAATTGATGTATACGTCAAAGAAAGTGTCAAGGTGATTGGGCACCGTCCAATTAATTATCTTTGAGACGGGAGATCTTGCCGGAATTTTACATCATGCGTATATATACGTAGGATATGCACTTGGTAAAGACGATAATACGCGTCTCATTGGAATGTAAGAGTGTTCAGCACCCCCAGCAGCATAAATACTACCATTATTACATCGAAGTCTTTTAAATTATGGATTGTGCGGTTTTCATATGGCTCTTAAACGAGCGCGTCACGTAGACCTTCACTCAGGAGGAAGTACGCTTCCATAGCTGCACTGTTTATATGTAACCGTTGTTCGTTCCTTTTCTCCTAGAGAAGATACTATTAGTTTCCAGTTTGTACTTTTGCCACCTAAGTACTGTAGAAAAATCTTTCACAAAATCGGCGGTCGTAAATAGCCAGGCAAGTAACAGTAACGTAGTAACAGACTGAGCAGCGGTGGGTTTTAAATGATTACCAAATTTAGCAGGCACCAGCCAGCCTCAGGTGGACTGCTATTTTCGCAAGTTGTTTGTCTCCTCCGCTTGTCACCGTTTACATTTTATTATATATTAACAATAATAACATGCTGCGCTCAATGACACAGCATGTTGGCGTCTTCCAGCGTCTCTACTCGACTGCAGCGACCAAGACTACACCCGCGTACTTTGTGAACCGTACTAAGACCAACGGTCTGCCTGTCTACACCGAATTCAAGAATGGCCGTACCAATGAGTCGACTGTCATTCGCCGTATTGACGGTGACGCCAACGCCCTCCTGAAGGACCTCCAGACTACGCTGTTTACGGACGCACCAGAGAACTTTGCCCTCGTCAAGCAACGCTCGAACGCCATCCACATTAAAGGCATTTACATGAACGAAATCAAGGAGTGGCTCATTGAGAAGGGCTTCTAGAGGAGAAACCGCCTCTGTACATATCAAAAAAAGTTTTCTCTCTTTCACCTTTATCATCACATGACGCGATCCACTCAAGCACACACACACACACGCACACACACACACACATACACAAACCTACAAACCCTATTCGATAGACATTCCATGTAGTAAAAGAAACGTTTGCATACCTGTTATTTTGGTTCCAAGTTTGCTGGAAGGGAGGATTTCGATTTTGGACATGGAAATAAGGAGCACTATTAGAAATGCCGCGTTCCCACGCCTTTGCTCTTGACAGGGTCTGCTTGTTCTGTTTCCTTTTTCACTCTGTCTAACATGCTTCGTCATTGCTCCATTGCGCGTCGTCTTCCTCTCACACGCACGCCTTGGCGTGTAACACACCGGATGGTGGTAAGCCCCTTTTGCCAATAATCTAGGCAGTTCAACTTAGTGTGTATTGTTCCTTCTATTAGGCCTCGGACACGACGGCCAAGAAAGCCGTGGTGGAGCGAACCCAAGCTGACTGGTCTAATGCTGAAAAGTTCACAACCGAAATGAAGTTCCTCGCCACCCTGGACCGCCCACTCCAGGCTTACCGCGTCATGGATCATACCGGAAAAGTACTCAAGCCAGACCACGAGCCAGACATGACCAAAGACGAGATCCTGTATTGCTACCAAAAGATGGTGCAGCTCAACGTCATGGACAGCGTCATGTATGAAGCACAACGTCAGGGAAGAATCAGCTTCTACATGACGCATTACGGCGAGGAAGGCATGATTGGCTCAGCAGCCGCGTTACAGCCTGACGACGTGGTCTTTGGTCAGGTATGGAGCAAATCAGGGATCAGGATGACGTACACCTGCTTAAGATTCATTGTAGTATCGAGAGGCTTTCATGCTCCTGTACCGTGGGTTCACCCTCGATGAGATGATGAACCAATGCTTCACGAACGACAAGGACTACGGCAAAGGACGACAGATGCCTATCCACTATGGGTCACGCAAACTCAACTTCCAGACCATCTCCTCCCCGCTTGCGACCCAAATCCCCCAGGCTGTGGGTGCAGCCTATGCCATGAAGCTTTCTGGACAAAAAACATGCAGCATCTGTTTCTTTGGGGAGGGTGCCGCATCCGAAGGCGATTTTCATGCAGGCATGAACATGGCCGCCACGCTTAATAGTCCCGTGATCTTCTTTTGGCATGTGTTGTTTGGTGCCTGAAACTCGTGTATCAACATTGCTAACTCTATGTGTGTATGTATACTTTACATACTGTTTGTTTAATTAACTTAGCCGCAACAATGGATACGCCATCTCCACACCGTCTTCGGAACAATACAAGGGTGACGGTATCGCAAGCCGTGGGTTTGGCTATGGTATGGAAACTATCCGGGTCGATGGTAACGATATCTGGGCTGTATACAATGCTACACGCGCTGCACGTGCCATCGCCGTTGAACAACGCCGACCGGTGCTAATTGAGGCCATGACGTACCGTATCGGCCACCACAGCACCTCGGACGACTCAACAAAGTACCGTGACCGCAAGGAAGTCGAGCAGCGCGCTCAGTTTGATAACCCTGTGACACGTCTGCGCCGATTCCTCGAGGCGCGCCAATGGTGGGATCAGTCGCAAGAGGAAGCCTGGCGCCAACAGGCTCGTTCCGACCTCCTCAAGAGCTTTGGCGAGGCAGAGAAGCGCAAGAAACCTGCATTGGAGCATTTGTTTACCGATGTATATGACGATATGCCTTGGCACCTGCAAGCTCAGCAAAAGGAGCTCCAGACCCTCATCGAAAAATATCCGGAATACTACTCCACGGATGAACATGCAGCATCAGGCTCCAATAACAGCAATAGCGACTCATCATAATTTCGCTCCTAATCTTCGCTCACTAGTCGTTTGTTTTTATTCGGAGGCTATGTATACATTTCGTATAGAAAACGAAAAAGAATAGAATTGTTTTTTCATTTTTTTGGGGAAAGGGAGGATGCCGATGCATGCGTGTTTGTGTGGGAGTAAGACAGTAGTTTTTGTATATGTATGTTTTTTGGTACCTTTTCGCTTTGATAATACTAATGTAAACAACAGATTTGAGTTTTGCTTGCTACGTTATACGCGTTGGAGCATAGAAATATGCACAGAAGAAAAGAAAATAAGAGTCATTTCGACAGAAAATGAAGAAAGAAAAACAATGGTACAGTGGATATGCAGATAGTGTGTTTGGGGGTGTGGCTTTGTTCGAGGGTGTTTGCTAAAAAGAAAAAGAGTGAATGTGCTTGTATGAGACGCAATGGGTTCAGAGAAAGCGAGAGAGAGGATAGACAAAGATTACTGTGTGTGATGTGTGTGTACAAGGGCGGGAATGTAGAGATGGGGGGGATGGTTAGATGGGGTTGGAGCCGTATGTACGCGTGTTCTCTTTTTTTTTTCTTGATTGATGAGATTTACATCCAGTTCAGAGCCGGGGCATCTTGATCGACATCATCCTGTTTGGTGGTCGTCATTTTTTCATCGCGCGACTGGGTACTAGACCCATCGCCTTCTTTGATCAAGGCAGAGCCGCGAAACTGATTACTGCCAAAGGCACTTGCGTCGTCATGAAGCATTTGCTGCGCGTTGTTTGGGTGCGCCATCGGGGAAGGTGCTGCAGCAGGCGTCGAGGCACCTGTCGTCTGCGTCGTGGCTGCGGCGGCGGCGGCAGCAGCGGCAGCTGCGGTCGTGACGTCTGCAGTGTTCCACGACATGGAGTTTGTGGGCGACGACGAAGGCGGCGTCAGCAGTGACGACGGCTGCTGTTGAGACTGCTGGTGCGTTTGCTGCGAAGCACTTCCAGTCGCACCAGTTGCGCTTGACGTCGCAGCCGGGGAGTATTGGTACACGGCCGACGAGGCGCGCGAAAGCGGGTGCTGCATGTCATCGTGCGCAGGGTACCCACCGGCATAAGCGTAGGTGGCGTACATGCCTTGCTGATGCTGGTGCTGTTGTTGTTGCTGCTGATGCTGGCTCTGTTGCTGTTGCTGCTGGGTATGATTGTGGTATGGGTGGTGTTGGTTGTGATGGCCGGTAGAGTAGTAACCGCTCGGAACAGGCGTCGAAGGTTCCACAGCAGCCCCGCCGTTGCGATGGTGGTGATGGTGGTGATGGTGATGGTGGTACGGATGATCGTGCGGCACATTCATTGGGTTATACACGTTATAGTTGGCTCCTGACGCTGCTCCTTATAGAATACAATGCAGAATTTTTAACGTTGTATTCTCGGATACACAAATATTTTCTGGCGCTGCATCAAAAGCATACCTGGGGTGCATGGGCCGCTGTGGCTCCGGGCAAGATTAGCTGCTGGTCTTTGCAGATGATGATGATAATGCTGCTGCTGCTGTGTTTGCTGAGCCTGTTGGGCTGGCATGTGACGTCCGCTGCTGCTGTAACCATACGGGTAATTGCCATAGCCAGCCACAGCTGCGGCGGCCTTGGCAACATTGGCGTCGGCAGACATGGAGCGACCATCTCGGTAGCGACGGCTCGCGGCGGCTGTCGACAGGGAAGAAGCCCAGGCTTCGGGCCGGTAGGGTGACGGCGCAGGATCGCTTCCGGAACGACTGTTCCGACTCCGCATCGACATTGAGTGGCGTGTGCGGTTCTCAGCCTCCGCAGCGCGGTAATCCACCATCCAGTACGACCCTTTTCCGGGCTCATTGATGGGCCGTGCGACGCGCACGAAACTCTTGTTTAGCGACAAGTTGTGTCGGATCGAGTTCTGAACATGAAAATAAAAAACGAAAACCAAAAAAAAATTAGCCACGTTACCATTCTAAATGGGTTGACTTGCCCTAAAGAGTAGCAAGAACCAAAAAAAAATTTTTTTTGTTGGGCGCAAGATACGTACCTTCCAACCGGTGCCGGCCGTGCTATAGTAAGGGTAGTGCTCAATGACCCACTGGTATATTTCGCTCAGTGTGAGCTTCTTTTGCGGGCTATTCTCGATGGCGTATTTGATAAGTGTGGCATACGAATACGGTGGTTTGCCCTCGGTATTTTTCTCCACATGAATGTCCTTTGTGGACGGGGTACGATGGCGTTTCGGCTGACTGCTGCTGTTCTTTTCAATGGAACCTGACGGCGAGGGTGTGGGCTGGCCGTGGTTGTGGTGATAAGGCATGTGCTGCTGGTCATCGTCTTGATACGCCATCTGCATCCATGCCGCCGCTGACGGTGGAACATAGTTGGATCCAGCCGTGGAGGTGGACCGACGCGAGTCCGACATGTCGTCCGCGTGTTCGAGATGATGTGGATGGTGTTGAACGTGGTGGTTCAGCTGTGCAGGGGCGACAACCGGTGGACTGGCAGCGCTGTTGTCGCTGTTGTTGCCGGCAATGGCGGTGTTGATAGGCGGCAGCTGCGTGCCATAGTATGACTGAAATCGGTTGACAACTTCGGGCGTCGCAGAGGCGGCAGCGGCGGCGGCAGCGGCTGCAGCCGCTGCCGCTGCTGCCGCGTCCTGATCAGATTGACTGTTGAAGGACTGTTGCTGCGAGTAGGTAGTGCCGTGCATGTTTCGTGGGTATGGTTGAGGGTGGCGGGATGCTGCTGTTGATGTAGAAGAAGTAGGGCGGACTATGGCTGTTGGGTCAATGGTGGTATGTAGGGCAGCAACAGACATGTACCGTTATGTGTTTGTTTAGGCAGCGACAATTGGGTATGGATTTAGACAAGAGTAGTGGAGAAAAAAAAGAGCAGCAAGCAATCCATGGACCACATTTTTGTTTTAAATGAAGGCCTCGAAACGGGGGGCGGAAGTCAGCTGCCCACCATTGTGTTGAAAGTGGTAAAGTCTATGTTGCCTTTTTCTTCAACCTCCTTCTCCTCACACTTTCTCTTCTCCTCTCCGCCCCCTTTCCCGTTTGAAATCCTGTCGCCCTCGCCTGATATGTGCACACCCAATAGCCGTAACATGGAGTCCTGCGCTTCTGCTTCTGCTACTGTGCTTGGCGTTTTTCACACGTAGCTTACTTTTTCTCTTTTTTCTTCATCTTCCTCTCTCTCTCTCCCCCCCCCCAATCCTCCCGAGCGCTCCCCCCTCACTTTTTTATTTTTTATTTTTTGCATGTGGCAAGAACTTTAATTTGGCGCGGACCGCTTAGCATCTGCGGCTCCCGGAACTGCAATCCGGCAAAGTCTCTTTTGGTAAATCGAGGCCCGTCCATTTGTTGCTACCCAACAAACAGGAGTGCGGCCGGCCCTGAGCTTGCAGCCAACTTTTATTTCACACATGGTTTTTCATTACCTCGTTATCTCTCTTTATATTGCTTGACATGTGCGTCTATGTAAATATGTACACAAGCATATTTTTTTGTCATGTTGATGTGTATATGTGTGTATGTGTGCTTCAGACACATCCCTTTTTTTTTTTCCTGATCCCCTTTCAAACAGAGATCTTCAAGGCTTTTGTGTTTGCTCGAAGCAACAAAGGACACACCCGCAAAAAGGAAGACACCAAAAATAGTGAACACATTGCATCGTGTTTCAGGCGTCCGAAAAAGGACAGATGGAATTACGCCATGGATGAATGAGTTGCAAAAGCAACTAGGCGCTGGGTCACCGCCTCAATCAGTAGGTCGGAGCTGCTTCCGTCGCCCGTCTGTCAAGCGGTGTTTCAGAACCCACTCTTCGCTGCTCGCCCGACTTGTTTCCCACTCGGCCATCACGTTTGGATTGCCAGAGTCTGTTCTTGTGCTACCTCGGACGAACGCCGGCTGAGCCTGTCATTCTCACACACACTTACTCACGCTCTCCTCCCCCTTTTATCTTATGGTTTCGCCTTGTTGTATCATCAGTCAATCCCACATGGAGTACAAACAAACTGTAAACCAAGATCGACAGACGCGTTGTGTACGCTCGCAACCAATACACACATACATACATACGCACACACATATACGTACACACAACAACGTGGTCAGTGCGAAGAAAATAAAGCGCGAATTCTATTATCTTGATTATTCAATTTGCTTGCTTGCTTTTCAATGTGTGTGCGTGTGTGTAAGTGTCCGTGTCTTTCTCCGCATGCGGCTCCTATTGAGGGGGCTGCTGCTGGGATGTTTCTCCACCGGCAGGTGGCGGTACAATAGGCTGTCCCTGTAAACAAAACGCATGTAAACATCCAACCCATAACATTATGCCTATCTTTCTCCATCGTCATGCCCCACAAAAGACAATGTGCATATATAAAACAGAAAATCAAAACTTACCGAAGATACCTGGGTCATTAGATCCCAGACCGTCATTTTCATCTCCTTCATCTTTGCCTTTTGCTCTTCCATCTCACGCTTCATCATCTCGTCCTGCTGCTGACGCATCTGCTCGTGCTCAGCCGCAAAGGCTTCGCGCATCTGCTTCCGCATGGCTTCAAGCTGGGTCGGCGGGGGGCCTTCCTCCTGAGGGGCACCGCTCAGCAGCGTACGAAGGTTACGCTTCGATGTGGACTGCTTCTCCTGCTCCCACTGCAGTCTGTGCTGTTCGTTCATTGCCTTTTCCCACTGGGCCCACTGCTCCGGAATATCCTTGCCGTTAAAGTTCTTGAGGATAGGCCGGACGTCGTCCGGGTTCATCATACCCACAGCTAAGCCAAGGGTTAGAGTGTATCTCACAAGATGAGTTCATGCGTTACCTTCCAGGAATGGAATATACGACAACAATCCATTGTCGTTAGGATCGCCCTTGAAGGGCTTGAGCTCAATACCATTTTCGGGCTGCATCGAGAAGGCGTCCGGGTTCGAGTCCATAATGATGACTTTGCCGAGATCACGGTTGAGATGCGACAGGTCCTTGACATATTTGCCATTTACGTAACGGGTCGCCTCGCGGTACAGACGGTACATCGAGTATTGATAAGGATCCAGTTTTTCCAGAATGGGCATCGCGTTCTATGTAAAGGAAAATATTAGAACTGGGTGCGGCCAGTGCAATTCACACGCATCCTAATGTAGTCTAAACGCTTACCATCGAGGTCTGCGAGGTGAAGATCACGATCTCGAAGAACTGCGACATGTAGGCCAAGAAATAGTCGACACCAGGCCGCTTTGCATGGCGCCAACCGTGCTTGGGCTAGATAAAAAAAAAGAGTATGAGATCCATCGAAACAGATAGATAAGAAAAGGGTGAAACAGATCTCGACTTACATCCCAAGTGGAGTGGACTAGCGTATCATCCAGGTTAATAACAAGTGTGAAGGGGCGCTGGTAAGGCTCAGGAAGCGGATCAGGCAAAAGCTTCTCCCACATGGGCTCGCTCATTTTCTAGATGGAACACCTGCATTTTAGATCTCTTTTCTTCCAGTATATCATGCTTCCTTACGTTTTGGAATTCTTGGTAACGATCGCAACACCGGTGGTAGGCAGCACTGAAGGGATCCTCAGAAACATACTGTCCCAATCATCCTTTCTCATCAGTTCTGTTTTGTTCAATGCGCCCCAGCTCTTTTCCATTCTTCCATTACCTTGTCCTCTCTACCATCATCAAAGGGACGACCTTGAGTGTATAAGATGCATATCAGTTGACTGTGTCTCTCCTATGAAAAAAAAGGTCTCGTTTTCCGTACCGTAATAAAAGAGAGCACCAAGAGCACCACCTGTGACAGCACCGGTACCGAGCGCATATGCCTTCCAGTGGCTATCCTTTTCACCCGAAGCCTTGGCGGGTTTGCGGTCACCCTTCGGCAAGGTCGCTTTGCCTTTGCTCGTTTTTTGTGCCAATGCTTCCTCTGCCAATTGGTGAGCAGCATTGCTGGTCGATTCCGAAGGAGTTTTGCTCGTAAACGAACGCGCAAAAGTAGCGCGCTGGCGGCATGCTGAAGAACGGAGGAAGGATCGCAACATTGTTTAAAACGAGACCCAAGTCAAGTGCAACTTGCGTTATTTTTCCCAGCCGCCCGCCTGTCTCTTTCGCGCCTGTATTTCAGCCCAGTCCTTTCGCGCCACCCGCAAGCTCAGACAGTAAATGCGCCAAACTAAGGAACAGTGGCTTATACCTGCGGAGCTTCGACTGATGACCTGCTGGAGAATATCACCCCGGGGTGCGGTTCGTCTCACGCATGAACTACAAGACAAGAACAAGTTAAAATAACCGTTTGGTTCACGCACGTCAATATGCACTTCAGAAATAAAAGGGGAAATTGTACGGTTGAGTATCTCAATTTGGGTTGCCACGATACATGCTGACGGCAAATTATGATTTCCGCGGTGTCGCCATCATGGAAGCTACTAGATCAATCAGATATTAGCTACAAACTTATAGTTGAGAAATTCTGTGGGAGCATATAAGGCAACTTCTCATGTAAATGCAATGGATGACACGGATGCAACCATTTTATCTTTCGTAAGTTAGGAGGAGGAACTTTTAACACATCGTTCAAAGCTTAATTACATAAGAAACCACTTTTCTCCGCGGCAGTTGGAGTAAAAGCATGTGCATATTCGAAGGACACTCACCAGTGCTTAATCGCGTTGGTGCCTCCTCTTGGCATGCACAAGGTGCCAAGTGCGTGTGAAAATGGTGCACGTTGTATCACCAGGTTTGCATTCTGTGCTGCGATAATTTTACTGCTTATTATCACTCTATATATCGGTAGTAAATAGGACAGAGGCTTCTCTCTCCAGTATTTTCCATGATTACTTCGCCGCTCCTGGGGTTAAATATCACATCATGTACCTCCGTCCCTAAGTATGATAGAATTCTTTGGAGAAATAAATTGTAGGTTTGAGCCTGAATTATTTTTTCTTTCGCATCGGCGGTGTGGCGACCTCACATAACGTTCGTTACTGTTGCGCACAAGCAGACGTGTGTTCCAACGAATGACATGCCAATGTTATGATCGGAAAACCAATAGCAGCAGGAATGAAGGCCCATGGACGTCATGTCCATTAATTTTAGGTTTAGCAAGTGTCCTGCTGTATTTTATTTTTTGTCTGGTTATTCGCCAACCCATATCTTATACCGGCCATTGGCTGATCAAGAAGTTAGTATTTCATCAAAGTATCTCCGATATACCTAGTTCGATGCTCTTTTAAATGGTAATGCCTCCGTGGAACAGATATGTGTATCGAAGCACAGAAACGCAAACGCCGCTGTATAGGTCAAATCAAACTTTGCCATTGTCTTTCCAATATTTTCTTTACGAGTCCATCATGGTACACCGATGGCATAGAAACAAAGGCAGAAAGAATTAAGAGGCCTGAAGAAAGACAGATAATGGCAATAGACAGATTATGTCGGATGATGTGAGTGGGTTGCTACTGGTGCGTGCGGGAGAATGGAGTTTGAACCTCATGTCTCGTGGAACATCCAATCGATCCCATCCTGAAGGTACACACACACGCATCACACAGACGCACGCAAAGCCCACGCTCTCGCGCGGGTGCGCGACTCTCGGCTTTTGATGATGCCGCGGAATATTGCCCATTTTCTTTACAAATTTGCGCAACAATACAACGGATCTGTCCTGCGTCACTACGCATTGCGACAAAGTTCTTGTACATGAAGAACAATGTGTTCTCTCATGTGTATTTTTATTTTTGCAATGGAAGAACAAAAGGGTATTGTGTGATGATCGGCTTCTTTCGAGGGAAACAGAAAGACGTTTAGGAAGTATTCTGCGCGGGGAATTTAATCGATGTTTAGGTAATACTCCAAAAGGGGAATTTGAGGCCTCGTCGCAAATAGCAAAAATTCCGTACGGTGCAAACAAGTGCAGGCCGTATGACTGTGCGAAATCAGGTGCGTCAGGGTAAAAGAAGTCTGATTTGCGGGGTCCCACTCTCAATCGCCTTTCTCCGGAGTTGCAAGCGGGGTCCCCGGCCTTTTTCCCCACACGAAATAATTCAGCGCACACTAGGGAACTCGATGATCAACCGAGTGGTATATATACCACCCACAATCTATCCCATTTTCTAACTTTCTCCACACTTTTTCTCTCTTTCTCTTTTCTCACTAGCTTGCTCAACATGGCTCCCATTGTTGCGGTCAAGTCGTCGAAAGGCGATCCGAATATCAAATCAGATGCCGGCGCAATCCTCTATGTGTATGTCCATTGCTTTCAATAATAAACACCGACATCTCGACCCACATTGATCTCTTACGCTACCACCCTTTACAATAGCAACACAGCCTTTGCTGCCATGGGCGGTTTCCTCTTTGGTTGTACGTATCTTCACCTCTTGAATTATTTTGTACACCGTCACTCGCTTTTTTCTGGAAGGCTCATTTTTTTTTCTGCATCACAGATGATTTTGGTGTTACCAGCGGCGTCATCGCTATGGACACTTTTCTCAACTACTTTGCTCCGCTAACACCCGGTCTCAAGGTAAGGTTTCATCGATTAACATATCTGCAGCATCGGCTTACGAAGATACGATCTGCGCGATTTGCTAGGGTGCGCTCAACTCGCTCATGGGCTGTGGTGCAGTCTTTGGCTGTCTTATTTCCGGCTGGATGTCGGACCGCTGGGGTCGTCGTGACAGTATCTGCGTTGCTTCCCTTGTCTTTATCGTCGGTGGTGTCCTGCAAGCTGCCTCTCACAACATTGAGATGCAGTTGATTGGTCGTTTCATTTCGGGTCTGGCCGTGGGTGCCTGCTCCGTGCTTTGTAAGTGGTTTACTCTTTCAGCCATTTCCCGCACTTCCCGCGAAGGGGAGGGCGTACAGAAACAAACTTTACGTATACGTATGCTCATAACGATATTATTCAGCACCCATGTATAATGCTGAACTGGCTCCCAAGGAGATCCGTGGTCGACTTGTCGGTTTCCAGCAGCTCATGATCGATACCGGTATGCTTTGCTCGGGCTGGCTCGATTATGGCACGGCCTACATCACCAACGACTGGTCGTGGCGCATTCCTTACCTCGTCCAGATCATCCCCGCCCTTATCCTCGCTACCGCACCTTTCTTCTTACCTCGCTCGCCCCGTTGGCTAGTTGAGAAAGGTCGTATTGAGGAGGCTCACCGCGTCCTCGCCAAAGTCCACGGCCACGGTGACTTTGATCACCCCTACGTTAAGCAGGAGCTGCGCGAAATTCAGGACAACGTCGAACTCGAGAACAATGTGGCTGTGACTAACTACTGGGAAATGCTCAAGTCCAAGAGAAACTCGCGTGTCCTCTGGGTTGGCTGTTCTATTGCTGTGTTCCAGCAGCTCACCGGCGCCAACGTCATCATGTACTATGCTCCTACCATGTTTGCCCAAGCTGGTCTCAAGGGTTCACTCTCGCTTCTCGCCAACGGCATTGACTGTAAGTATCAGAGAATATAAGGGCTGCAGACCGCAAGATACTAAATCCTCATTCTTTGAAGACGCTGTCATGGTTATCTTTTGTATCCCCGGCATGTGGCTCATTGATCGTATCGGTCGTGTCAAGCTTATGGCCATCGGATCGGCGGGTATGTGCGTCTGTTTCTTCATCATGGCCGGTCTGTACGGTGGCTGCGGTTACACCGACTGGGACGAGGCAAGCTTGAGCCACGTCGTCAACATGTCCGAGCATCCTCAAGCCGCGAACGCTGTGATTGCCTTCATCTTCATCTTTGTCGCTTTCTACGGTACGACCTGGGCCCCTACCGCATGGGTATACATTGCCGAGATCTTCCCTCTACGTATCCGTTCCAAGGGTTTCGCTTTCGCATCAGCTCTGCTATGGTGTGCGAATATCCTTGTCGGTCAAGTCACTCCTATTCTGATGGACAAAATCACATGGGGTACCTATCTCGTTTATGGCGCCATTGGTCTTATCATGCTGGTCTGGATCATCCTCTTCGCTCCTGAGCCCAAGGGTCTCTCGCTCGAAGAGATGGAGGTCGTCTTCCATGGTCCTATCATCGTCACCAAGCTCGACTATGATGCCTATCTCACGGCTCACCACGCAGAGATCGACCGCATTCGTGCCGAGGTTGAAGCTGCCGATCCTGCCAAGAAGCGTGTTACCGATGCCGGCATCGAGGAGAAGAAGGTCGACGCATAACGCCCTTCGTCTTTTTCTCTTTCTATTCTATACGTGTCTTATGCTCTTTTTTATCCTTCCCTTTTTTACCTTTCTAGCCAAACCATTTGTACCTTTCTTCCTTCCCTTTACTAATCCGCTCCTGTATACTATATCTTCGTACTGGTTACGTTTCACCAAAGTTACATACAATTTTTGAATACCAATCTTTTTTCTACCTAGTCGAATCATGTTATTGACGTGTTACTGCTTTGTATGTATGCATAAATTATTGTTGACATTTTTGATGAAAGAACCCTTAGAATCCATTGCGCTTTCTACCCCGGATTGAGCCGAAGCGTTGAATGAAATCGGAGAGCGTAATTTAAAGAGTTGCACGATACTTAGACCCAGGATCTTGCTCTTTGCGTTTCTATGTTTGTCTGACCTTTATGTCTGTATATGCTCATGCACTTTACGATGGTGAGTTGATGAGCGACTCGTGTTGTCTTCTCCACGTGTAACATCTAGTGAAAATCCTAGCGTAAGGCTTCATTCTAATTATTCTATCTATGTGGCGACATAGCAAGCTCACGGTTTGGAGCGATCAAAGTTGATTACTTTTTTACCCCGTTTGGGTGGATCGGTGCTTTTTCTTTGTATCCGAGTTCATGGAGTAAATAAGCAAGAGAATGCACTTGCGGGAAAAGTGAGGCCTTCCAGCACCTATCAGGAACAGGAACTCAGGCTAGTTTTCTCTCCGCATTTTCCATATGAACGACCAAAATCTTTTACGTCCATTGTTTAGCCGAAGGAAAATACCGGAAGATTTATTCGGAAGCATTACTCAATCCTTCCCATGATGGAGATTGGCTGAAAAGGTGGACTCAAAGCTTTTCTGGATGCTTTCCGAGTTTTTTCGCTCGCTTGTCGTCGAGTTTGCATGGGACCATAGTAAAAGGTCTGTGGTGACCGGGGTGAAGGGTCCCAAAAGAACATTGGTACCATCCACCCAACTCAAAAAGTGTCGCTTGATTGGCAAGGCAATTGACGCAAAGAATCTCCATATATCAACGATGCTCCTTCTTTACCTCAACGTGTGCTTATGTACTTTTGAATGGTTCGAGGCGACCCTAGTGCTGACTTGCTTTTAAAATGTGTTGTTACACGATATGCTGCACGGGCCGCATGATGGAGTTGACCTCTCGCATGGCTTTTTTTCTTGTACATATGTACCCTGTCGCTTTACTTTATATCGTAGCAAGTATAGGATCATACCCCTGTCCATATATTCGCGCGTGTACTATAGCTCAACATTATTCGACACATCTAGTACCTTCTGCATAGGATTTGCCGCGTCTGCTTTCAACCGGAATGTTGTCGCTTCTGTACTAATCTAAACCTCGCTAGGAAGCACCTTATTTATTAAATGTCCAGTTTGGTATGCATTAGTTAGATGTTCCTTCCATCAATTCTTCTCGCGTTCCCGCGCCTGGAAACGCTAGTTGCGAGACGAAGGTACGGGGCGCAACCAATATTGCGTACAGTTCTCCACTGAACAGGACATGGTAGCAAGCAGCTAATACTTCTCTTAACAGGATTTAAGTAAGTGTTTCTTGCATGGAACAAGATGTTGTTGAAGGGTGCAAAGCGCCCTGATGCGAACTTGCCAATTCGGGGTTTACGGGGAATGGTTTCACCAACATGCAACTCAGGGTGTGAACGAAAGAAAGTGTGAATCAACGCCTCGTCTTTTTCCATCGTTTATTGCGCTTATTCACCATGAGGATTCCTGCCATTCCTTGCAATGGCAACGATCTTGTTCACGTGCAGCACTTGTACGTGCTGGACGACAGTTTCTGCATCAAGCACCCGGACAAAGGTGTCCTCTCCATTAGTTTCGATGGCACAACTATTACTCGCAAAGGTGACATATGAATTAAGTTCATTCGACACAAAGGAACCTAACATGGGTGCTTAGATTCTTCATGGGAGCCTCCAAAAGAACATGCTCGTGCTTATGATATCCAAGGCACTGTCGGGATTCTGAAGGGTTTTCGCGGTATGCTTCTTATTGTTTGAAAATGCCTGTATCTGGTGATCAGCCCGCATATTAAAAGATTTTATCGCTTCTGTAGAGACTTTTCTTGTTGTCATTATTCAGGCACAACTTCTGGGGCATGTCTTTGGTCACCCGATATTTGTGATTGAGCAAGTTGCTTGTCTCGATTTTCAGGCGCATCGGGCCCGAGAAAAGCTCAAGGTAATATTCATGCCTTCGCGTACTGAGCTCGAGTTTTAAAAAACGGTTATTACCTGTTTATTAGAAAGCCATGAAGAGCGACGATTCAGACTCGTCTTCTGACTCAGACTCGGAAGATGAAGATGTCCAAGTTACCAAAAAGAAGATGGTGATGCCGACCGCCTCCGCCTCAACACCAACTACGATACCTCTGGCTGTCAATACAACCACAATCGTCGATAGAGACACACCTCACTCACCTACACCTTTATCACCTGCTCGACGTCCCGGAAGTCCACTCATGGACCGTTTTCGCTTGTCATTCAATGCACCTAAAAAGTCAGCTGATCCACGGATGTCCACATCGTCGCGTACTTCTTCTGCCGAGGACATGTTTGCCAATATGGCCATCAATGAGGAGCTTGGTCTTGATCGTCGCCTGGTACGCCAGGTGAACGATCTCTTTGGACGATCCATGTTCCTCTTTTCCCCCGGCTATGGTAAGAAAGAAACCGCCTAGGATTATCGGTTACTCAAAATATATTCAGATATCACAAATTCATTCCAGCGATCCTTTGACAAAGGATACAATGATACACCCTTGTGGCAACAAGTCGATACCAGATTCTGGTGGAACGAGCATATGCAAAGCCAGTTCAAAGAAGCCAAGGTAAGGAGGGTGATCCATGCAAGCTATGTTGCTTACCATCCAAAAAGCTGGATGACTGGATTATTCCTGTGATGCAGGGCACGATGCAGATAGAACACTGTGAAATTGAAGGTTGCCAGTTTGAATTTATTGTGATTTCGAGGCGCAGTCGTGAACGTGCTGGTATGCGATATCAACGTCGTGGCGTGAACGAGCAGGGCCAGGTAGCCAACTTTGTTGAAACAGAGCAGATTATTATTTTTGAGGTATATATCGATAAGCATATTCGACCCTTCTAGCTTATCCGTGAAATACTTTAGCGTGATAATGAGCCGCATGTCGCATCCTTTATTCAAACACGAGGTTCAAGTAAGTTGACTGCGCAAAGCTGCTCACGGATTCTAAGTATGAATTTAGTACCCCTTTTCTGGAGCCAGTCGCCCTACAGCTTACATCCAGTACCAACCCTCGACCGAAGCGATGAGGAAAACGATGCAGCCTTTGAGAAGCACTTCAAAACACAGGAGGCACTTTACGGGCGCCAGATCGCGGTCAACCTGACGGAGCTGGTAGGTCGTGAGGCTATTATCGGCTCTGAGTATCGCAGGCACGTCGAGCATTTGGCCGATCCCAACATAAAGTAAGTCAGAATAAGGACTTTGGTTCAGGGATTTACTCATGCCCATATCAGATACGTAGAATTCGATTTCCACCGTGAAACGAAAGGTATGCGGTTTGAGAATATCAGCCGCTTGAGCAACAGTTTGCGCGACGATCTAGCCAAAATTGCGTGCGTGAGACAGACTAATGACGACCACACGATGGATGGATAGACTAAGCGATATTGTATAGCCATTTCTGGGAAGCAGGAACAGAGACTGTGTACTGTCGACAAAACGGTGTTTTCCGAACTGTATGTAACAACAACTTGACCCTAGACGGCTCATGTGACCTTCTTTCCTTTAGAATTGTATGGACTGTCTCGATCGTACCAATGTTGTTCAGGTATGGTACCGTTTCAAGCCAACGTCCTTCAACTCATCTTCTACTATAATAACAGAGCGCTTTTGCACGGCACGTCCTCAATTTGCAGCTTATGCGCTTTGGGATTACCGAATACCCGGATCAAGGCATCAAATACTATGGCGATTTTGAAAACACCTTCAATCACGGTAAAGCATATCGCGTAAGTAGTTACTTTCGGCTCACCCAAGGGACAGTCTGGGCGAACAATGGTGATATGATCTCCCGCATGTATGCAGGCACGAGCGCTCTCAAAGGCGACTTTACACGGTAAGGCAGTAGATATAAAGTGTTTCCATACCATTCATGCCATACCATAGTACTGGAAAGCGCAATATTACTGGACTTATGAACGACGCATCCAATTCGCTTGCACGCTTTTATATCAATACTGTCAAGGATTTCTGGCGACAGGCGACAATTGATTACGTGCTTGGATACCACAAGATAGAAATTTTTCGCCATGTACCTCAGAGCACGCGCATGTCTGCCGAGCCAGGTATGGAGCGACGGTGGGCCAAAATTCGACAGGATGCGAGTAAGTCACGTTAGAGTAACACCACCCTCAGGTACTCACTCCAATCTATTCACCTTTTCAGTTGAGATTAGCAGCGAGATAGTAATAGCAGACGATGAAGTCCGATTGGATGGTTGGACGTTGCTATCACCGGATGAGCCACAGCGAAGGTAAAAGGGAAATAGCAAGACAATTCTGCTATAATATACTCAAATTGGCATCCTATAGGCGGGCGAAGAAGTTTGAAGAAAAGGTCGTTCTCTTGACAGCCAAGGCCCTGTACGTGTGCAGTTACAACTACCATTTAGAAAAAGTGGTTCAATTCCAGCGCATCGCGCTTGACACGGTCAGCAAGATCCAGACGGGCGAGTATATCCTTTCGGCATTAACGCCCGACTCGCGCGACGTGGAACAAAATTATGGCATGCTGATCTTCTACGATGCCGAGCGGGAGCTGATACGTATGAATACTGGCAGCATGCAGAATGTGCTTGCCAAGGAGAAGGAGGACGACTCTTCCTCGGATAGCAGCGACAGTGAGGTTGACAAGATAAAGATACCGTTTGTGGCTTTCAAAGGCGTACGCTACAATGTCCTCGGCGAACTCGCCGATGAGACGATTCAGACCTGTCAGAAGCAAGTCGAGGTCATTGCGGCTCGCATTGCGGAGGCGAGCGGGCAATCTGAGAGCGATATTGTGCATCATCCCATTATCAGGTACGAACGTAAATCAGCAGGACTTGCAGTGGCTAACCTACAGTTTTAGCTTGGAGCAAGCGGAAAAGACGGACGGATTCATGAAAAAAATGGGTCTCAAAATCAAAAAAGCAATCTGGATCTAGGGTAGAGTGGGCTGATCCGTCTGTATTTATTGTATGAATGCATGAAATTGTAGTGGAGTGTGAATGGTGGTGGGTAATGAAGTGTGTGTGGGTTTATCGACGGCGTCTTGAAGTTGAACGCGATCGACCTTTGTATTCATCTTCGTCTCGCGAGCGCTTCTTGCTATAATCATCTGGTGGAGGACGTGCGATTCGGCTCGCAACTTTTTGTGCGGTTGCCATGGCAGCCTGGAGGGCCTGTGATTGTTGCGGTGGCGGTTGCTGTGGTAGAGCGGGTGAATGTTGTTGCTGTTGAGGTACAAATTGGACGCTTGTACGGTGTTGCTGAGCGAGTGCCTTTTCCTCAGCTACACGGCGTTGGGCAGCAAGAATTTCTTCAATGTAGGCTTCTTTGGGAAACCCATGTGGATCAAACTCGGCCTTGTCCATGTTGCTTCCGTGCTCATCCAGGTCAAAGAATTCAACCAGCTTGGCATAGATGCGTGGGTTCCGGAACGATCTGTTTTGCTGCAGGTGTTCATTCAAATGGTGGCCCTTGGCGCGTAAGGAAAGAAAATGTGCTACTTTTTGCTAGGAGGAGAAAAGGATGAGTAATGACATAGATAAACGCATGATTTACTTACGGCGCGTTCAGAGTCGATGGGAGTAGAAGATTCGGGTGGGATACCCCAGTTTTCTACACCCGGAATGGGACGTGGTGTGAGAAGCGTCTTCCTCCGTCGAGTGGGATCATTCACAACTGTCGATCGTAAGGGAGTTGATTGTGGTGGTTTTTGTAAGGTAGGTGGCGTGGATGGTGGTGGAAAGGGAGGCGTGGTCGAACGTGGCTCTTGTTCTTTTGGCTTCTCGATATTAGGTGATTTTGGCTCCTATTGAGATGAAGTAAGCACTTGTACGTAGAAAAAAGTAGAAGCTTACCTTGGTTTCTTGTTCAGCCTGACTTATAGGAATTGAAGAAGGTGGTGGTGGGGCTATTTGATAAACAACGATTGGTGAGCAGGTCATTCAAGAATATACGCGTCGTTACTGTATTACTTTTCCTGGATTGCACAACTTCTTCGTCTGAAGAAGAGGAGTCTTCGTCACCCGAGTAATTGACAAGGCCTGACAAGGCACTCATTCCTATAAAGACAAGTAAAAATGAAGGGAAAAGGTGAAGATCGATTCATGTGACTCTCGTCTGTTTTGAGGTGTGACAGAGCAGCTATTTTCTATTTCATATTATCATCTCTCATTATACCATTTCACAGGCAGGATGTTCTCGTCTTTGCGCACGCTTCGTCTTGCCACTCTTCCTTCCACACGTGCCTTTACTACTTCTCGTTTCATAATGGCTCCTAACCACCACAAAGTCACTGTCATTGGTTCTGGTCCTGCAGGTATAATTATCAACATTTTTACCTTGTCATGTCAAAACTAATCAGCTCTTTTATTCGACTAGGCCACACTGCCGCAGTTTACTTGGCACGTGCTCAACTGAAGCCCACCATGTTTGAAGGCATGATGGCCAATGGATTTGCCCCAGGTGGTCAACTTACTACGACGACCGATGTGGAAAACTACCCTGGCTTCCCCGACGGTGTCATGGGTGGGGAACTCATGGACAAAATGAGGGCTCAGTCAGAGCGGTGCGGCACTGTGATTGAAACCGAAACTATCAGCCGTCTGGATTGCTCCGAACGCCCGTTCAAGCTGTGGCGTGAAGGTTATGATGAAGTCACTGATACGGCGGACGCCGTCATCCTTGCTACGGGTGCCTCGGCGAAGCGCATGAATCTGCCCGGCGAGGAGACCTACTGGCAGCGTGGCATCTCTGCCTGCGCTGTGTGTGATGGTGCTGTACCCATCTTCCGTAACAAGCCTCTGGTTGTCATTGGCGGTGGTGACTCGGCTGCCGAAGAGGCCATGTATCTGACCAAGTGTATGTTCACAATGAATTAACTCATACATTTGTTAATATCGTTCTCGCTAGATGGTTCGCATGTCCACGTTCTGGTCCGTCGTGATGTGCTGCGTGCATCCAAGGTCATGGCCACACGTCTACTCAACCATTCTAAGGTGACTGTCCATTTCAACACGGTTCCTACTGAGGCTGTCGGCAACGGTGACCTGCTAACCGAGGTCCGCACTCGCAGCACGAAAACCAAAGAGGAAGGTTCCATCACCGCTAGTGGTCTGTTCTATGCCATCGGTCACGAGCCTGCTACCTCTCTCGTCAAGGGCCAGGTTGATCTTGACGAGCAGGGCTATATCAAGACTGTTCCTGGCTCCACACTAACGAACGTACCCGGTTTGTTTGCCGCAGGTGATGTCCAGGACAAGCGCTATCGCCAGGCTGTTACGAGCGCCGGCTCGGGCTGCATGGCTGCCCTCGATGCTGAGCGTTATCTCAGCGAGCTCGAAGTCACTACGGAGGGCAAGGCCAAGTTGTAATGTCCCTTATTCCTCACACATAGATTCTTCTATTCTACATTTAGATTGTAAATACATCTCTCTCATTTAAAGACGATATCCAGTCATTTTTATTTGTATCTCTGCGATACATAGCAGTACTATTAATGCTATGTTTACGTTCTACCGACTTCTCGTTATGATGAGCTAAGTGGTGCTGATTATTGCATATTATAATGCACATCGTGTACGTAAGTATAAGGAAAAACAGACATCTCGTTTTATGCATCTCATGACTGGGGTAGGATATAATATATTTCGGCAAAGAGATATAAACAATTGGGTAAAAAGTACATGTAATGAATAGAATATAAAAACCTGATTATTGGGAAGAAGATCGCAGTTCTGTGCCAGATGCAGTGGGCGCCTGGATAACAACGATGCTCGACTTTATACTGGACAGCAGCAAGCTGTATACCAAGGGTCCCACAACAGAGCGAAGCTCCTTGTACTGAGTCTGCTCAGAAGCCGAAATCAGGGCCCGCGCATCAGGTGTCTTCGGAGGGAAAGCAGGTTGATGGCGGCCTGCAACCAACAGGTCCTGCTTTTCCAAGTGCATCGTATGGCACTCAGACATGAGGGTGTTGACGGCTTGCTCCAACGAGGCGTAGCTGAGCGTAATGCAGCGCACGCCCGTGTTCTCGCTCGAGGTCAATGTGAAGAGGGTATCAATAAAGACATCATCATCCACGAGGCGTGTATCGCGGAGGGTATCCAAAATCGACTGTTGCGACGCGTAGCTCACATAGGGTGCAGCACCGTTTAGGGATTTTACCAAGCGCAGCACGGTGAGCTCCGTGTTTTGGTATATCTGCAGTCGCAGTGCGAGCAGTAAAGCCGCGCGGTCGTCTTGTCCGCCACAGAAAGGGACACCCACCTGGAAGCGACCCACGGTCGGCTTTTCGTCCAGGCTGAGGCCCCGGTCAATGAAGAGACCAACGGTCAAATGTGATATCGAGAACGCATTCGCAGTGGTCATAGCGTCATTGTTGAAGGGGAACCCTGAGGCATTTTCTATCAGCTCGTCGTCGTCCGCAATTGGAACATGCCGCTCGCCAACCCATGGTAGAAGAATCAGGTCTGCTTGCACGTTCTCACCGTGGTCGGCTAGCGTTTTGACATACTCGGACGGCATGAGAAACTCGAGTCGAGTGTGCAAAGCATCGATACCCAGCAGGCTGCCAAATGTGCGGATCACATTCAGCACCGGATCATATCGCTGTGTTTCGCGTTGGTCGCGGATTTTCATGACGTCCGATGCACGCTGAGTGAGCTCGAGCAGACGCAAGGCATGGATCTCGAGTACGCTTGTCCGCGGATTGCCCGTGGTTGGTGTCTGGCGCAAGAGCCTAAATAAGGACATCATGGACGGGACGGTCTCGAGACGGTTGAGCATGGTGACCATGCAGAAACGATCCGGACCGTTGGACTTATCAAAGTGGAGCGAGGATTCTTTGCCAACCGTGCTGACCTTGATACTGGCCGCCAATGTGCCGCGTGTTTCTTCGGCGCGTTGCTTTTGGTACCACTCGGGGTAGAGCCACATGACTATAGGCGTCGTCATGAAGGTCGTTATCAGCGCCATCACGACCATGATAACAAAAACTGGATTCCATGGGCGTGAGCATTACAGGATACCGACGTGTTGGAAAAAAAGAAAACAAAAACTTTAACCTTACTTTGGTCGTTGAGAACACCTGCATCGTGACCAATATTCAGCACGATGAGTTCCACCAAACTTTATGTTGTATTAGCATGTGTGCATGTGACTGAATGAATAAATGCACTTACCCTTTACAGTTCATCAGGAACCCAATCGCGAATGATTCACGCAATGTCATGCCACAGGCTCTGGAAGCAAGCGTACAACCGCTGATTTTGCCAAAGCAGGCGACCACAATCACACAGATCACATAGCCCCAGACTGTGCCTGTATCCAGCAGTCCGATCTGTGTTTTAAGACCGGAGAGCGTAAAGTACTATATCCAGTGTTAAATAGAGTGAAGTGTCCTTGAGCGACTTACCAGCGGCAGAAAGACGATGTTCACCATATCTTCTGTCTTTTCCGTGATCTTGGTCGCCAGATCACCTTCATGAGGTACAATAACGCCAGCCAGGAACCCGCCAAAAATGGGATGGACGCCGATGATGTCAGTAACAAAAGCTGATATGAGCACCATCATGAGGGTTACTGTCATCAAAAGCGGCGAGGGACCATTTTCAAAAGAGCCGGTTATGATGCAGAGACGTCGGTAGACAGGGCGAACAAGAAAAATCAAGAACAGGGCAAATGCGACCGTCGTCAAGAACACATACAGCGCCTCGAGGCCACCCGAAGAATTCAGTAAAGCAACGACGAGCGCCAGCAACACCCTATTTTAAAATATTAAGCCCGGGTTTGCGTCCCACGCCCATCCAATCTTTATCTTACCAAGCTGTGCAGTCATTTAGCAGACCCGCTGCCATCGTGATAGCTCCTACTTTGGTTCGCAATAACTTTAGCTCGGCAAGGATACGCGCCAATACAGGAAAGGCCTAACAAAATAATAAAGTACTCAGCAACATGGAATGTCTCCTTATCCAACTTACAGTGATGGCAAGAGCAACACCCAAAAAGAGCATGAAACTCGAAAACGGTACATTTGGATCATCCTGGAGCTTGTATAGGCCGACACTGACCGCAATGCCAAGGCCAAAAGGGAGTGCCATGCCAGCTACCGCAATCGCGACACTTTCTCGCCAATCACGACGCACGACGCGAATATCGACCTCAAGTCCGACCTGGAACAAAAAGAAGACAAGGCCCAGCGTGGCTATTAAGTTGATAAATGGCAATGACTGGCTCGGGAAGATGGTGTTGGTAAAGTTCGGGATACGTCCCATGACAGACGGTCCAAGGATAACGCCGGCTATGACTATTGTATTTGTTTGAATTTATATGATTAACAAAGGTATAAATTAAAGAATACCTTCGGATATGACTCGCGGCTGTCGCAGCCAGCCGAGCGGGATGGCCAAGATCCGACAAAATGCTAAAATGATTGTAACCTATATACCGACAAAAGGCGCCATCGTCAACAATGCAAATTAGATTCTATCTTGTTCGTGGACATTCGATATATAATACCTGGATAATAAAGAGAACAATGGGGTCCCCCGAGTTGAATGTGGCTGGATTTACCCCGGAGAATACTCCAGCCTGCGGTGAAGCAGATCCCATCAGGTTGAAAGGTGAAGAGAAGTGGAAAAAAAAAAAAAGGAAGTAGAGCTGTAAGGGTTGCAAGTTGCGTTCATCCCGGCTTTGTATTTCAAACCTTGTTTCGTTCTCCGCGAATAGAAAGTGTCAAATGCCCCTGGCTCAACCGCTCCGAGAAGTTGAGCGAACTTTCCTCCATATCCCGATCTGTTCATCACCAGGAGAAAAGATACTACCGTTTCTGGTTCGACTATTTCTGTATTAGATCTGTTTACATCCAAACGGCAGGTAGAGCAACCTAGATCTATGTCAACATGATCGCCCAAATTTGGGACTTATGTGAAACATCTCCAACCAATGACGCAGGCACTTTTTGTAGCCATGGGAGTCTATTTATCTGCTTTCATAATATCAATACCTATTGTGCAGCAGGTAGTATAGCACGTGTATAGACTTTCAATTTGTGTTGAAAAAGACAGTAGCTACTTAATAGGATACGTGTACATATAAGAGCCTACATTGTTCCAGATACTTGGCTCAATAGAGATAAATAACGTACTCCCATCTGTGATACAAGTGAATTGTGCACAACAACAATGGAACCTTAATTTCTGCAGCCTGCGATAATCACATCTAATGACGTAGAACTTGACTGAACCGGTCATGGTCTATTCTCTTTCGTCTGCTAAGAACAACAGCAAAGACCAGCGACTTTTGCGCCTGCTATAGACTGTTTTATCACCGGTGCACCGTTTTGCTCCTCGATTTTATCCTGATAATGAAATCATTTACTACACAACCATAAATATACAGAGCTTCGGATAGGTATGTAGATTTGATTGAGTATCAGCTTTATTTTCCTACGGTATCCGCTAACATAAGCTGCAAGATGAGATATTGTTATAGCGATGTCAATTGGATATCCCTCGCATCACGTACAGACTATAGCTAGGTCGTGAAAATTCTACTCAAGAAAAATACAAGTTTGATAACTCGTCTCATATCGCTTTTACGATATATGCAAAGTGCCAACCCACCCAATTCTTACATGTGTTGGTCGTCATGGATACTGATTGATAATCTAGTCAAGATAGTATGACTGTCAGGAAAGAAAAAGAAGCCAAATCAAAGGTGACAACCGTACATACGGCTACACCATCATACATAGTTAAGCAAAGCTAAAGTGCAGGCAGTTACACGTACTAAGCGGAATACAGAATTAATCTGTTCTTCACTTGTGCTTACTCCCTTTTACAGTGGATATTCAACTATGGTAGCTGTAAAAACAGATTTATATATATATATATATATATATATATATATGTAGCACATGAGTCTTTTTTTTCTTTTCGATAATAAGGTCGTATATCCTTCTGCTATAATAAGCCTATTATCGAATGTGCGCACGTTTAAAGAACTAGCCCAGAAGCATATGATGATATATGACAATAGTTCTAGAAAAAGCATGCAATAATTCAAATTTATTGCTAGAAACGAGAATGGGCTATATATAGAGCAGCGTCTGACAGATATACTCTACGGGCGATCAATAAATATGTAAGGCGGCATAACTCCTACTACTACGGCCGATCATAGTATGAAAATATCATGGAACCTTTCGAAGCGGAAGCGTAGCTTATCTATTGCAATTCTCGTGAAAACCTACATAATATAGCCACTGAAGTCGTGAGTGCAGCGTAGACTTCTGTCTTCTGAAAAAGGACGCATCAGAAATATAAGGTAATCATGCGGAAATCTGAAAATATGGAAATTCAAAGCAAAGCCACGCGACGGAATCAGGCCAGGCATTATTTCTTCTTCCATTTTTTATAAGCTTTCAGAAAGATGAAGGATTACCAGCGGGAGTTCATTGAGTTTGCCTTGGCCGAGAACGTGCTCAAGTTTGGACAGTTCACGCTGAAGTCGGGTCGTGTGTCTCCGTACTTTTTCAATGCTGGTCTCTTCAATAGCGGCAAGACTCTCGGTGCCATTGGTCGTTTCTACGCTGCTGCCTTGGTCGACGCTGGTTTCGAGTACGATGTCTTGTTTGGCCCTGCCTACAAGGGAATTCCCCTGGTCTGTGCGACTGCCCTCTCTCTGACCACCGAGCACAAGCAAGAAGCTCCGTTTGCTTTCAACCGCAAGGAAAAGAAGGACCACGGTGAGGGCGGTGATATTGTTGGTACCCCTCTGCATGGTCGGGTTGTGGTGGTTGACGACGTGATTACGGCTGGCACCGCCATCAACGAGTCGATTGGTATCATTCAGGCGAACCAGGCTAAGCTTGCGGGTGTCCTTGTCGCCGTCGATCGCGCTGAGGTTGCCCCGGATGGTTCGGGCAAGTCGGCTATCCAGGCTGTCGAGGAAAAGAACGGCGTTCCCGTGCGCGCAATCATTACGATGGATCATATCATGGAGTATATGGAGGAGAAGGGCACTTATACCGAACAGCTTGCTCTTATGCGCGAGTACAAGGCCAAGTATGGCATTCAGGCTTAATCCTTCATCTTATTATAATAAAGAAAGGAAGAAAAAAAGTCAAAGAGGAAAAGGAAGAAAAGAGACGGAGCATATATGTATATATGTAAAATCAAAATAGAGAAAGTTTTTCAATGTACAGCAAAGGAATGGAACGCAATTGCGTTTAGCTCTGCTTTTGTTGGTCGAGATATTGGTGTGCGATAGCTAATGAATGTATGACAGTCAGCAAGTTGTTATTATGCATATGAAATCTAGCTTACCATTGTAGTAGTTGCCGCTCATGGGCTGTTGGCCGTCCTGATTCGGCTGCATGTAGAGTTGCTGCTGCTGCTGCTGCTGCTGCTGTTGGACATCGGTAAGGACGCCTTCCTCATCCTTTTCTTTGGTACCGGACGCGCCTCGATCAAGTTTGGTCGTTTCACGGTACTTGACAAGGTATATTTTAAGGGCTTCGGCATAGTTCTCGAAGCCTAATGACTGCATCGCCCAAAGGATATCCTCGCCGTTGATCGTTTTCCGTTTCTCCTGCTGGCACCGATCACTCGCTGTAAAATATGATAGAGGCATCCATTATCTCACTGACCACGTTAGCCATTATATATATCTATATATATACCTTCACTGGTGATGAACGAGATAAATTCAGACACGCATTCCTGTACGCATTCCTTGGCCTCTTTCGCAATCTTTGCGTTCTCGGGTAAGGATTTCTTCATGATGCGTGCGACACTGCATAAAATGTGAGATTAGTGAATGGGTTGCGGGGGTTCATAATGACGACATAAGTCTCTGAAAAATATAAAGTAGGGTGAGCGTACTTTGCAATAGGAAGGTAGCGATCCTGCTCCTTGAGATCGAGATCGCCTTCGTCTCCAGAGTGTTGTGCTGACATGACCGAACTTTTATTTGAAGTAGGAAGGGAAAAAAAGCTGGACACCGAACAGGCGCGTTCGAGCACAACCCAACCCGCAGTTTGTCGGGCTATTCAATCCCCGCTAGATGAGCCTCACTTCAGATGCGTTTATTGTGTACGTTATCTATCAACATTTTATGCACTCCAAAGAAGGTATTGAGTCACCAAAGCAATTCGAGTCGCAAAATATAGAATTGTTTTCAGGATATATACTTGTATAGTATTATAATGAAAGGTCGAGTTCTATCCATACCCATTATAGATTTATGGGTCAAGTACTATCGTATATACTACACAGCGCTCTCTCTTATATAACTACATGTTTCATATTTTACCTGTGTACATATATACGCACTAAAAAGTGTGTGCACCTATTGACGCATAGCGTCAAAAAGAATGAATCTCTAACGAGCAAAGTCGCACATTGGAAGGTGACGTGCGGTAAGACCGGAGATTGAATCCAAACACACATTTTGGAAGGGCTTTGTTTTTGTGGCCTTTGCTTGCACAAAATATAACATAACAGAATGGCATCCCGATTCTCTGCTGCCACTCGCTTCGTGCGTGCTCCTCTCTCGCGCTCTGTTGCCCGTCGCGGCTACGCGTCCGAGTCTGCCTCCAAGCAAGCCGGCCAGGAATTCCCCGAAGAGTGTGAGCATCCCATTTCATCAATTGTAACAGCATTATACTTATCCCCCAATGACAGCTTTTGGCAACAATGTCTGGAGAAACGCTACTATTCTTGCTATTGCCGGCGCTGTTTGGTACCGTGTCGACCAGCATTTGACCGCTCAGGGCGATGTAAGCTGTATTTACTAGCTTTGACGATATCAAACTGACCATGCCCGCATTCGCGTATAAATAATAATAGGACAAGCATCCCTTCACCAAGTGGATCGAGTACCACATGACCCCTTCCTCTGAGAACGATAGCTTCAACCAGGCTATGCTTGAGAATGCCGAAAAGCTGGCTGAATACAGGTGGAAAAAAACACTTGGGATGTATTTAATTATACTGACTCTTTTTGATATAGACTGATTGCTCAGGATGCCCAGCGTGCACCGATCTACCGCATGAGATATCCCGAGTCTTTCGAGCGCGCCAGCCCCCGTGGTCTGCAAGTCGGTCTCCAGTGCGACCTGTCCGACCTCAAGGTCCGGTCCGATTAACTTTTCTAGACGTAATAAATGTTTGATGATTTTGTATAAACCAACGCGATGGTGCCCCACCAATGCAAAGAAATAAGAGAGAGAGAGAAATACGCCATTGGACTTGCGACGGATAGCACAATTGAAAAGAAACGAGAAAAGAGAGAGACACGGGGTGCCTGAAGGGGCCTTTTCGTCGTCAGACCGGACCTATCACGCTCATATTTAGAGCGTACACATCTATGAACGAGTTAAACCTTTATGTTCAGCTAGCACAAACATATATACGCCATGCATAACGCCTCATGGCCCTAAAAAAGGGTCAGCCACTGAAGAGATAAAGATGGCCCATCGCCACTCAATCTGACCGTTTCCTTTTCATGTCAATGAATGTCGCACAAATAGCACGTTCAGAAGGTGAAATTATCAGAAAGGCGTGCTCTCTCAAGAAGACCACATCCTCAGCAAGCCCTCTGTCCAATAGAATCTACCACAGTGTATAGAAAAACATTCTGTGCAGAGGTATGGCAAGGGTGGATGATTAAGGTGTATTCGCCAGTGCTTTGCTTATGACGTGGTTAAGCTAGTACATCATATACATGCAGAAGGAATATTCCTGTTGGATGAAGATATCTGTCCCTCCGAGTCTAGCCAAAGAAATCATTACATGCAGGGTTTACCACAGTGATATTTTGTCAACGTGCAGTAATGTCAATACAACTTCAACCAAGCAGCGCTCCTAAAAAAAGACTCTCATTAACCAAAGGCGTGCCATTCTGCTCGTCATAGAGTCCTAAGATTCCACAGACAAGTCAAGACATATTCTGTGGATAAAAGGTGTGCCTGGAAAGGTGACAAGATCACCCTAGTTGCCCAAATATAGCGCACCTGTGCGACCTCATCGAATTCATTTGGATTGCATTTGCGCGTGTGTACCATTGAAAACTTGGGAAAACCCCGGGCCCGCCACACACTCAGAAATGTTCCTCCGATTCTATCACACTTTGTTACAATAATCAACACAGGTCGTCATTGTCCTTCTCACTCATTTTCTCTCTCTCTTTTCTTTTTCCTTTATACCACCTCCCAATTGCTCTCGAGCGGGTACAGCCCCCCCCCCCATTCCCTTCCTTCATCCTCTCTTTTCTTGTATAACATTGATTTCGGGTTAAAAATGCATTTTCTCAACCTGGCTTCTGTGGCACTCATGGCCCTGACCTTCTGGCAGGGCGCCGACTCGACGGCCATACCAACGAAACAAATTGTGCGTCTCCCACTGACACGCAACGAAGCGGGCCACCTTGCCCAATTGCGCCGCAACTTTGACAAGCGAGCCGACACGCAAACTCTCTATAATGCGCTGGGTCGCGAATACCTGATTGAGGTCGGTATCGGCTCGCCTGAGCAAAAGTTCAATTTGACATTGGATACTGGCAGGTAAACAAAAAGAGAAAAAGAATCATGACAATTTTTTCGTCATCCGCTCTGGCCTGATATAATAACCACAGATATCATTTCATAGTGCCGAGCTCTGGATTCCAACGACGGCGTGCCCCGCCGCGACATGTCCATATGATCGTTTCGACGCGAAAAAGTCCAAAACGTATAAGCTGAGCGGTATGTCTTTTTCGATCGAGTACGGTATCGGCAGCGCCAAGGGTACGTACGCACACGAGACGGTGACGGTCGGCGCAGCCAAGGTGACAAACCAAACGGTCGGCATGGTAAACTCGACAGAAAACATCTTGGGTGTTGTCTCCGGCGGCGAGCAGTCGAACGGCATCCTGGGCATGGGCTATCCGGGTCTTAATACGGCGCGTGGTTCGTCCAATGACAAACCCTTTGCGTTCAACCTCGCAGGCCATCTGCAGGACCCAGTGTTTTCCATCTTCCTAAACAAGCACTTTGCGTACGGCATGTCGGGTGAAATTATGTTCGGTGGCATTGATACAGCTAAATTTAAAGGCACTCTCGAGTACGTGCCTGTCGCACCGTATGACATGAGCTCGTACTTGGTTTCGGCCAATTTGGGCAAGACAGCGAGCAAAAAGGGCGACTATCTCTACTGGACCGTAGCGGGCCAAGGCATCCAAGCCGGCTCATACAAGGCCACGTTTCCGGAGATGCAGGGACTGATTCTGGATACGGGAACAACTCTCACGATGGTCCCAAAGACGTACGTCGAAGGTATTCTCAATGCACTCGCCGGCAGTGGCAAGTACAAGTGGGACGCCTTGAATTCAGTGTACCGAGTCGATTGTGGTCTCGTCAAGAGCACAGAAAAGGTCAACTTCCAGATCAGTACAAGCCTTGCCTCCGCCGCCAGTAGCCCCGTGACCCTTTCCACGCCGATGTCTGAGCTCATTATTCCCCTCAACACCAACTCCATTGAAACCGCTACCTCTTGCATGTTTGGCATTACTCAAGCCAGCTCCAGTTTGACTTCGGGCGATACCTGGATTCTCGGCGAGGCTTCCCTCCGATCTATGTACGCCGTCTATGATATGAAGAATAACCGCGTCGGTCTCGCTCCTGTCAACTTGGAGGGCGCCACCCAAGTCACTCCTGCTTCGTCGTCTTCTTCAACCAACTCGAACTCCAACAATACTACAAGCTCCACCGACTCAAACTCCAACACTACAAGCTCGACCGAAGATAATAATAGCAATAATGCAAGCAAGAAAGCCGCGAATCAAAGCAGCGACGACAAGAACAATGACGAGGAAACGTCTGCAGCGTCCACCATGCAGGTGTCGACCCGCCAGATTTTTGTCAGTGCTGCATCGTTGGCTGTGGTTGCCGGTCTCTTTTATTAGTTTCACATCTAAATATAAACCATAACTACGTATCTATTATCACCCCATCTATTTCTATACCCAATGATCAAGCGTAGACTGCGGTTTAAGAAGATTCATGGATGTATTGTAGTGCCATCGGATCATGTTGTCACTTGTAACATATCAATCACAACTGAGACTCAGTCACTCAGTTTCGCTTTCTCTTCCTACTTCATTTCATTTTCTCTTTTTTTTATCTGACTGAACCCCCAAAAGGCATGAATGACGCTGTCTCGCTCGATTCCTTAAAGAGGAGGACCATGTCTCGGACCTATACTCTTTTTTTTGGGAGTCACTCCAATGTTCAACAAACATATTTCATTTGTTCCCTTGTTTGCTTTTATTTCTTTGTTATTCATGTATTATTTGTTGACGCTATCGATATGGACTGTGGCGGCCTCTGCCATTGCCCACTTACCAGACACTAGTGAGCCAAAGCTGCTGCGTTTGCCACTCTTACGACACGGGGATCGTGCCAAGGCTGTCAATCCGCATTTTCACAAACGGGACGGCAAAGCGCAGGCTGCCAAGTTATACAACGACCAAGGCTCACAGTATCTCGTCCAAGTTGGAGTTGGTAGCCCCGCCCAGGATTTTACAGTAACGTTGGATACAGGCAGGCAAGTGCAATAGCAAACAAACACCCCACTTCTTGGAAGAATCTGTTTATTGACGCGCAGATACAAACATCTTACCTTTCATAAAGTGCGGATTTGTGGATCCCTGCAAGTCAGTGCCCGCAAACGCAGTGTCCATTTGGTGGCTTCCAAGAAAACCAGTCGTCGTCGTTTAATGACTTGAAACAGAACTTTGGCATCCAATACGGCATCGGTTCCGTCAATGGCACTTATGCAACCGATACTGTCTCTGTAGGCGGTGCGAGCGTGCATGACCAGCAGTTCGGTTTGGCCACAACGACGCAGGACATTCTCACCGTGCCCTCCCAATCCGGTGGTGGGCACCAAGAATCGTCACAGTCGAACGACACGATCGCCAATGGTATCCTCGGTCTGGGCTACCCTCAGCTGACTGCAGCTACGACACAAGGCGAGCCAGCCTACAACCCGTTCGTATTTAACCTCGTCGAGCAAAAGGTGATCCCCGAACCGGTGTTTTCTGTGTACATGAACAGCGCCAACCAGCAAGGCTGGGCGGGCGAGCTGCTCCTTGGCGGCATCGACCAAAGCAAATACACGGGTGACCTGCATTATCTTCCAGTTGCGCAGCTCACGACACAGCAGAACCCGCTGCCGTACGACGGTGAGCCGGGACAACAGGACCAGAGCGGGAACGGCCGCGACGGTTACTATTACTGGATGGTGTATGGCCAAGGCATTGCCGTCAAAGTGGCCAACGAGTCGCAGCCGAAACAGTATAATCTGCCGCAAGTGGGGGCATTCATTCTCGATACGGGCACGACGCTGACTTACATGCCAACCAAGTATGCGATACAAGTCGCGACAGCCATTGCAGGCAGCAACTTTCAGCTCGATCGTCAGTCAGGTGTGCTTGTGGTGGACTGCAGCGTAGCCAACTCGGACGCTCAGGTCCAGCTTCAAATGTCTCAGTCCAGTCAGATCAGTGAGACCCCGGCCGTGACACTTACCGTCCCAGTTTCTGAGCTTGTCATCCCTCTAGATGGTGATACGCCCCAGACAGCTTCTACCTGTATGCTCGGTATCGCCCCGCTCGGTGAATCCGGGGGTGGGCTCGGTTCCAACATGTTCCTCGTCGGTGACTCGATACTGCGCAGCGCCTATCTTGTGTTTGACATGGGAAAGAACCAGGTAGGCCTAGCAGCTGCAAACGGCGTGGGCGGCAGTGTCAATGGCGTCGATGCCTCTTCCTCGTCGCCGTCCTCGACGGCTGCCGGCACCGGGTTCGAAGGCAGCGCTGCTCCATCACTGACACCCTCAGCATTCATCATCATTCTGGTTGCCATGGCTATGTTAGCCATTTATCAGTAGACCCATGTCATGTACATAATACTTTTGCTTGACTCTTTGTATGCAGTTATGGCTCCCACACACAAAAGAAATCACTTCTGGGAACCTCCCCCGCAAAATAAACCCCCATCAGTGAATTTTTCTGTATTATTCCCTGTCTTCTTTTCCATTCCTTCTCCACAACTGATGCTGTGTATCTGCTCATTCTTCGCTTTGAGCTTGATTTTGGGGGCGGTGGCTCATATACAACAGCAGCACCAGAAGGCAAGGACCATCTCCCTGCCAATACGAAAAAAACCTCACCGGATATGGCATCGACGAAGCACATTGGCAAAACGTGATGGACATCCTGCCAAACTCTACAACGACGAAGGCTCAGAATACCTTATTACCGTCGGTATTGGCACCCCACCACAGAATTTTACGGTTGCATTAGATACTGGAAGGTATACACTCTAGACATTCGATACTGTATCATGCTGTGTTTGGCTGATAAATATATATGATTCCGTATATAGTGCGGATCTCTGGGTCCCTTCTACCGATTGCGCTACCCAATCCTGCCCACTTACACGTTTTGAACGCCAAAAATCCAGTACTATATCCGACACGGGTGATACGTTTGCCATCACCTACGGCATCGGTAGCGCCAATGGCTCGTATGTACGCGATACAGTCAGCGTCGGTAATATCAGTGCGCCTGACCAGCAATTTGGCTTGGCCGCGAATACAGACAGTATCATTGCCCCAGGTGTCGACCTCAACGCGTTACTGTTTCAGCAACAGCAACAAAAAGATCAGGAAAACAAACAAGAGGATCACACCCAGCTACTTGCGAATGGCATCTTTGGCTTGGGGTTTCCCGATTTGGTATCCAGCAGGACAGAACAAAAGCAAGGCTACGATCCGTTCGTTTTTCGCTTGGCGCAGCTCGGCCTCATTGAACAACCTGTCTTTTCAATCTATATGGGGTCCATATACGACCAAGGATGGGCAGGCACCCTTTTGCTAGGCGGGACCGACCCCACCTTTTACGAGGGCGACACCCTTTATGCGCCTGTCATCCCACTGCCGAACGCGACCAGCAAAACGTACTGGATGGTGCAGGGTCACGGCATATCTTTACACGCTGAGAATGGAACGACCGTGCTTGACGAGACCCTGGATCGCGGCTTTGTGATGGATACCGGAACGACTCTGACCTATCTCGACCGTGACTTGGCCGAGCGCCTCGTCATGGCAGCTGTTGAACATAAGGACCATGTCGCGCTCGATGAGGCATCAGGTATCTTCATCGTGCACTGTGGCACGGCGCAATCCACTCAGCGGTTGGAGCTGGTGCTCGACGACCTGCACATTACGTTACCTGTCCGCGACCTGGTAATCCCACTCGATGCCGACACACCCGAATACGCAACGCAATGCATGTTCGGCTTTGCCCCGTGGCTCGGCAACACGGATAGTAAACAGCTCGACCAAAAGAAGAATCACATCGTCCTTGTGGGTGACACGGTCCTGCGTTCCCTATATCTCACCTTTGACATTGGCCAGAACCGTATTGGCTTTGCCAAAGCCAAAGGGGCAGATGCAACCCTTAGCCCCGCAAAATGAAGGGAGTGCTGTATATACTTCTATATAGATATGTATATGTATTGTGTTGCTTACTTATTCCATGGAAATGGAGACAAATGGGAAACACATTATCATTGCTCCGACCACCAATTTGGCTGAGACCACGTCTCCCAAGTTCAAACGCAAAAATGCATAACTTATTACAACTGTTATTAAAATAAGGGGTATTAAACTTGTGGCGATGATATGCTTTGACTTAAGAAAAAAGCATCAACTGAAGGACTGAGCTAAAAGTGTGGCTGCAGAACTATCGAATTTTAAGCTAATTTATGCAGGAATCCGTGGCTTTGATCCATTTTGTCAAAGGAACCACTTTCCAATTCCAGCACAAGGGAGAAAAAATCAACTTCTTTCCTGCTTCATTTGACTATGCCTCCCAGTAAGTTCAAATCTATACTCTGGAAGGCATTCACTCACACATCACAAAAGAACGTTCTCTTGCTGATCAGATCGCCGATCTCGAAACGACCGCTCCCAAGGGTAGGTACTCTTGAAAATAAGAAAAAACAAACTAAAGTTGATTTAGATTACGATCCCGAGGATATCCATGAACCCTTGAACGACCGAGATCTCGATACGACGTACAACGAAGAGGAAGAAGAAGCTTCCCGTGAGCATTACGTTAAGGTGGGCAAGAGCTCGCTTCGTAATCAACAAGCCTTTCTTCTCGACGATCCTCGCTACGAGGGCAAAAAAGCTTCTCGACAGGACCTCTACTCCTCGGACGAAGACGACAACGATGATGATATTGCTGTGCCCTCTGCGAGCGATGAGGATGACAAAGATAATGATGACGACGAAGACGACGAGATACCCTCTGACGATGAGCGCCAAGATGACAGCGATGCCCAGATCTCTGTATCAGTATCTGATGAGCAAGGGGGCCAGAGCAGCGACGACGATATAGAACAAGAGAGTGAGGAAGAGCAAAAAGACGAAGTGGACGAGCATGTGCAAGATGAATTGCGTCGGATACAAGAGGAAGAGAAGTAAGTAGTTGGAGAAAACCGTTAGAAGGTGGATATTTACTTTCATTTTTAGATCAATGATGGCCAAGATGTCGCAGAGTGCCCAGGCTGACGTCGAAAAAGGTCAACATGTACGTGAGCAGCTCTCGTTGTGGGAAAAGTTTCTCGAAAGCCGTATTCGCGTCCAGAAAGCCATGGAAATTGCCAATCAATTGCCTCAGCACACCATCTGGGCCCAATACACCGACGATGAGCAAGTCGCTAAAGACATCCAAATCGCTAAGGAGGAGCTGCGCGAGACCATGGACGAGCTTATTGAGCTGCGGACGGGCCTTCTTGCCGAAAATGATGCGATCGAGATGGAAGGTGTCGATTTCAATAGCCGGAAGCGGTCGTTTGCGGATGAAGACGCATATGTCGATGCCCTGTGGCAGGACATTTCTCAGATCAACGATGTGTTTTTGCCCTTCCGTGACTCTACCCTTGAAAAATGGAGCAACAAGGTTCAAGCGGCCTCTGGTACCACCAAGAAGTTCAAGGCGTTTGATCAGGTAAGCCATGATATGCCTTTCTGTAAATGATACTTACTGAGTCGCCACAGAACGTTGTGACACAAATCAGCAATATCCTGGCGGACAAGGAGGGCCTAGTGCGACGAACACAGCTGCAGCGTGCAGAATACAAGATCCTCGGCAAGGTAAGCAATACATACAAAAAGAATACAAGCACCTTATTAAATGGAATGGAACGCAGCCCGAGAAAGCAGAGGCTGAGGACACCGAAGAGCAGTCAAACAGCCAAAAAGTGGACCATCACCTGAGCAACTACGACGAGGAGATCTTTGACGATAATGATTTCTATCAGCAGCAGTTGAAAGAACTGATCGAGGCTCGTATGGTTGACTCGGACGATCCGATTGCGATGGGTGTCCGTTGGGCTGCGCGTAAATCGGCCGAAGTCAAAAAGAAGAAGAAGCAGGGTGACAAGTCCAGCAAAGGACGTAAATTGAAGTAAGTCAAAGCAAAAAAAAACGTTGTTTTCTCGTATTTATTCTCTTGCTTAGGTTTGATGTGCACGAGAAACTGCAGAACTTTATGGCCCCTGTGCCTGCTGGTCATTGGCACGAAGAGCGGACAGACGAGCTGTTTTCGTCTTTACTGGGCCAAAAGAAGACAATGGAAGAAGTCGCATAATAAACATACACCATACAATCATGATACATCAAACCAAAGAGAGAAGATATATTATATATCAACATGCATAGTAAGATAGAAGAGTGAAACGGGGACTAATAGAAACCAGGGAAAGGAGGGAGCGGAGGAGCAGGCGGAAAAGGCGGCAAGGGAGCGCCGTGGCCACCGCCAGGGAAGGGAGGGAACGGGGGAGCAGGAGGGAAAGGCGGCAAGGGAGCAGGACCCCAAGACCCGCGCGACAGGTGGCTCATAAGCTGCCCAGGGCGCTCCATTATGGATCGGACAACACTATAAAGCATGAGTTACACTGGGCAGGACAATCTTGAGATACTTGCGCTTCGTCCTCAGAATCAGGAGCGGTAGCTTCGGTAGGGATGACCGCCTGCTTTGTACCAGAGACGGGCGTGGCGTCAGATGCAGCAGCAGCATCTTGAGGATCTGGAATAGGTGAGGTCAATGCACCGTTCAGGATTACTGAAAGAGACGCAAGAAATAACGGGGAGAATTTCATGGTTCTGCTGGTTCGTATTATGTCTACTCCATGCATGGTATGGCAGGCTCTTATTTATAGAAAAGATAAAATAAAATAAAATAAAAGAGGTCGCAATGGTAATTCCAGGCATCTGACAAGTGCTGACAAATGTACAGTGATAAGTGAGCCTCTTAGCTAAACGTCTTCCGCGGATGCTGCTTTTAATCAACTCATTTAATGTATCAGATGTTCGCAGAATTGATAGAGGCGCGCCAACGACGCCGCATCCAAGATATTAGAGAACAGCGACAATGCGTCGGGTACAAGCCGCTCGAGCCCGAGTGCTTTGGTCCAAAAATAAAGCCAATTTACACACGGTCCCCTTGCCATATATCTCTAGCGGTGAAAGTTCTTATCTGGACATGGCATCAACAGTCGACTTTAAACTCGATATGCTATCGTGGTAAAAGCTGCGTTTTAACACTTCACATACTGAATCGATCCGCGGTATATTCATCATATGTACGTCCAGTGTATCACGCTTTTGTCTAAGCTAGGCAGTTCAAGAGTATTGTGCACCAAAGTATGATGCTGGATTCCCTATGGACTCGCTTCCAGCTATCTTGATGTAGTCGTAGGCCATAGAAAGATTCGAGTATCTATCATTTTCTGACCTAATCAAGGCCCTTGGCGTCGAGGTGGGAAAATTGCGCGATTAATTAACTGCACAGCAATATGAAGACAGTATATGTATCAATTTTACCCACTCACCTATCAGACAGAATGTGGTATATAAAGCCGATCTCAGAGTGAGAAAGGGCACAACTATCCACAAACGCGCCATTAGCATGAGAACAAGAAAAGTCACTCTCTTCCTAGCTGTCGTTTCCACCCTGCTTTTTGGCACCCTTGCTGCTCCTACAGATACTCAGCAAGCCACGGGGAAAGATCAGCAAGTGTAAGTCTGTTCATACATAGCTAACGATTAGTTAATGCGCTATTATAGCCATGAAAACGTAATCTTTCGTACTCCTACACCCGTGGTCGTCCGTCCCCCCGTTATGCCCGCTCCTCTACCACCATTCCCACCGACTCCTCCATTTCCTCCCTTCCCCGGCGCCGGGGCCGCTCCTCTACCGCCGTTCCCGCCCGCTGCTCCATTCCCTCCCTTTCCTGGCGCCGGTATCGCTCCTTTGCCGCCATTCCCGCCCGCTGCTCCATTCCCTCCCTTTCCTGGCGCCGGTATCGCTCCTCTGCCGCCGTTCCCGCCTACTGCTCCGTTCCCACCTTTCCCAAGAATGGCCGAGGCTCGTAAGGCTGATGCTCCTGAAACAGCGACAGAAGCCGCTGTGTCAAAGGCTGAAGAGCAGCATTTCTTTCCATACCCGTTCTACATACCCGACTTCGACGATGATCCTTCCTACTATCACAACCGCTATCGCTGGAGAGGCCGGTTCCGGCACCACGACTTTTGGTAATCTTTAAACCAGTGTTTAGTCTGTTCGGTCCGCAGATCATTCGATGGTCTTGTATTGGTATCCTCTTTTGGCTGGAAGCATTTCATCTTGCAGTGATCTCGTGCCGTCTTCGAAAATAAAAACACAAAGTCACCTTTTCCGATCGATGCTCTTTTTTGTTGTGTATCGATAAGACTCGGCTATAGACAAGGACTAGCTGCAGCCCATCTTTAAAGAAAAGTGAACACAGTATATAAATAATTTGATTCATGCTCGTATTATGCAAGGCCACGTTTCAGCATGAAAGTCGCGTGCTATTGTGACGGCGTAACAATTTCGCACAGGACCAAAACCAACCCTATTCTTTCTTCCAGCTTTCGTGCCAGCATCGTACTTTAGAAAAGTCACAATGTGGTTAAGCGATCTCCAAAGTAATCTATAATCGGGTTAAACGGCTCATTTCGTGCATGTGTATACTAAAGATGGTTGCATCCGTTGAAGAAATCGGCGTAGGTTTGACGGCATTTGGCGTCTTCTTCATGACTCTAGGTGTCCTTCTCCTTTTTGATGCTGGTCTACTCGCCATTGGCAACGTACGTTCTATTTGAAGGTGATCGCCATAGACTGATGTGCCGCTGCTTAGATTCTGTTTCTTTGTGGCATTGCTGCGATTATCGGTCCTCGGAGCACGTTGGTATTCTTTACGCGACGCGAAAAGCTGCGGGGCACGGTCTGCTTCTTGGGTGGTATCTTTTTAGTGCTAAGCAAATTTCCCGTGTTTGGCTTTGTCCTCGAAGTTTTCGGTTTCCTCAACTTGTTTGGGTAAGTGGAAAGAGCAAAAAGAGAGTGTAGAAGAGAGAGGAAGGCAGAGAGAGGGAGCCCCGAGATCATTGTGTGTGCTGACTATCTGCATAGGGACTTTTTCCCCGTGGTCTTTGGATTTATGCGTCGACTGCCTATCATTGGTCCTGTTCTATCCCATCCAAGCATTTCAAGAGTAAGTAGTTATTAATCGTGGATCAGCAAGAAACAAGTTCGCGCAAGCAAGCATGTTCACTTATACGTCTTTCTGGTAGTTCATGCCGCGAGAGTCTCGAACCCGAGTATAAACGACGCCTCGGTGGTACGATATTAGACGGTTTATTTGCCAATCACATCGCCATCCTGTTGTTTACCCGCACACACACATCACACACACGCACATGCTCTACTTGTATATCTTTTGGTTTTTTAGAAACATCAATTTTTAATGTCCATAACGTTGTTGTTTTCCGTATTGTATTGCCCTTATTTCAAAATTATAATGAAAAAAAGCGATGGTCTTTTTGGAAAATACGAAGTGGTTGACGCCCGTTATACACTCAGGCACCAGTCTCGTTGGACCGGAACGATGGCTCCGGGGAGCAATCTGACGAATTTTTTGGGGGTGGAACTAGTAAAAGATTTGACAGTTTTGGTTGTAAACATCGTGGTACTGATCTTCAACGTCTCGTCGGTTCATTATACCATGTGTTTCCAATTTTTTTTTCAACAAATAGGTCCACGCTTTCTCTTATTTCTTGTGCCCCTGATCTTTGCCTTGGATCAAAAGTGAGCATTACTTTTTGATGAATATCAAGGATAGCATATAGATAGAAGCTAATGGACGGCCTGCCTGATCAGATTAAAGTTTTCCGCAGGGTCAAAAGAGGTTTGATGTCGGGGTTTGTCAGCTTTGCGTGCATATCCTACTTTCGGCTTTACCGAGTCGAAAACCCGCGCACAGCGCGAGTAGTTGGCTGCATATGCAGATATCGCGAGGGAAAGAATGCTTTGCTAATGCTCTCCACTGCCCAAGTAGAAGTGAGCTATGTTGCGGGTCGTGCGCGCATGCGCGGTTTTGGGGGAGACTGGGATGATCCGTGGTTCAATGTGAAACACAAGGGCTCAGCGGAAAGGAAGGATGTGGCGTTTTTGAGGTCGCACATGCTTCATTGTTCAGCATGCCGAAAGCGAAAAAAAAACCTCATGCTTTTTTTTTCGCGAAAGGGGATACCCGGGCCAAACCCTAGTACGGCTTTAGGCCCGAGGAGGATGAACGACGTTCTTTTTTTTTTTGTGTGGACACGGCACATGATCGATTAGGAATTTTCTTCCATATATTTGCGATTTGCGTTTTGTCCTTCCTGGAGCCCTCCCAATAGTCTGAATAGGGGATCTTGCCAGCGTCTATTGCCATGGTTACAGGAACACAGCGCACGGACGGCATTCTGGGGGTATGTGCGGTGGAAGGGCGCGCGCGCGCAAAAAGGACATCGATACACATAGACACAGCATAATGTCCTTCAGTCACCGCGCAGTTCTCTTTGGTTCTACAAGGCCGGGCGTTTCTGCTCACTTGTCCGGAGACGGAATAGCTGTGAATTATTAAAAAACATGATTGGGTGAGCTTGCAGTGCGGCGTGCAAATTGTGACTTCTGGGAAAAAAAAAAGCAAGCTTGGGCGAGCGACTTTGCCGAACGCCTCGGGTTGCTCCAATCAGGTTAGCTTGTTTCATGAAATATTGACGAGAAGAGAAAGAAAGGAGTGGGGGGTGGAAATGAACGGAAGTATGTGGTATACACTTTCGATCTTGATAGGGCATATCCGTTTGAGATCAAAACTAGATTGAAACAATAAAGCTCTAGAGTAGGGCAGGCTTGAAGACACACTCAAAGGGTCGTGGTGGGACAGTGGTCAGACATCTTGTATTGAACGAAGGTCCAAGGTCGTACCATTCAAACACCCTGTGTCCAATTTCATGCGTGCGGGCACCACAGAGAGAGCGCGCGAGAGAGAAAGAGCGCGCGCTAAAACTGTACTGTTAGAGAAATGTGCGATTGGGGGTTGGGGGGAGGGTAATCTTCACGCGCACGCAGACCCACAACACATAACTCGCACAGATAGCGACAGGTGAAGCGACCACGGATAGATCTGGTCGGTGAGTGGCCGTGTTTCGCAATGGAGTTTTTATTTTCGTTAAGAAAATGCCATCCAGGAACACACAGGTGCAACTCTGGTCTTACCCTGCGGCGATCACTTGAAGTGACACTTGTAAGCAAGACGAAGCGGCGGATTGTGTTGACCTACAAAAAATGAAATAGAAAACCATATACAGACCGACTACAAATTTCTCTTGCTTACTTTCTTACTTTTTCTCTTTGCTCGCGCAATGATCAAATAAGGGAATCCATTAGGACGGGTTCCTTCTTTTTGATATCTGTTTCTCAACCTTATATTTGACGATTTATTTCCCGACTGAAAAGATGGCCCATATAAGATTATTTACACTTTTCGCCCTTTCCCATCTCTCTCTCTCTTCTTTTCTCTCGTAATCGTGTACGCCGTGTGAGAGTCGCCTCGGCTTGCCGTGTCTTTTATTTTTTTGGAATTTTTTGTTTGCTGGAGAATCCGCGACAGCATTTTCGTCTGAACGATTTCCGAAACTCTTGTTTTGTACCGCCATTGATTCGCGCACGCGCAGCAAACAGCCAAGCTCTTTTTTTTTCAATTTTTCTCTCGTCTTGATAACACGCACTCGACATGAACTCTGTTCACGAATCAAAAGATTGGCACACGGCCTTGCCCAGCCCGGCTCCCCAGGATGGCCATTTACAGCACCCAGGTCAGCCTTTCCCTCCAATGGATCACTCTTACGGCAATGGACAGCACTTTTCGCAGGCACCCAACAGGTACGTCTTTATCTTTTTTTTTTCCCTTCCTCGATGCTTGTGCCTTGGTCCCTTCCATCTTCTTCCTTCTATCCGGGCATTGCTCGAGTCCTGTCAATTATGCTTGCCTGTCGCCGTTTGGTGCGACGGGTGTGCCACCTCCGCCCAAATCATCCCTCCCCCCCCCTCCAGATCCTGTAACCATCCACAAACCCACTTTATCATATGAAATCCATGGCGACACAAGCACAGAAGAATGCATGGACTGAAGTTTAATTTCTTTCTCTTTGCTTTTACTTTTCTCTACATCTAGCCTTCATCCTTCCGCTGATACAGGATATGCCAACAAGGCCGAGCCAGAATCCAAGTTGCCTGGGTAAGTTCATATACTGGGTAGCCTGGCCTATTTTTAGCTCACCTTCAAGTGGGCAATATAGAATGATTGCACTTTCCCAACCCAGCACGCCCCGCCCGAGCCCCGCGGTAAATGCACAAGAGGCACAACCGCCTTCACCCAACAGAAATAACCCAGCCAGCGCTGCTGCTGCTGCCGCTGCCGCTGCGTTCAACACTCCGAGCTTTCAGGCCTCGCCCTACATTCATCCCGGCGCTGGTGGTCCTATTCGCAAGCGCACCCGTAGCGACTCCCTCTTCCCTCCCGATATCGGCCCGTTCTTCAGCTCCTCCAAGCCGTTTGACAATGTCTTTGCCTTGGACAGAGTCACTCCGTAAGTTTTCTCAAATTAAAAAAGAAAGCCCCAAATTTGATCAAGAAGGTTCGGACACTAAATCAGGAATATCTACTTGTTTTTTTAGTTTGACGGTTAAGCTCCAATCAAAGATGGATCGAGGCTTTTTCCTGGCTGATAACGACTGGACATGCTACCGCCGCAATTACTTCCAGGTCAGCAGTGCCTTTTCGATCCATGGCATTAGCCATTACTTTCCCGAACACGAGGCACAGTGTTTGGTGCGCTGCGAGGATGGCAATTTGTATCCCGCACGACGTTTCTTCATCGGCATGGGTGCGCGTGTTTCCAACAGTGATAAAAAGATCGACCTGGTGCAGCACACGCCGAAGCGTGACAAGGGACCCCAAAGTACGCCCGACTTTAAGCCTGTCACACCCGGCGGCAACCTCTCGATGGCCTCGGTCGGCACTAACCAAAATATTGTCACCTTTGAGCGCATCCAATTCAAGACGGCCACTGCCAACAATGGCAAACGGCGCGCGGCACAGCAGTATTACGTGTGTGTGATGGATTTGTTTGCCCAAACCGATCACGGCGAGCAGGTCAAGATCGCGTCATGCCAGTCGACGCCCTTGGTCGTGCGTGGTCGCAGCCCGGGTCATTATGCCGACAGCCACGAGCGATCCATGTCGTCCAGCAGCGCTTCGCTTGCGTCGCATGAACAGTCGGCTCCGCCGCACCACCCTCCGCATCACCCCCCTGTGTCGCAGACTGCCCATCATCCTCACCACCACGCTATTCCGCCGCCTCCCCCGCCACACTATCAGCCTACCACTGATGATGGTCGCTTCCATTCATTCCCGCGCCCACCGTACACGCCCCCGGCTATGATGCCTGGTGAGTATGGCTCGTCGTATCCTTACTACTCCCATTACCAGGCCTTCGGCCCTCCGATGCACCCCATGATGATGCCCAACGGTCCTCCGACGCCGTCGCCGCCCCAGCATACCCCTACCTCGTCGCCTGGCACCAACCATGGTCCCTATCACCATCACCCACAACAACAGCAGCAGCAGCCCCACTACATGGTGCAGCCTGCGCTTGCAGCTGCTGTCGCTACCGACCCATCCTCCGCGTCTTCGCCTACCTCATCGCCTCATATGTACCATCACAACGGTGCGCCTAATGACTATCATCATGCGCACCAGCGTAGCAGCAGCGGTATGAGCATCAATATGGACCAGGCTACCGCGGCTGCGGCTGCGGCTGCCGATTGGGCCGATCATCACAAGCGCATGCAGTCGTCTTCCTCTGTGTCGACCAACCCGGCGACTGCTGCGGTCGGCTCCCCGCACCAGAGCCCTTCACAGCCTTCGCACCCACAAGTACAAACGCCTTCCTCGCAGCCTGCGCCACAGACTCAACAAACGCCTCAACCTCAATCGCAACAAGCGACCTCTTACTTTGCACAAGGGACACCCACCTTGTCGTCGGCCACCTCTCAAGCGAGCGCCTTCTCGCCTACGACGCCGACCACACCTTACGTCAACAATGGTGCCCGCAAGTATAATTCGGTTCCCAGCATTTGCAACCAGCAAACTCTGTAATACTCTCTTCTCTACTTCTTACTTTTTTTCATTTTTGGGCTGGTTCTCCCTGTCTCTTTCTTCTCTACTTTTTTGATTCGCGCGCTTTTTGCCACGTCTCGACATTTTCTTTTCCTGTCACTGGCGCTATCACGGAAAAATACCATTGTCCTCTTTTGCATGTATTCTCTTGTACTATTCCATTCCTTATTTCTCTTTTTTCCCTTCGCATATTACACGTTATAAATTGCTCTTATCCTTTATAGATATTATATCTTTCTCTCTCTCTATATATATATATATATTATTTTTTGAGTATACTCTGTGTTACATTTTTTCATCTGTCAATTCGCTGGTCGCTATGCACGGGACCCTGTCGATCTGGTTCGTGGTCTGTGTAAGGCTGCACATAACCACGCGTCAAAACCTGGTTACATGTACCATCACACGGAGATGCGCAGCACAAAAGTAAATATATAAGGTGCTGCTTGACTGTATGACAATGCGGCACAGGACCCTTTCTCCCCCAAAATCATGTTACGATCTTGTAAGACATAACAACTTGATTTAGTAGTATGCGCCAGACATCAATATGATAGTCTCTGTAATGCAAAAGGTAGAACACTGTTTCTACTCAATTGGGAATAAAGGGCTATAAAAGTTCTAGTTTGAAAGTAACGTAGCATATGCTCTCATGGTATGAAGAGCAATAAATGTGTCAATTAATTACGTGGTAAAAGTAAAAGAATAAAAGCCTAGTAGCCGGAGAAATGGCGGATTTGAGGCTTGATGCGCAAGAGAAGGACAAGGAATGCCCAAACAAGATTGAGCATACCAAAAAAGAATGTGACCCAGCCCGGACCGACAGCATTCGTCATTGGGTTGGCTATAGAGAGATAATGTCAGAATGAAAGGGTCCACACATAGTACTTCAGCTGACTCACCAAGCAGGCTGAGTGCAAACGTCCACACCATACGCCAAAAGTTGGCGGCTGCTGTGACACTGGCACCCTTTCCAGGGACGGCATCCACAAGATAGGACATGACAGGGTTGAATACTTGCACCATGGCAAAACACTGGACGCCAAACATAATAATTGACACCCAGACATTCCAGTCCTTCTCGACAGGCCAACCCCAAAGGAAGAAAGAAAGTGGGTTCAAAAGAAAAGCAGCAGGCCTAGAACATAGCGACTGAGCATTAATAAACACGAAAACGAATATTACTAGCTTGTAGCTCACCAGACATTAGGTGCCAAGCGATCTTCTGGTACGGCTTTCCCGCCCCGTTTCGCACGCTGCCGATTCAAATAGATATCCGAGAACTTGCCCGAAAGAAGCGACCCAATGACCTCACCTAGGCCGGGCGAAATGAAGCTGAGACCGATCAAGCTCGAGCTAAACTGGTAATGCTTCGTATACAAGTCAGGAAGCATGTTTTCAATGGCAAACATGCCGCCGAAAGCAAAACCGGTGGCGGTGGCGCTAATGAAAACAAACGGGTGCCGGAGCAACATCTATTAAAAGTATGGGTCCATCAAACACCAAGGAAGCCAGCATAAGATAACACTTACAAGCGATGAAAGGGGGTTCAGTATCTTTTCTTCCATGACGGGCGACGGTTCTTCGGACTTATCATCAATATCTTCGACACCCGGGTCATGACCGTCGCCTCGACCCCAGACGCTTTCGTCGCGATAAGTTTCCTCCATCGCAAAGAAGACTAGGAGAAGCAAACAGCATCCAATGGCAAATAGCAGCCAGAACACTGAGGGCCAGCCCCAGCGTTCTACTAAGAAGCCTATTTGTGCGCGTTTGTATGTTGCATGTCTATAGTCATGGTATCTTACCTCCAAAAATAGGACCGAAGAGCGGACCCGCGAATTGTCCCGTAAAGTAAATACCGAGTGCATTACCACGTTCATGAACTTCGTAAACATCTGCGACTGAACTGTATAGATGTAAGTTTCATAATAGATGGCTATGCTCGTAAATACATACCCTGAACCAATGGCCCATGCAGAGGAGATACCGACGGCTTGAAGGATACGCATACCGAGCAAGACGTAGATATCCCTCGCAAAACAGCCGCCAAGCGAACCACCGGTGTAGATGACGATACTGAAAAAATAGACGGAGCGCCGGATGTTCCAGTGGTCGGTGATACTGCTATAGAAAATCGGCTAAACATTCAATTCGTGGTCAGCGGTAATCAGGGCATACATTATGTATAAGACGTACAGCTATACCCATAAACAGCATATACAAAGAGTTACTTAGAGTCACCATAATAGTAGGACTGTCAAGCTCGGTGATAATCTCCTCCAAAGCAGGAAGCTATATTATGGACAAGATCGGTCAGAGATCGAGGCGAAATTTTCACTTTACACGATCTTACATAAATTGTGGAGCAGAATCCGGGAATGATGGCGATAAAGCATACTAAGCCCAATAAAAGTCTTTTTCTCCATAATGGAAGGTGTCTTGGATCCTTTTCCACCTTGGGCTGTAGCAACCACAAGTTTTTGTAGTAGGTACCGGACATTATCAGTGTCCGTGGATAAAAAAGAAGGCACAAAAAAATGATTGGGAAATCGATCTTATTTGGAAATCTCTTTCTGCTTCCGTGGTGTGAGAGTGGATACATGCCGTATTACGTCCATTGTGCGAGGTGAAAACTCGTCAAATCCTCGATCTAGGCCTGAATCGATCGCTTCTTTTTCGTGCACCTCCTTACTAGCCACTCTTCGCAGCATATAAATCCCTTTCTTTTTTTATGACTATCCGCACTCCCGGACAGCGCCCCCTTAAACACTCATACATTTCTAGATTTAAGAAAAAAGTATCTTGCTTTACGGATTAACTCATTATGAAATAACGCAAACCATCTAATTCCTTCCAACGTTTTACTCTCATAGGACAGTGTCGAAGAAATTTCATAACATTACACGGCGAACGGTGATGTTACCCGGACAACGACAAAGCCTGGGGAACTCCGCATGTCGCACACCCCGCCTGCCGCAGCACCTGCATGAAAATCTGGATTACATACCTCAAAATCACTTCACGGATCAATTCCGTTATACAGGATCAAATAACACTTCAGGTATAAGGTCTTTTCCATAACGTTGTGTTGCACAAGCTTCATACGACTGACCCGCGGGTGCCCACTAGCACTATAACGTAGTTAAGTTATCTATGAGAGCAAGCTTCCTTGGTCGTCATCGCGAGCTGCCTCTACTCCTCTGTCCTTTTAGACAAAATAACATACTTCTGATGTTTTGTCCTAAAGGCCGTACCTTGCTTGCATCGTCAACTGGAGGGTCTCTACTGCTCTACAAACTAACTATGCTTTGCATTCTATTATTAATATTTTGAACGGAAGAGGCTATAGGTTCCCAGCTTCATAAGTAAGTATAATATGTACATGCATATTGTAGCAGCATTTGCTCCATGAATTTAGTGATTTGTAGTAATGTATTAAGAAAATGTTTGACATGTATACATGGTTCAATCATAAGAATGTCGGTCGCCGCGCCAAAAAATAAAAAAAAAATGAGTCATAATTTATATGTGGCAAAAGCGCCTTCTAACTGCTATATATGTAAGGAAAATGATATGGCAACAGGAAGCAGTAATTGAGTACATGCTATTTCAATAGATCGCTTCATTATGCTGTGTGTTTCCACCGCCAAAATACTGTGTTTACCGTAAAGGCGGTACAACTTTAAGATATCCCAAACAGGAAAACGCAGAAACAAGGTTTATAAACATAGGTAGCCATCGCTTTTACTCTGTATCTGTATTACGTTACCACAATAGAGTGACAGCCCGGATTCATGACATACAATGAAGCACAGTGGCTATGATATATGGATTAAGTCTTGACGAGCCACTTATGTATTACAAAAAATGTTACTTTATATCAAAGTAATTGAAAAGGAATACCTCATCATGTCAGGCTATCAAGATCAGCAATGGCGTGGAAAAAAAAGATATTACTTCTCGTGATTGAAGGCCAAGAGGAGTCGCAGAAAAAAATGAGCAGAACCGAACGTCATGTACCACCAGCACTTGTACTGCGATCAGATTTGTTCGCGTTCGCCAAGGGAAACTCTATACCATCCGGTGCCAAGTTTACGGCTGCGGCAAGTCTCTTGCGTCAACCCCGACTTGGAGACGCCAGCAAAAAAATTCGCTGCCTTCGAATGTGGTCGTCGCCAGGTGATACTTCCCTCTTTACATGCATAGCTGGAAACAGTATTATATCTAAGAAGTTTGGAAAATATCTATTGCCAAAGTGGGCTCGTCGATCATGAAAACACAACCCCGGGTCGTGGATAGAGCTCGCACCGGTATTTCGTTCCGCGGAACAACGAAGTACTTGTCGAAATTGCCATATTCTCCTAGTTTCCCCAGTTAGCATAAATGTAGTTCGTACATATATACATATTTATCTAGTCAACATAAAACAAGGCCCGGAGCAGCACTGTTTATCGGTGATCGACGATCAAACCGATAAAAGTAAGCACGAGGATCGTCACGCACGTCCCACGCATACGTAGAAATAAAAAAAAGCAATTCAAAACGCAAGATGTCTTGGCAGATGTGCTGGATGTAGTACTGTGTGCGTGGGTGCGGGGATAATAGCCTTGATTAAAGAGGAACGGTATCCAGAGTCAGAGCAGAGCCAAGACAACTGTCGCGAAAGAAAGGAGAGGCTAGACCGCAAGAAAGAGCAACAATGCAATATTCCTTTTGTAAATGATAAACAACAGGTAAGTAAGGCAGGATGCGCCGGATGCGCAAAGAGTTATCTTCGCGCGAGCATACAAACTGTCGCCATGGACGCGTGACTTGTGCTAAGAGGTAATTGCCATGGCTTCGGCCGTTGCCTGTTCCAGAGGAAAAAAAAAAGGAAAAAAAAAAAAGAGGTCAAAACACACTTAGGAGTGAGAAACAGCCTTGGCTTTGCACTGTAAGTAGTGCAGGCTGAGGTCAACTGTCAAAGCTTCAAGGGACAGAATAATAGAGAATAAGGCCCACAGAGGGGGGAGAAGATCCATTGTGAGCCTTTCCTTTTGAGGACAGCACATGGCGTCAACAATTTTATTTTTTTGCGCAGCAACAAGACGGAACATGCCCTGATTTTTCGTGTCTCTCGCTCTCTTTCGTTTCTCTTTCTCTTTTATATAATTTCCCTTTTCCCATTGATCCCATTCTTACTTCTTTCCTTCTCTTTCTCTTCTCTTTTCTCTGACACGCGTTTGACTGCGCGTGTGTGTGTCTACATTCTGCGCCTGACTTTTGTGTGTGTGCTCTCTGTGTGTGTTTGATCAACGCATACCTATGTGAATGCACCTACTATGGCCAAAAAGATCAACCATCCGTTGCTTCTATTTCCGTCGCCACCCGACAAAGGGTCATCTAAGCCAACCACAGTATCCTATTCAGCCAACTCCTTGTCGTCGTCATCGGCGACGACCCCGTCAACCACGACCCCGTCGACCTCGTCAACAGGCCAGCAGCAGCAAGAAGATAACCGGCAGCAAGACCGGCAGCAGTCATCTTCTCGGTCGAAAGATACCAGTAGAACTGATACAAGCGGCCAAGGCACATCCAATCGTTCGGAAAACCGTTCGAATCATAATAACAACGCCATGCAGCTCAGCGAAGAGATGGCAGCATTTCTGCGGCCATTATCAGCGGCCACAATGCCCACTCCACCATTACCTCCTCCTCCCGACACACCATTTGTCGACGATATGATTCCACCCAATGCTGATTTTGTGGTCGTACCTTTTGAAGATGAAGATGAATACTTTCAAGGCAATCACACGAGCGAACCTGGCTATTTATTCCCGGATCTCGACGCAGCATGAAACCTTTTTCTCAAGAATACGCATACATCACAACAACGAAAAAAGACAACACATACAACATCATTTACATAGGTTTCCTTTTTCTCCCCATTTTCTTTTTTGATTCCCTACACACGGCTCGCCCCCCAAATATGTATACCCTTAACAATGTTCTCTTGTCATTATTTTCTCTCTTGTCTATTTGTTTTTATTTCTGTTGAATACGATCTCAATGAAGCTTCATGCTATGTATAAAAAAAGGAGAGGGTCATCAAAGTAAGAAATGTGGCTCTTGGCGGTGTGCAATGGAGACCGCCTTGGCTGGTCAAGAGGCGGGAAAAGGACGGTTACGTGTGCGGGTGTGTGCCTGAGCACGACCCAAAGCGGGCGTGATGTCACACAAGGTACGCAAAAAGTCTTTAAAATAAAGAACAAGACCAAACGTGCGATGACTCACCTAGTAAGTCAGGTATTACACACGCCCAAGAGTCCCAGCCATCTGGCAAAAGCAGACTTTAAACCGGAGGGTACTCAGTTTACCGTTGATGCAAAGACTTGCCGCAGTTGGAGGCTAATATGGTGTTGAAGTGAGTCATAGTAATGGTGTATGAATTCTAAAAGGAGTTGCAGAAATATGTGTACGTGGCAGCGTATGCGGAGCCAATATCCGAAACCCTGCATGGTCTTTCTAAGTGTCTGGGGAGTACACATAAAAAGCATGAGCAAGGGAATCGCTCGTACCAAAAAAAAAAAAAAGCAAAATTCCTATTTGAGAAA
>VAFG01000269.1:275578-291946 GCA_013461545.1 Syncephalastrum contaminatum
CCGCTTGGTAAAGTTTTTAGTTAAATTGGGGTGTTTCGGGTGAATTCAAGGAAGTGTAGTCGGATAGGTCAATGGAAAAGAAAGGAAAAGGAATACATGCAACATGAAAAAAAAAAAAGTATGGAAGAGAAAGGGTGTTGATAGACCCACCGCATGCCTAACGATTTATATCTTTGTGTATGAAAAATGACGAGATGGATGGGTTACGCCAACTTTAGTTTTTTAAGTATTTTAGCGTGGAGCGCATCGTCTTCTGGAAGACTCCATCGAAAATTTTCATCGCATCGGGGCATTGCACTATTGAGTCAGTCAGTCCCAAACTGAGTTCCCTTGTTTGGGACCCGAGAAGCTGGTACCTCCGCCAATGAAAGGCGTGTCAATCCTCAACGACACAATGTTCGGGAAACTAGTTAAATTTTTAGTTTTTCTTTCTGCTTCTTTTTCATTTTCTATTCACCGAATTAGGGACAACGAACGTTCTTCGAGATTTATAATTTTATTCCAGTGAGTCCAAAGACCAACAGACCGTTGTGTTTTTTTGCTTTTCCTCTTTGTTTTTTGCACTCTTTTATTTTACTTTTCCTGGCTTGGTCTTTTCTAAATCGCTGGCATGACGATCGTGATCGTCATTCCTATAGGTGCCTGCACTGCGTAAGCTACATAGCTCTTCGGTGGCCTTTATTTTTCTCTCTCAGCTTCGTCCTCTCTCCCAAATTACATCGTGAAAAACAAGCATTTTTATGAGTATACACGTTCCACCTCCTCTGGGTCTCGGTAGACCCAGCCGCCAAGGCATCCAATACCGCTTAGGTAACTGCTCGCCTTGGAAGATGATATGACCTTGCTTCGTTTCCTTATACATCTCAATCTCAAATAGAAGTTGCACAGCACCCCATCCGTGCACGCTGTTGCGGCTTTGGCGAAAAAGACAAACGACCTATCGATCCACCCCCCATACTACAACTATGCGTAGCCAGGCCCGATGGCTCGCTCGAACGAGTCAGGCAAGCGCATCTACAGCAACTCTGCATCGTGTTACTCACACATACATACACACACACTCTCTCTCTCTCTCTCTTTTTTTATTTTTTTATTTCACGACGACAACAGCACGGCAGACAACATATCTCACTTTATCGTCCAATGCGATCTTTTCTCTGTCGACCAGAAGAGCATCCGCAACGTCGTCTACCATCCTGCATCGATTAATCCAGCCTATCCCAACAACACAGCGATGGTCATGTCATTTCAGGAACCAACCCCTATGCGCAACCTTATGGGCACCGTCGTGTCAAGTGCGCATCAGCTCATAGGTCTCGACAAGCAACTCGGTATCTACTTTGTTTTTGGTGACCTTTCAGTGCGGACCGAGGGACGATTCGTGCTGCGCTTCCGATTCATTGATTTATCGGCCGGGTAAGTTGCGTTACAAAAAAAGAAAAACACGGGGTCTCATCTAAAAATGGTCAACTCTCTTTTTTTCTACCTTTTTGTTGGCCCACTAGCGAACCTCTCACAATGAGCACACGGGTACTTAACGAGGCCTTTTCCGATCCCTTCACCGTCTACTCCGCAAAAAACTTCCCTGGGATGACAGGTAAGATAAAGAAGGAAGAAACGTTGTCAATTTATAGAGAGTGTGGAAAAGAAAAAAAAAAGCGGGCAATTTTTTGCTTTCTCCCCATGGCGTTCTCTATTTATTTATTTGTTTCCAACCAACGGGTTTCTTTTTTTTTCTTTTTGCGCACCCCACTGACCCCTTTGTTCCCCGAATATAGGATCTACCGCTCTGTCACAATGTTTCGCAAGACAGGGGATCAAGATTTCAGTGCGCAAGGGGCAAGGCATCAAGCGCACGAGCGACGAAATATACCGAACGCCGCGTGAAGGTAAAAATAAATTGCAAGGCAAAATTTAGAAGAAAAAGAAGCGATCCTAATACGCCATTAAGGGACCATCCGAGCAGACGGTAGCAGTAGTAGCAGCAATAACAACAACGACCGTGAAGGAGTTGAAGAAGGAAAAGGGGGAAGCGGACAGGGGATAAAGGAGACTGAGCCAGCAGCGGCAGCAGCAGTAGCAGCAACAACATCAGCAACGGACGGCGGCAGCTCAAGCGCTGGTGGCGACGGATATGCGGACCCTGAAAGAACGAGTTCTGGTGGAGCTGCTTTCGACGCTAGTGCTTCTGGTAGCATGGCTGTCTCGACACCTACGCCCACTTCCAACAAGATGCACATATCGTCTGTTCTGGCATCGGATGACGAAGATATGCCTGAGGCAACACCTTCGTTAGCCTCAAGGCGACGGATACACGATCACAACTATCCACCATAGCACGCGCTGCTGTATGTTGGTTTTCCTTCTCATTCGCCCTCCCTCTTGCTCTCTCCACTCTCTTTTGCTCTCTGTCTCACTGTCTCACTCTCTATCTATCTCCTCTCTCCTCCACATCGATCTATTAACTGCACACACACACACACGCACATATCATACAACGCACCACTTTTTCCTACTCATCTTAACATTTACCCCCTTCCTCTTCTTTTATTTTTCTTTCACTCCCCTCGTATTTTGTACATATCAAAAGAAGTCGAAGAAATTTGTAGATCTCAAAAGTGCGGGGTCTTTCGCTGGGTTGATTAGACAACCGAATATAATATATGAGAGATAATGGCGAGAACACGGGCGGGCAAAGAGTGTTTTAGCGTAAGCTTGTGCGGATACTCCCTAAGACAGTGGATCCCCTTCTCAGCCCCGACTGTTCAAGGGGTGCAGAACTGTATAACATGCCGCTCCTCCTTCTTTTCGACACTTCTTTTTTCTTACAGTCTCCTGCTAGGTGTATATGATCCATCAATGTAACACGGGCGTCGCACAGCAACGTGAACTCTCTTTTTTTTCGGCTTCCTCTCGCTCGCTTTTCTTTTGCTTTCGCTTTTTCTCTTCACTCTCCACTCTTCCCTTGACACTTTGTCTCGTTCCTTCTCCTCCCCTTGTCTTTGTATGCGTTTATAATTACATCTAATCTAATAATCCCATCCTCTATAAATTCCCTCTACTGATACATCTACACGACAACGAACCATGAGCGAGAGCGCAAACCAACAAAAACTGCTTCAGCTTGCGCCCGAGGTTGTCCAACGCCTCCATCAGCTCCAAGACGAGGATCGGCCTGTGTCGATTGACGAGATTTTGGCCGCGGCTAACTTGTCTCATCTCCGTCAAAGCCAGTACATGGCCCCTTCTAAATCAGCCGAGACACGCACCTCGACCGACAACAACAACAACGACAACAGTTTGACACTCGATGCTTTTATCTCGCCACAAAAATCCACTTCCATGACTCTCGCCGAGCGACGACGCAGCGTCTCGCCCGAGAAACTTCAATTGCCTACCCTTTCACGAGCAGAACTTTTTGCCACCCAATGTGCAGAATTATCTCCTCAGGTACAGCATCCCATACATCGCTCAGACAAGTAGCGTTTCTATGCTGTATGTTTCTAATCATTGTTTGTTTATTGTTTTCGTGATTAGGACGCCGAGCAAGACGTATGCACGCTTTTAGAACGCGCGGTGAACCCCAAGTCCGTGATTGACATGAGCGAATTGCGTATCGAGACTGCGTCACTTGTGGCTGATAAGCAGAACAAAAGTGCTGAATTTTGGCAGACCCTCGTCGAAGAGGGCGATTACGCTACGACCGCACCTCCTTTAGCCCGACTCCTCGTCAGCAAACTGCGACAGGAAGGCATCCCACCCGCATGGCGGAGCGTGCTCTGGCAAACTATGGCCCGATCAGCCGATACCCATTTGCAAAACATGTACGAGCGTCTCGTGCAAGGCGACATGGGCATCTCTTCCTATGAGCGCGTTATCGATCAAGACCTCGCCTGTATGGGCACATCCTCCACTGTCCAGGCAACCGCTCGACTGTTGAAGGCCTATAGCGTCTACGACGCCCATGTTGGCTACTGCCAGGGCCTGGGTGTCCTTGCCCGCCCGCTCCTCACTGTGGTAAGTTACCGTTATTTCGAACCAATAGATCAGATGATCTAATCATGCCTACCATGTTCTAGATGCCGGAGAAACAAGCCTTCTGTACCTTTGTCAGGTATGATGATAAATGGCGACGATCGGCCTTAGCCAAAAAAAAATAGAACGCTAAATGAACGAGTATAGATTAATGGAGACCTATGAAATGCGGACCTTGTACACGCTCAATATGGAAGGCCTGCACCTGCGTCTGCATCAATTCCAAACCCTGCTCGCTCAGCTACATCCCGACCTGAGCGAGCACCTGTTGAGGAACAACATTCATCCTGCCATGTTTGCTTCCCAATGGTTCCTGACCCTCTTTGCCTCGGCCTTCCCGACCCGCCTGGTCTTGCGCATGTACGACTGTGTTTTCGCTCAGGGTGCCATGATCACTATGCTTCGTGTGGCCGTCGCAACGATGCAGAAACACAAGGAACGCCTGCTGTCGATTCATCAATTTGATCAGCTCATGACGTTTTTGACCAGTTGCGCGCTGTACGAGAACGAACACGAGTTTATCGAATCTATTTTTGCTCTCAGCAGTGCGATCACGACGGCCAAGATTGACAGCATTGCTGACGCCTATCAACGTGAACAGGAACAAGAAAAGGAACGTGCACAACAGGTGCTCGCCCTTCGCTTCAACAAAGCAAACAAGAAGGCCACCCGTCGCGAGTCGTGGTTCTCCTGGGGCTCTACACAGACAAGCAGCAACACTGCTACGACACCCACCAGTACCATGGCATCGCCACCCTCCTCCCCAACCGTGCGTGCGCCTTCGAGCCCACTCACGCCTTATCATGATCGCGCAGCCGTGTCATCGCTGCATGCGCAAATCGAAGACCTCGTCACCGCCCTTTCGCAACTGCAAAAGGAGCACAACACGCTGAGCCAGGATATGACTTCCCTCAAGATGCGCGAACTCGATCACGAGGCCGAGGCGGCCAAGATGGCTAAGCGGAATACCGTCCTCGAAAAGCGTCTCAAAAAGTACAAAAGCAAGTTAGCCAAGGAGCGCAGTCAGAGCACTCCCGCGACGGGCTTGCCACCACCCGCGGCAGCGAACCCTTCTCAGCTCGAATCGCTCGAGAAAGACGCCGAATTCAGGACGTTCGTGCAGTCCTTACGTCTCAGCGGTGATTTTGGTGCACTGATCGCCGGTGCCTTGGAGCCTTCGCCCCAAACCGCTACCATAGCCCCTCCCGCCATCCCGCCGGCTAGCCGCCATGCAAGCGCCAGCTCCAGCACGAGCACTAGCATGAGTATCTGCAGCGGCAAGTCCACCAGCGGCCGTGAGAGCGAGAGCGAGAGCGAGACGGTCGCCACTCCTGTCGAGGACGACAGTGAAGAAGAGCTCAAACGCACGAATGCATCCTGGGAAGCCAAGTACACCGCCATGTGCCAGCAATACGAGTCTCAGATAGCAGCTATGAAGGAGGCCCACGCGACTGTTCTTCAGCAAATGCAGACTGAGCTGGATGCTGTGCAAGCCGAGAAGGACCAGGTCATTATGGACCTGTCCCGAGAGAATGAAGAGCTCGAGGAGAAGAACATGGCCACTAAACACATGGCATCCGAGCTGCAATTCGAAAAGATTACGCTTGCCAAGGACGTCGAGCGTCTCGAGAAGCAAGTCCAGGTGCTCGAGAAGGAAAAGACCGAGTACTTTATGCCTCGCAGCTCTTTCTCCGAGGAAGTCTTTGCTGCCCACCGCATCCTGTTTCAGCAGCAGCAGCAGCAGCAGCAGCAGCAGCATTCTACCGATACGGCGTCCCGCCGCCACACAATGCAACCCATGTCGGCTGTTCCTAATGAATACCAATCCAAATATGTGGAGAGCGACCTGCGCTGCCGCGAACTCGAGAAGCTACTCGCCGAGGCCAAGGTGAAGCTGGCTGAGTATGAGACGAGCCACCTGCCCTTATCGCCTCGTGCATCGCTGCAGCAGCAGCACCCTCATTTCCCTAGTTCGGCCGCCATGAAGCGCAACTCGACCGCATCCTTGTCGATGCTCGCCAGCCGCGTCACGTCGCCCACCACCGACATCCTGCGACGCGATTCGTCAGAGAGTTTTGCGTCGTCCGTGACCTCGGCCACCTCTCTCGGTAGCACCAGTGTCACTGGTCATCCTGGCAAACGCGCTAGCATGTACGCCCGTCTCTGGAACTACGGCACCAGCGGTAATTCAACTGTGCCCGTCTCCTCTGGACGGCCCGCCTCCACCACGCTCGTCAAGCAAGAGCAGATCATGTAAAAGTCCCTCCCCCTCCCTTTTTCCTCCCAAAATCATTTGAGATCTCTTCCCCTTTATTCTTTTGTGTTAGCTTAAAATCACCAAGTAGCTGATCATATGCAGGACACCCGTATCAGCTTCTTTCTCTTTCTGTACCTTGACCCTTTCTATTCCACCATCTTCTCTCCAACCCCCTCCAACCCCTTATACCCTTTCTCGTCCTCGTCGTTCTTTTTTTTTTTGGCTTTTTTCTACGTCGCACGACAATAAATTCGTTCTTCTATTTTTTGGATGATACATTTTTCGGCTTTGGTTTGTGTCCTGGTGGCTGGATGCGGGGTAATCGGTGTGTGCGACGCTTCTCCGCTTTTTCTGTCAACTCATTGGTCCCGGACTTGCACATGAAGTTTAGTTGTGGCCTTTGCAATTTTCAAGTGCGCGCGTGCGCTCCCGCAATGGAATTTATGACGCCAGTCGTACGTGGAGCCTGCTTTATACGTAGAGATAAATCTATTGATTATATTGACGACCGTATTTCTTTATCGATTCTACTGCTGCAGTGGATAATGCGGGTGATCCATGGTAGAGTGGTCAATGGTCATGGTTAACGTTATAGGAATAAGCTTGTTTTTTCTTTGTCTTTGCTGGACATTTCATTTTCACATGCATCAAATGGTCCATGGCAGGTCAATGTCACACAAGCATGCGTGCGTTCTATAAAAGTCAGGCTGCTATGGCAAGTCAAAAGTCTATCACTTACATCTCTTCCTTCTTATTTTCAGAAGCCAATCATCATGGTCGTCATCGAGTCCAAGAACCGTCACGCTGCCGCGTCCCGCAAGTCGCTGGAGTTCCTCAAGGAACTGTCTGCCAACTTGGACGGCTGGGACCTTTCATCCGAGAAGGAAGGTGTCAAGCTTTACAGCAAATCTCTTCCTGGCAGCACCATCAACGTCGTCCGTGGCGATACCGTGATTAAGACGGATAAATACACACCCCGTGAAGTTGCTACTGTCGCTACGCAGCCTGGCTGCCGTAAGATTTGTAAGTATATTTGTAGTCACTGCATAAGAGTCAAGACTGACCTATTTAACTCTCTAGGGGACGAAAAATATGATCAGTCCGAAGTCAAGGAGATGTTCACGCCTTACGAGTCGCTCTTTTGGGTCAAGCTCAAGGCTCCCTGGCCTGTGAGTCCCCGCGATTTCACTGGTATCTCGCTCCGTGATATGAACGATGATGTGTGCTACGTTTCCATGTCATCCGTCGAAGATCCCGCTGTTCCTGCCGTGTCGGGCTGCGTACGCGGTAACCTGATCATCTCCGGCTGGAAGATCTATAAGACGGACGGTGGCATCGGTATCACCTACATCACCCAGGTCGACATGGCTGGATCGATCCCTTCCAGCTTCCTCAAGAGCATCCACCTTCAGGTTCCCCTCTGCGCCGGTAAGGTTGCTGAGTATGTCACCAGCTACGGTTGCCCACCCTACACTGTCGAGGCCACGGCCACCTATGTGCGCGAGACCTTTGACCATTCCAAGCGCGAGTTGACCATCGAACTCTCTGGTGAGGGCCAGGTCACCTGGAAGATTAATCGCCAGATGTACCCCAATGGCGTCAAGGTTTCGGGCGCTGAGGCTGAGGTCGCTGACGACAAAGTCACCGTCAAGGTGTCTGGTCCTACCACTGTCAAGATTAACAAGGCCTAATTTCTGGATCCAATCTTGTTTGCTGCCCGTGTTATGCTCCCCTCTTCTCTTTTTGACTTCTCAAAAAAAAAAAAATGTACATATATCTCTTGTAAGACGCTTCATCCATGAAGAGTTCGTGCAAAAGTTTCTTTTTTCATTAATTCGTCAGTTGACCTTTTAAACCACACGGTAGTCTAGGCAGACATGTAATATAATAATGCACAACATATTTAATTTGGGTTTTTATAGAGCTAGAACAGAAGTACAGAGGTATATTTGCGATAGCATAAAATGAGGCCGTTTCGTGCTATTCATAGAGCTAAGTATTCTAAATCTTCATGTGATGACCATGGTAACTAGTAAGGGCATAGAATAGCAGCGGGTTTTTGTGGTAATTTATCTGTGAAAATCAGGTTATTACCGCCGTTTAAAAATTCGGGGAAGCTTGCAGCACAAGCAGAGTGTCACTTGGCTAATTGACCGACTATCGAGAAACCCTCCATAGTGGCAACCACACCTGCACCTGTGGAGTGAGCAATGCCTGTCCTAACCCATAACTGTGATGACGTTGTCACAGCAAGCAAACATACGATTGTCTACCGCACGATGGGCTCTCTCAATAAGCGCCGCAGCCATATCGATATTTAAGCTTTTTCGGTTTCTCATGGCACCGCTGTCACTAGAAAGCTAGTTTTTCGTGTTCTATGCCCATATCCTTCATAGTTCTTGCGCACTATAAGACAGCTAGCTTAGTTTGAGCATGACATACTGATCAGTATCTGTAAATAGTAAGTGATTGAAAAGTATACTTGCTTTCTGGTTTTCTTTATATTAGGCACTCAATTACAAAAAGTATTGGATGAGGTGTGCTCAGGTAACTCGTCATTGCAGGTTTCAGCTGCTTCATATTTCAACTATCAATCTTGCTGTACAAACGCAATGCATGCCTATCTATGGGAGACTCTGGTCGACTACAGGATACTTTATAGCGATAGGCTGCAATGAGGGAATGTGAGCTCAAGAGAATACGAGGAATTTTCTTAGGATTATCTTTTTTAGACATATCGGGCATGTCTTTTTGCCCGTGGCACATGCTTTTTTCTATTGTAATGCTCAGTATACGATATCCGCATAATAGGCTGTGTTTGCTGGGTATGACCTGCTGACTCTATTAGTGCGACAACTACTACTCCATTCATGTTATATGCTTTCTTCCATTTACGTACCTTTTTTTTTTGGGTGTCTCCACCAGATTCAAGGTAATGTACGAGGAGTTGTTCAGATATGACATAACCCAGTGTATTTCTCGTTCTCAGGCTGAAGGTATCTGCAAAACAAGGACTGACAGATCGTGAGGAAGAGGCTCAGAACGTTAGTTCACTCTACAGTCTGCACCGTTATATGCGATTGTATTTTTTCTCTTTTTTACTGAAATAAAATGTATTTGAACACTGACCAGTAGATTTGCTTTGCTAGTAATTGACCTGCAGCGAATAAGTATATTATACTGGAAATAAAAGATTTATCATCAAACCATTGATTATGATAAATAAAAAATAGATAGCTATGTGGTACGCGAAGTTTGTATTCTAATTAGTGAATATGCACTCATCTGAGATGCTATTATTGCTACATCATCACCACCATTTTAAGCTAAGTTTTTGATTTAAATTATGTTTTTAAAGCCAAATTCAAACAATAGTGTAGCGTGGTGGCGAGTAATATACCCATGAGATCTTAGCGTTATGATATCACTGTTCAGTACTGTCTGTATATGGTGCGTCGGGCCGATGGTTCTACCTGAAAATGATTCATCATTGTTATCGCTTAGCGTTCACGATGCCAATGCGCCGGGCTATGAGCGTCGGACACTGCGAATAATTATAATCAATTACTGTGCTCACGTTAAGAATATGGCATATTCGTGAATCATGTTCAGGCTTGTCACGCCCTTTTCCCCCGCCAGCAATTCATTATTAGGTTAGTACTTGATCAGTATGGGCAAATATATATCATCTTTTGCGATCTTTAAGAAAACGATGAAAAGAAGCTCAACTCCTAACGACTTTGAGAACCTTGCTAAAGGGAAGCATGCTCCGACTTATAAATATTTCTCCATCGGGGAGCCAGAGATAAGACAGAAAGTCGAGGTTTAAAAGGGGTGCTTTGCAACCAGCAACAGCTTTTCTTGATGCCAAGTCCCCTCACTACAATAGAATGACACACGCGGTGAATTCATTCGTCAACGATTAGTTGGAAATATTGTGCCTTTCTGTTTTTTCCGCTTTATGTTGAAGAGATAAGATGGGAAACTAGGGCAAAACTTTCGGGTGAGACAATTGACTGAAAACCTGGAATACGTTGCCGAAATAGGCGGCGGCAAAAAATCAGCCTTTCTTTTTGTGTCGGGTCGGAATTAAACAGAGACAGGTCATGACGCGTCCACAGCCGTTTTAGAAGTCGAATGTGTGATTGGAATTATAGTCCCAGCTTACCGTTCCTATGACAAAACTTTGATCCAATGTGATGTACTTCCAACGGCGGAGAAGAATCAAATAATTGAAGTCAAAAGTGTTTTATTTTTGATATTTGGGCCCACACATAGGAGACAAATATAGATATGATCTCAAAGATCATAAACAGCATATTCAGCCGCGGTTTAAGTAGAAGGAGCATCGCAGCATTATTATCCAGCGCTATTATAACATATAATAAAAGCTTCAGAAAATATAATACAAATCATGATGCAAAGTATTAATCAGCGGTATGATTTATCCAGCGCGGTGACACCCGCTGGTTGATCTAAGACCCCCATCCTCTGGCGCAAAAATTTAGCTATGCGTTCGCGGGGATCTATATGAGACAGTAAGGAACGACTGAACCATTGCAGCTATTCGACTATCAAAGCGCAGGTAGGCACTCATATGATAAATGTGTGCTTGGGTATGAGCCCGTGCTTTTTGTACCAATTTCTTCTTATAAAGTTCAATATTTATGGGGCAATATATACCCGCTGTTACTTGATCTACTCTCTTATCCCCTGGGCTCGGCCGATCTTTGTGCCATATGCCCCCAAAAAGAGAACAGCGCACAGAATAAAAGACTGAATGCTGTACAGCCTTACTTCCCCATTACATTTCAAATCAAGACACTGATTACCAATGCGCTGTAGAAAGCCTTTAGTTCGGACCTGAATCCGGTGATTTTTGACCGGGCTAGAAGACTAGATCAACCAACGCTTCGCTTCACACTGGCAGTCAATGCTATGCTGATTAATCTGGCCAAGTGCGGATCGAAACTAAAGCGTCGCAAGCGGAAGCCGCCCATGCTCCGTTCGATCGGAGCTGGAGGCAACCCATAAAGAGAGAGCGGGAAAGATGTCTGATTCCAGTTTTCGGGCCAATAGGAAGAGTTGGAATAATTGACTCCTTGCTTGCACATACGACGCTCCGGTTTCTTCTTCTCACGCAGAAGCTGGCTATTGTTATTTGCTGCATGAAAAGAGAAACCTTCTCCATTGGATCTGAAATAGAGAAGAACTAAGGAAAAGGGATTGGCTCACGCAAGACTATAACAAAAACTCGGTGCTATCCGAGAATTTCTCCGCGCGCCGGGCGCCGGACGCGCGCGCTATCCAAAAAACCTGAATAGAGAAACAGAGAAATAACGCAAAGCAGCCTGTACTATATTGTGCTACATTTATATTCTGAATTTCTTTTTTTTTTTTCGTTCCAATAACGGGCCGCTTGACAGGGAAGGCTGAAGTAAAGTAGAGCTATCTGAAGAAAATCGCTGGTCGGTGACCGGTCCCGGTCTGTATGTGAGCCGGCAGATTGGCCCAGCTCGCAATTTTTTTTATTCTGCATGACGGCAGTAGGATATTTCATGCATAGTGAACTCGATCTGTTACAAAAACGAAAAAAAAGGAGAGAAGGAACAAAAGGATGATCAAACAATTATCTTTCTCGTAATATGGCGATCGAAACGCTAATAGACCCGCATACAGGCGCAGCTCGCAAGGCGACGGTGGATGTGATCTGGTTTGCCGACGATGATTTAACGGGCACGAAATTGGGTACAGTTAGTAAAGCGCTCAACACCTACAGCCAGATTGCGAAAGCTTGAATTTGGCCTTTCGAAGAGTCGACTACCATATTGAAACTCGAAAGTACAGTCGCTACTGTCGTATCGGCGCCACGATCACGCAAAATTTGTACGAAGTGTCTGATCTGATTTGTACATGTGGCTGTATATGCAGATTGCTCAGCTGATTTGCGCTGCTTTGTTACGGGAAGAATAAATTGACACGGCTGAAGTAAAGAAAATGTATGGGCCAGATGAGTCTTTGTATATTGGGTCAAATACACGACACCCTGGCCTGTCACGTCCATAATAGAAAACCTTAAAAAACTCATCTATTTTGTGTGATCTCCTTGATCTAATAATAATGGTGGTCATAAATATGCCACGGATATACATAGACCGAGCGATTTATGGTGGACATGTGGAGGGAGAGGACGATAAAGCACGCGCGACGATGGTGTCTGTGGAGGGCCAGCACGTGCCAGCGCCCTCGGGGTGTATCCGCGCGAAGCTTCATCCGGGACGTTGGCGGATCCGCCGCCAGACAAACGGTCTACTGGTCATTTATATGTCGAATGTGGACTTGCGACGACGATGCCGAGCTTCGTTCTTGATGTTGGTGCAGCATCAGATTTCTTAAAAAGCACGGTTCCCCGCGCGTGATCCAGGTCAACAATGATTATGGTAGCGATTTCTCTGACGCCAAGACTCACCGTTTCGAAGCATTCCCATGTCCACAACGAGACACGCCGGGTTATGGCTAAGAAGACATACCCTAAAGGCGCGAGGGTGGGAAGTACGTCCAAGAAAGGGAAATGCCTTTATCAAGCGGACGAGGACGGTGGACGGATCCTGAGTGTGCGGGCACACGAGGCAATGGACGTCGTCATCAATCCTAAATAATTTCTTCGGTTTCGAAGTGTGTAACAAGACATATCTTGGCAATTGTTGGTTATGTCCGAAAAAAGTGAAATATATTTGTACGCAGCAGGAAAGAGGGATGTAAAACGAAGAAAATATTTACAGAGAATGAAGTGAGTGTGTACCAAATGAGACAAGAAAAAAGAGTAGTAGAGCCGCAAAATCAAAAAAAAAATGGAAGTACAGACAAACATACAAGAGAATGATGGATGAGGTTTGGTGGTTGATGCATGTATAGAGAGGGCATAGCAAATAATGACGGGAAGGGTTAGAAAAGAGGGAAAAGAAAGCATAGAAATCATCAATCGTGCATGTCCTCGTCGTCGTCTTCAGTCTGGAGGACCCAACCGACCTTCCACGGACGACCGCAAGTCCAGTACTTAGGTGTACATACGAAGTTCTCGATCTCTTCCTCTGGATCCACGCGACCATCCGGGCGCGAGCGACGCATCTGATCAATATACTGCATTGCTTTGCGTTTCTCTTCCTTGCAGAAGACCCATCGGCAGTGGCGACACACACAGCCTCCACTCTTGTTGTATCTGTTTGAAACGAGTAGATGGATGAGTCAGCTGTCCGCAAAGAAGCTCAGCTAAAGACGAGCATACCTTAAACCGCACTTGTTGCAGAGGTAGACAAAAGGCCTGCCTTTGTCATTGTAAATCGAACTGGTCGGGAAGGGCCAGTTGAAGGCCTTGCGCATACAGCCGTCAGAAGACTCCTGACATGCCTGGCATGGCCCCTTGACACGCGATGGTCGGCCCGAGGATGCATGGTGGACCACGGTGGTTTGCGGGATGGACTGCTGTTGCTGTTGATGATGCAGCTGGCTTTCAGCCTTGGGCTGCGGGGAAGGTAGAGAAGGCAGAGAAGACGGAGCCGGTGCGACAAAAGCCGCTAGTTCGGGCGAGAGTTGTGGCGAGAAGGTTGCTGTGGGTGAGCTGGGCTGAGCAGTTGAGGCAGCCGTAGTCATCATAGCTGTGTGTGCTGTAGGCATCGTGTGATGTGGCAAATGTTGCGGCGAAGACATGGGCGAAGTCGGTGGGCTGATGTTTTCATATCGATCACCATGGCGTCGATAGGCAGGTTGTTGATGGTGTCGTCGCAGCTCAATGTGGGTTGTCTTCCGAGCGGAGCGCTGCTGTTTGAAGGTTTGATGTCGTCGATTATGGTGCGTACGGGCTTCGGCCACGCGTGTACGCAGAGCTGTCAGAAGCGACTCACCGCAAATGACCCGGGACGTGCATGCGATCTCGGGTGTTTGTTGTTGTTGTTCGTGTCGCGGTGGTTTAAGAAAGAAGGGCTGCGAGCGGACGTCGAGCTGAAACACAACACTCTTGTCCACTGCACTGGCCTGAAATGCATCCCGGACGGCCGCTGGTGATCGGTGGGGTATCGATTTGCGCTTATGCGACACCGAAAAGTAGGCAGGCTTCGCGGACAAAGCGGAGCTGTGCTCAGAAGGGCTCGCTGATGACATTGTTTCCTCGTCACTATCATGCGAGAGCTCGGGGGGAGATGGTATCGACGCTACAGGATGGAAGGCGCTGCTGCGGCTCTCTTGTCGAGTATGATGGTGATCCAGATGATGATTTTCGACAGGCTTGGGGTGGTATGGCTGGGGCCGATGTACATAAGGAGGCGAAGTGATAGCAGACAAATCCATTTCTGATATATAGTAAAATAGATGTTGATCAGCAAACAATTGCTATTGAGTACCAAAAGGAAAAGAAAAGAAAGAGCGAGAGAGAAAGGGCGAGAGAGAGAAAGAGCAAGAGCCAGAGCCGGAGCCAGATGGAAGGCTGACAAATATATAGTAACCAAAGCTGATGCAGATCAAAGTGCCATGCGAAGACAATCACTGATTTGGGGGGGGGGAAGGGCAGCAAAGATACAGGTCAGATACTCACAGTGAACAGAAGCGATAACCAAATTAGAAAGAAGAACGAAGGCGGGGGAACGCATGCGTTCTTATATATGGAACCGAAAAAATTCTTTGCCAGATCAGATTATTCATGTGTCGGGTGAAGGATTCTAACAGCTTGAATGACCCTACCGGAGCAAGCGGTTTATCGGGGGCGTGTTACACGCACGGCTAAACCTCCCCTTCTCAGTCTTCCTGCGCGCGGAGTCCGCAACAGCAAAAACTTCACCTCCCAAAAAGAAACTCTCGCCAATTAATCATCCACTAGCCCGTCTGTGCCGCACACGCCAATCTCCCACCTTTTGGTTATCCATAGCATAGTAGCATGCTCCACCATAAAAATGATCGAGAAAGGGATATGAAACAAAGGCCTGTACAATAAAGACCATGGAAAGGGCACCAAACGCATTGGATCGGATGAATGTATAGCTCGCATCTCTCCGGAAAAATGCAGACACGGGAAATCATTTGCTGGAGATCCTTTCGCATCTATCCGTATACTATACTGTGCTTGCCCTACAACTCCCTATAACGCATGGTTTACACCCCGTCAGAAAATAATAATAACTTTACATTTTTTGCTGTTGTCATCCTCGCCTCATTATCTGGAAAAAAAAATTTCAGGGTGCATGAGCTGCGGATCGAAAAAAGAAAGAGCATTCCCGCCCGGATAATTTGACGGCGAAGAATGGGGGTTCTTTTGGATGCGTGTGTGCACGGCCAAAGTAGGCCCTCCCAAATGTTTCGCTCTCATCGCTATCGGCTTTCCTGCCCGGGATGCGGATACTCTTTCTTCACAGCCTTAATATTTAACCCTTTTTTTGGGATACATCATTCACTTTTTTCCACATACAGTTCACATAAAGTTACCTAGACAACACTACGGAGCCAGACTACCCAAAGATATATTATGTGATCCAAAGCCCTAGCGTGCTACTCATTCATGATCCCATTCAAACTCTCCCCCCAAAAATAAATGACAAGCTTTTTTGTATACCATTGGTAATCGGGGGCCGAGATAGCGGGTTTTGCTGATTGGCTGGAAATCCTGATTTTCCGGGGGAGGATAAGTCAAATACTGCGCAGATGCAGTAAGTTTCTCTATGATTATGTTGATAGATCAAAGGAAGCATCAAGTAAGCTTTTTTACACTTGATTATATCGGGTCTTCTATCACCCTGTCAAACATGCAAAGGTGCTGAGCGAAAGCGATGATGCCTTTTTTTTTGCGTGGTCTAGTCCGCGTTCTTGGTCGAGCGGGTTCTCTCTCATCCGACGGCTGGAAAACATTGACCCGTGTATGCTGCGAATCTGCTCGGGCAGATCGGCCCTTGCCCACGTTGTTCTCTCGAGGTCCACACCCCCCCCCAACCCTTCTCCCTGTATGTGCTCGCGCTGGCCCCGCCCGGCAGCCGTCCCAGCCGCTCAACGTCCGACACCCCCCCCCCCCCCCCCCCCCCCCCCCCCCCCCCCCC
>VAFG01000269.1:292123-340837 GCA_013461545.1 Syncephalastrum contaminatum
CCATAATTTTACCGTTCCTGTCAATCGGGAACCTTCGATAAATATGAGGCCATCGTGACAAATCAGGGCAACCTCAATGCGACAGCACATGTGTACTCGATGTATCTGGGTGTGTGTGTGAGTGTATTCACTTTCATGTGTGAAAAAAATTTTGTGGTGTGTGGGTGTATTTTTTTAACAGATCAGAAAAAATAGATATGCCGATGAATTGAAGATGAACTTGTTTGTCTCAGGTCTCACTGTCACGCAAACCTTCTTTTCGCAGTAAATCAGGCAGGTGATTTGATTTGGATCATATCACCAATCGTTGTAATACACAAACCCCCATGAAGAAAAACAGAGAGAAGTTTCGGTTGTCTCATGCACGGGAAAATTGACTTCCACTTTCTTGCCGCGCAAGCCAATCACCAAATTAAGCATTTGGCTGACGCGTTCGATCCATTAGAAGTGCTGCGGTTCTCAGCGAGCCCTGCCTTGAGGTACGCACCCATAAGCGATGGCTGAGTCATCTACGCCTCATGCACCCCCCAAAACACCCCACTCGCTAATGCCATTGATACATGAATAAAAATAATTGTGGCTATCAAAAGACGGATCAAACAATGGCCCATGGTCATCGTGCGACGTATGTCGACACGTTATATACATACATGGCAGGTGTGCGCACGCATGGTTGCCAAGGCAAGATTATTGCTCTTTTTTTTTGTTGAATTTTTTGTCCAGTATTATACGCTGATGGGTCGTATGAGCGCGCGTCTGCTGTGTAATCTTTTCTTTGTTGGTGTTATTTTGTTCCTCACTGCTGGACCAATCTGGAACCGTAGCGCAGGACCATCAAGAGACTAAACAGGCCGTATAAGAGAAAGGAAATATAGTGAGTATGTGTCCTTTGTCTTTTCTGCTATTGTGGATGGGTAGTGCGCCGTATTTGATTTTCGTGGTGCTTTCATAATAGTAAATTACCTTAACAGTGAAACCAAACCGGCGGGCATAAACTTGCCGGTCTTATTGAAGCGGATGCCCATGCTGACGAGCAGAGCAACGCTGACGACTGTAATTTACAAACAATTTGTATAAAGCAAGTGAGCATGTATTATCTGACTGTATGATACACATTATATGTAGTGTTTGCTTTTTATTTATTGAAGACTTACTAAGAGCAAATGTCACGTTCCTGGGGTTATTTGAAACCAGAAACGCGCCTCCCGCAGCTGCGATACTGAATATCGTACCAGACGCGAGCGACACAGCACTGCCAGCTTGTTTGAATAATAAATAGATAAAACATAGAATGAGTACACTTTACGTATTAGCTATCATTGTTATATTTGTACCTTTAAAGTAACCAACTAAACCACCAGCCAAGATTAGGGCACTGTAAGCATAACCCAAGTAATCCGTCATTGAAATTTTGACTTTCTAGTGTTCTTAAATAGGAATAAGCAGAAAGAAAGAGTAGTCAAAGGAGAAGAGAGTCAAGCAGGAGCAGTCAAATGGGATGAGCAAATAAGGGGAAACAATGAGCAATGAAAGAGAGAGAGAAAAGACTCGATGACAACTTAAGTGGAGAATAAGGACGCATTCACACACCGAACCTTCAACTATTGCTGCCCATTCCAAATTTTTGTTGCACTTTTCTTCCTTGTTATTTCGTTCTACTTTATCACTTCCCTCTTTTTTATTTTTCCTCTTCTTGTTTGAGCGTGTTCTGTAAACGATGCAACCCGTGCTTGCTTCTCAGCCTCCTCAACCACCGCCCAAAGAGTTAATGATGCCGTTGCCGAGTGGTATGGCCTCGCAACCGCCCACACCTCCACCTTCCGCAAAAGAAGAACACGGCAAACATCCTTTTAAGCTGCAGACAGCCGCGCCATATGTCAACACGTCGATGCCCTCCCTGGTTCCGTCTTCGCGCAACTCACCAACAACGCCCAGGACATCTCCTCCTGGTTCCTCGCGCAGTTCGACGTCTGTCATTAATTTACCTTCTGGCGGCGATCCGCTTCTGGACCATTCTCATCTGAAACCTGGCCACAAAGCCTCTCTCCTCTCTTATAACCAGACCATCAACATGTACAGAGATAACGCAAAAAAGACAAACAGTCCAGACGTTCAGTGCGACTTTGCCATCTTTATGGTCGAAGCTGCAAAGCCTCTGGGCCCGGAAGACGAGGAAACAAAATGGGAGTATCTCGCCGAAGCTGAGAAACTACTCAAGCAACTCGCCTCGCGTGGCCACGCCGAATCACAGTATTATCTCGGAAACCTCTACGCTTCTGGCTTGCTGAGCCGTAAAGGGAAAAACGAATTTGACAAGGCATTCCCCCTTTTTGTCCAAGCTACCAAGCACCATCATGCGGATGCCGCTTACAGGTATGCCTTCTGATTTATTTTATTTCCTTCCTTTTCTGGAAATAATGCGTGCCTGCGATTTTTGAATAGAGCCGCAAAGTGCTACGAAGATGCCCTCGGCTGCCGCAGAGACAAACTCAAGGCGGTCCAGTTCTACAGGTCAGAATCACATCATCTCCCTGTTTGAAATTATCATGTGCGGCCCCTCCTCTTTGACAAGGCACTAATTCCAATTATAGAAAAGCCGCGACGCTGACCCATCCAGCTGCTATGTTCCGCTTGGGCATAGCGGAGATCAACGGTGAACTTGGCATCTCAAAGAACCCTCGCGACGGTGTCAAATGGCTCAAACGTGCCTCCGAGGCAGCTACGCCAGAATACCCTCATGCACTGCACGAATTGGGAGTACTACACGAGAAGGGCATCGATAACGTTGTCTTTGTCGACTACGATTACGCTGTATCCCTTTATGCGCATGCAGCCGATTTGGGCTATGCGCCTTCGGCGTTCCGTCTTGGCGAGTGTTACGAGTATGGCAAACTCAAATGTCCTCAGGAACCCGCCCTATCTATTCATTATTATACCATTGCCGCTCAACAAGGCCACCGAGAAGCCTGCTTTGCCCTCACAGCCTGGTACTTGGTCGGCTCGCCAAGCATTCTCCCCCAGTCTGACGAGCAGGCCTATGTATGGGCTAAACGCGCAGCCGAGAAAGGTTTGCCTAAGGCTGAGTATGCGCTTGGCTATTTTACAGAGGTCGGTATTGGCGCCCCGAGAAACTCGGAGGAAGCCCTGCAGTGGTACAAGTTGGCGGCGGAACACGGTGACAAGCGCGCCCAGCAGCGTCTTCATGGCTCAAAACTTGGTGCCTTTCAAAAATCGAACGCGAACAAGAAGAAAGGCGACGATTGCACCATCATGTAGAATTTACACACACCTCATCCATGTGCACACCGGCACAACAATACAGATTACCCAACGCCCGCGCACCCTCGCTCATATCCTGTTGTCCTGCGCAAAAGCACATATTCATATATTTACACTCACCACCCGTACTCAATGCGGCCCTTACCTCTTGTTAATCACTCCCTAACTCGCAAGTCATTTTCTGCTGTTTTCTTTCTTTTGCTTTATCATAAATCCACTTAATCCAACGTTACATATTCACCAGATTTGCTCTTTATACAAATGGGTGACACAAGTGTGTTGGTTAGTACGGTTGCTGAGTGTAAGTCAAAATCGATAAAAACAAGCCCTCGATCCGAAAACGTCATAAAAATATATCTCGTAAATTCTTGGCTTTCCCTCAATAACAGGGGAAAGATAGAGATTCAGCCTAAACAACTACTGGTGCAGTATCTGTGAGGATCTACAAGGTCAAGTATAACCGTTTCTTCTGTTTTGCAGAGCACAAGACCGCATTCTTGGTTCGTTCTCGGCAACACAACCGTCACAAACAAATAGCCTTATTTTACTTTTAGCTGCTTACAGCTATACAATCCAACCATACCTAGATGTCGACATATAGGACTGCATACATGGATATATTTTACAAAGCTACGTATCACCTAGCATGTTTGATCTATTTTCTAGCTTTGAGGTCAAGCAGTTTTGATCGACAGTAATCGGGGCAATCCTTATTCCGGAGTCCAGACTGGTGAAAATAGATAGCTGCAAGGCAGACGCTCACCAAACAATAAATTTTTGATTTGTGTCCTTACTTCATAAAGGAATCCCTTGTTGCGTCTTGACACCATAATCACTTCTCTGTGACGCAATTAGGTATAGATAGCATATGCTTCGTTATTGTCTACGAGAGTGTATCTTAGTGTGGTTATAACACCATTCCTGTCTCCTTTTTCGCGCCTTCCTCCCATACATTTGAGTCTGATTCCGCAGCTCCTCTCGATTCAGTTCAAGTGAAAAACTTTCTTTAAATTCCTCAAACAATAAAGTAGAAAGATCATTATGGGCTTTTCCATGATACACAACAAGAAAAGAGGCGTTGAAGCATTCGAGTATACAAGGAAATTAATAATAGCAAAAAGGTTGAAAAATGTATTACAGTATGTGAGATGGAATGTATGGCTATTAAATATAAGCAGTTATACCGAGAAACCACTTTATACTATTTAAGCTCAATATTGACAAAACAACTTGCTGTTACCTGGCTTCCTAGAAGATGAGCGTAATTAACCTGAGATGCCGTATACCAGAAGAGTGCTCGTCCTAAAAGAAAAGCGAAGAAGATAGATGAGCATTATAGTCCTGGAACACATACGTAACAACAAAAAGTATAAGACAATACGTGCTGTTAGCCATTGTAAAAACAACTACTCTGTAAACAAATGCAAGCTGTATTTGAGGTGGATTTAGCGGACCTCTCGCAGTAATGTTTAAACGATCCTCGGACATTGTTTTTAAAAATTAATGAGAGGTACACTGCTTTATAGTCGACAGCTAAACATTTCGAAGAGGCGCACCACACCTGTGTATCATCTTGCGTTGCATAGCGAATGCGCGATTATCACCTGAACTACGGATATATCTCTGAAACAGAAGTCATATCATTGTCCTGTCTTAATACTTCACGCACGGATCATAAAATACTTTTAAATAAGCTCTCTAGTCCTGCCGTGACCGGTGACCAGAATCAGCGCAGTCAATATCTGTGTGGCGTTGTTTACTGTTTATGAGGAGAGTGCAATATCTTGATTTAATGTTATGGGTGTGCTGCTCATCTTCCTCATCGATCCATTGGGGAAGTGTTTCATCTTCTGAATTAAGGAACTACGTAGTAGTTGTTTATGAACAACACCGGCTCCGCTCACATCTTCTCGTGTTTCCTATTCTAGAGTTCTACGACTCTAATGACTTTCGCTAGTTGTATGTGATGTGGCCAATCGACACGCAACGCACGGTTATATGCGCTATTATGTAGATAACACCTCATCTACTTACAAGTGGCATGTATGGCGCCATCATCATGTGAGATAGGAGAATTAGTGGCACACCCGAAGAGAGAGCCGACGGTCCTGAGCTTCGTGATTAAACGGCAGTAACACGAAGTAGGAGATAACCTAGCCGGTCTAAACCGGCTATACATATGGCCGTGCGATCGTAGATCGTGACATCAGCCGACCTAAACGCCGGTGACCTGCCGGTTCCGCTTGATCTTCCCACTCTGCGAGTTTATAAGTGTGTATTGCCATGATGCTATTCCCCTAGATAACCCATCCCTTTTACCCCTGCAAATTATGATAATACTCCCCGCCTATCGCTGCTCTACTTTTCTTTTGATAGATGATGTCTTCATGCGCCCAACAAAATCCAATGCAGAAGGATGAATAAAGTTCAGTGTGTCGCCTGCAGAAAATATATTTTTGACTTCCCGGCTACTATGCCACCTTAGTACTTGTTTAATCACTGCTATGAGTCCGTGTCAAAGGGCACATGATACAGCTTATAGAGCACGCAAGGTATATTTTTGTCTTGTATTCCACGGAATATTCTGAAGGTTTCATCTTTACGAGAGATATTCCATTTTCTTTATTTGTGGTGATATAAAACAATCAACAGAGCGCCTTCTTCTTGAGAGCGCGTGCTATGTTGAACAGCATAGCACAAGGTAGCTTCTACAGTGTGGCATGATGGATCAACACTTTAAAAGGAAAGCGGGGGCGGAGTAGCAAATGGCGTACTTTTCGGTTGAGCATGGGGCCTGCAAGAAGAGAGAGCCCTCATTGAGGATAAGATATTTACCGTTCCGCTTTGCCTTGTCGCTTCTTTTTTCCCAATTCCTTTCTCCTCTTCTTCTCCCTAAAGTCTATCGTACAAGAAAATAGCATTGTGTGTGTGTGGCGGAAATGAATAAGGAGCCTTTTGTAACTCAATTGAGTTTTCACTTTTCGCCCACTTCTGCCCATATCCTCCCTCTTCAAACGATCCAGCAGCGGATACGAGGCATCTATGATTCTCTTTCTTGGCCTGTCGTGAGACGTATCCTCAAGGCTGATCTGGCCGTGACAATCGCATTTGCACTCATGTTTTTCGAATCCATCCGTTCACGCACCAGCTATGGTATCGTCCTTGCCCAGGTTGCCGTTCAGTTTAACCATCCTGCAAAGTCGCACGGTGCCCTTCTTGAGGTGGGTCTTTTTTTCGTCGATCGGGTTCATTTTGCGTGTCTGTGTATATGCAGTTTCCTTATTGTGTCTCTCTCTATTTTTTCTGCAGGACATTGCAGTTGGCACAGTCATGTGTGCAGTATCGACAGCTTGGTCTCTCCTCGGTACCTTTTGCGCCTCACTTGTGCGTGATCCGAGCGACGCTAGCCAGGCGCAGCCCAAAGTGGCTATTGTACTTGTCGTCTTTTTATTGACAGGTGCTTTCTGCCTCAACTACTTACGTACCAAAGTGGAACAGGCGAATGTGGGAGGTATGCATGAAAGCATAAAAAAAGGAAAGGGTGGGATCACGCAGCTGATTATGCGTATGTCAGGTATGCTGTCGGCCACAATCTTGGTCATCAGTCTCACGGGCGCTATGTTGGACACGGTATGGTCGCCTGTCAAAGTGGTAGGTTTCACTTTAGTATACCAGTTTTTCATTTACCTGCTATGACTAACGTCACTGCTTTGTTGATGATTGATACAGCTTCAGGTTTTCCTTCCTGTCGTCGTTGGCTTTGGTATTGTGTTCGTGATCGGTATTCTGTTCTGGCCCGAAAATAGTACACGCATTTACGTGCAGCAGCTAATACGTACCCTGCAAACATTTGACGGGATTGCACAGCGCCAAGTCGATGGGTTTCTGCATTTGAATGTCGCACCGCGTGAGCAGTCTATTTACCCCTCAAGTGCCATATCCCAAAAGCCTCAGCCAGAGTCACTCCCTGTCGTCCACCGTGAGATCGATACCCAGATCACGGGGTTGGTATCCAAGAAACGGGTGGTACGACGCGAGGCATCCATCAATGCTATCGCTCCCCAGGATGTAAGCGAGCTGACGCGTCTTTTGAAAAAGATGCAAGTGCCGCTACAGGGTGTTGCTTTAAGCAGAGCCATGGAGGACAATATGCGCAAGGCCCAGGCGCGCAGAATTGTGGCAGCCCGCCTCAAAAAATTTGCTGCCAAGGACGAACTTGATCCTGTTCGCGTCCCTGACGACGACGACGACGACGACGAGGAAGATACTCAAAGCTTGGACGGTCAAAGCCTTCCTACTGTCCCGGAGAAGCCGTCTTTCCCTAACAGTAATATCAACGACGACGAGGAGACGGACGAAACAGACGATGAAGCCATTGCACCGTGGATGAAGAAAAAGGCAGTTGATGTACGCGAGGACGATCTTGGTGACATTGATCTAAGTGACGAGGATGAAGATGAAGAAGACGAAGATAAAGACAGCAAAATAGCAAACAGCCGTTGCAGCATTGCAAGCGAGCCTAATGCTTTTGAGGAAGAAGACGACGACGACGACCGCTCCTCGCTCAGGTCTCAGCCTTCCTGTCGACAGCCGTCACCGTCAACAACCAAACCTTCCACATCGTCAAGAGGAGACAGTGGGGTAAAGACCTTGAGCGATATCAAATACGCCGCCAACACGAATGATCCTTTGTCTTGCGACACGACTTTTGCTATAAGCGCCTGGCGACGCGAGTACGACACCATCCTCGAGACTGTCCAGCCCATTTATCGCGAACTATCGCAAGCATGTTCCACCGCGATTCACGCTTCCATTGAGCGCCTGGAATACCTGCAGCGCATTGACCCACGTGTTCAAGAAAAACCTCTCGTTTTCCGTATCTTTCATGCTCACAAACTGGGCCCTGCACCGGAGCCTCACAATCGCAACGTGGATCCTTCCGTTGCATTACTGCAAGCCATTCATCAGTTTGACGCCCATCGCCTCCGTGGTCTAGAGCAGCTTTATCACCCACCAAACAAAAACAACAACCGACGCACGCCTCGACGAATCCTGTTCTTGCTGCTTCATTTCCAGTTCAACTTACGCAGTTACGCCGAGCGCGTCTATACCCTTTCATCATTGATCTACGAAATGGATCAAGCCCGTACCCGCCGTCGTCTTTGGTTTCCGCACGTCTCAATCCGAAAATGGTTCAAACGACGTGGGGGCTCTGAAGCTGAAATCGGCCTGGACCCTCCTGCAGATATCGTTGAGACCCACTTCAACTCGACTATGCACCGAACGCTTTCGCGACGTACTACCAACTTGCTTCATATCAACCCTGAAGATCTCGTGATTCTTAACGAGAAAGCCGACCTGAAACTACCCCAGCGCGGTGAAATTGGTCTCAAGAAACACCACCGTCGTGGATCCTCTGTGACCACACCCAGGTACGCCTGGAAGGACCCTACGATGTATCATGACCCAGACGTGGCCTATCCAACGACGGCCACCCAACGTTTTTTCTATCAGTGCTGGCATTTTTGGGTTAATCATATCTATACCGCCGATACCGCTTTTGCTTTTCGTGCATGCATTGTCGTCATGGGTCTCTCTTTGCCGGCTTTTTTGGAGGACTCTATTGGATGGTACAATCGAGCCCGTGGTCAGTGGTCCGTCGTGGTCGCACTCATTTGGATGGGACCTTCTGTCGGCAGTAACTTTTTCGGTGTCATGGTCAGAACCGTTGGTACCTTTATCGGTGCCATATGCTCTCTTTTGATTTGGGAGATTAGTCGAACCAATATCGCAGGCATGATCATTTTAACTTTTGTTTTCAACTTACCCTGGTGGTTGATTTACCTCAACGGGAAGTTTTGGAAGGCCACTGGTCTCTTTAGTTTGATCACTACATCTATCAGTAAGTTTACAGATACTCTTTTTTTCTTTTTATTTCTCACCGTCTTTCATCATCAATCTAGTTGTCGGATATGCATACAACTATATGATGGATGGTAAAGATATTTCAGTCTATGAGGTCGTGTACGAGGTATGTATCTTGGGGTATCATAATATCTATACGTCTGATTTGATGGCTGTTACGTTTTTAGCGTACTATTGCCGTGCTTGCCGGTGTGCTGGCTGCTGTTATCATTAGCATTTTTCCATTCCCGAAAACAGACCGTGTGGAGCTGCGCCATCGTATCTCGCGCACTCTCGGTGACATTGGAAATCTTTATTCGTCCTTCCTTGCTCTCCTCCTCAAAAACGGTCAATGCGACGAACAGGTGCGGCTTAGCAATCGCAAGGTTTTCCGTGCTGTCGCTGCAGATATTCGAAAGCAGATCAAGGGCGAGCGAATCCTCCTTGAGCAGAGCCGTTTTGAGCCCGCTCTCCGTGGCGTTTTCCAAGAACATAAGTATGTCCAGATTCTCCAGGCACTTGAAAACTGTGTACACCTTCTGATCGACATGGAGCATGCGCTTGAACGAATCCATCTATCGTGGCGTATGGCTCTAGTGCGTGATACCTGGAGGGAACGCAAGAATACGGTAAGTGATAAAAATGGATGGTGTTACTATTTTAGGGCAGTATTATGCTCATGCTGTCTTTATTTCGAATAGATTGCTTCTTTCTTGACAGCATTGCATCTAGCAGCAAACTCTTTGAGTAACAAGACGCCACTGCCGCCGTATGTTCTGCGGCCGACTAGAGCACGGCGTGAGCTGACGAATAAGGCACGCCTGATACCCAATCTCAGGAAATCTAAACTCTCTGAGCCTGAGTACACCTATTACAGCGCGTACCTCATGAGTTCCGAGCAGCTCGCCGTCGAAATCGAGTCGCTGGTATCTTCTATACGCGATCTGGTTGGACCTGACAGTGTCAGCGTGTGGCTGGATTACAGACATTAGTAAAAATATACCCCTCATCAACTCCAAGAAAATGGCTATATAATAAATAAATACTGTGTCATGTATTTTTTTCAACGTCATCTATCGTTGTATAACTTATCACTACGAGAGAGAGTAGTGCTTGCTGCTCGATGAAAGGATGTTTTATTAGCTGTACTGAGAATGTGACATGTGTGGCTGATCCGGCACAAAAGATAATTTAGACATCGCATATTACATTGCTTGCATACGTTACCAAAGCAGATGATGATCGTTAGTACGCATCTGCGCTCGGGAAAAGAGCCTGAGAAAAGACCGCCTGAAGTATTATATCTGATAAGAGGCAATTATCCTAATACGAAGAAACTCTATCAGTAATATCGGATGTGGTTACTTACATTGCAGGATATGATTCACTTAGAGAAATAAAAAACTAAAAAAAAGACGCGAACTGATAAGCAGACAGTACCCGTGTACGCGATCAGCTGTTGAAAAACACTGATAAAAATATCAAGCTCGTCAACCTGCATAAATGGACTTTCGAGAACTAGAAAAAGACATAAGGGGATGCGCTTTATCCTTGTATGCTTCATATGATGACTGACATCCCGGTGTGCTAATGATGCCATTGTCGAAACATATTTGTGAAAAGCGGGCATCTCCGGTGGAGAGAAGAATCGAGGGTAAGCGGTGTTGTTTTATACGCGATTTGCTTGAGCTGCGAGTTTCTGTGCTTCGATGGAACGTTTCTGAGGATTGTCTCGCGCATTGGCTCCCGTGCGCTGCGATGGCCGTAAAGCATTTACAAAAGAAGGGAAAAGCATACAGCAGACTGCGTGCACTGAAAAATCCTGGCGAATGTGCACCTGAATGGAAGCCCAACACATATGCCACTTCGACTGTCAGATCGGTCGCGTGATCCGCATTATAGAACTGGAGATATCATAGACTAAAGTGATAATGGCGGCGCTATCGTCAGAACTACCAGAGACATATCTATTTGATACGGTCGGCTCAGTTTTCATTTGTTGGCCGGCTTTAGGTGACAGTCGAGCTCGTCACTCCTCAGTTAGGACTAGCATAAAAAACGGCACCTGTCCACTATGAGGATTCATCGGTAATACACGGCGCAAACGGAGCAACTAGTCTTGTGGCTGAATGTATATGATAGCCGTGTGTTCAAAAATTGGTGAACTACGAGAGTCATAATAGTAGCTTATTTTTCGAGGTGCGGACGGTGCTGAAAAGTCAATTGCTCAGTAAAAGAAGAAATTTCATTGCACAAACTAAAGAGTTGTATGACATTCAGTTTGTGGAATCACTGAAAGCGCTTATCACAAAACATCTCGTCGCTACTAGTTCACTCTATTCTATACATGTTATTCAAGTACTTTAGTTCGAAAGTTCACTTTAGGAACTTTAATTGCAGCTCTTTCAGGTGAAGAATTAACGATGAGCGCCATGGCAGATTTGAGCTGTTGTCACAGTCACAACCTGTAGATGTAAATGACTTTAAAAGTTGCACTTTGGGTTGACAATGAAGACAAATTCTATAAAATTAGTCAAGTATGTAGTAGCGTTGCGCACAACAGACATAAAATTACATTCTGATATAATCAAGAAAAGGGAAGACTGCTCTAAACCAAGAATCTCGGACTAGATGTGACAATAGTATTATTTTTTACATATATTAGCAGCTGCCGCTACTTAACAAGCGGGAGAGATGGCCGAGTTGGTCTAAGGCGTCAGGTTAAGGCCCTGATCTCTTCGGAGGCGTGGGTTCGAATCCCACTCTCTTCAAAACGAATCTTGAAGCTCTTCAAATGAGCTTCAACTCATTTTTTACTCCTTTTCTCTTTTTTCTAGGTGTCTGTAATACAACTTTGCTTTTGTCGATGAATATGTGCATTGAAGAATTAGAAGTAAGGTGGGAGGTTTCTATCGGCGGAAACACATAGTCAATCAAACCTAAGACTACATACTTCACTGCTGTTGGATAGCATATGTAGGGAGCAATAGGATCAGACACTAATTTCTTGTAATAGGCCTGCTAGCCCATATGCAAAGTACTTTGATAAAATACCAAGAGGTCACTAATAGCCCAATGATAATAGCTTTCTGGGGGCCCGTAGTTTTGAGTGTTCACACTAGCGAGTTGATCGAATGGACACCTACAGTAGTAAGTTATCCTTTACATGATCTGTCAGTAAATGCCAGCTACAGTAAGTATAGGCTAATATATTATCTTAGAGATGTGTTGAAATACATTATCGGGAGGTATAAGAGTTCGGTAGTCATAGTGATTTCTTGACCCTGTTGATTTCATGCTGTAATTTTTGAGTTTGAGATAATTGTACTCTTTCATTTTTTACTCGTTATCTATGAAAAGATCAGGGAAGAGACCAAAATCAGCAACCACCAGCAGCGGTCAATGCGAGTCGCTCCTGCATCAGCTTCTGGTCCTTTTCCCCAATGGAGGTCAGTCGTTGGTTTATACCTTTGAATTCAGCATTAAACCGAGCAATTTCATGAATAGATCCTGGCTACTTTCGCGAATGTCTTCAGTACTATGAAAGCGATCACATTACACGCATAACAGACAAGATATTTGAGACAGGCGGCTACTACCCCGTGGTAGCTGCAGACGATCCTGTAAAACAGCTTAATCACGTTCTCCGCGTACTGGCCACAGACTTGTTTCCCGATTGTGAGGTCTCTTACCTTCGACAGCGGTTGTTGCAATACAGTCACAGCTATCTTGAACAAGTCTCAGAAGAACTATTGAGCCATCAAGCTAGGTTGCCCGAGCGTTTAGAATACGCGAAGATATCTCGCTCAGACATGTTTCGGAGCGAAGCATACAAGACTCAAGCACAGGCACAGCTTGCCATCGATTACCCGCAGGTATTATTATTTTTATTCATTTAATAATCGTAATAATGTGCTCGCACTTGCATGATTAGTCGTATTTAAATGTCATATGAAAATTTTACAGGCCTGGAAGTCATCGATTCGAGCCGTGCTAGCAGAGAACAACTGGGATTACCTGAGCAGTTATGATCAACTTGGAGAAATCGGCTCTGGAGGATTCTGGATGACTCTGCGAAATTTTTTAAAGCATTGGACGCTCCCAGGTACTGGATGCAGTAGTAGCAGCAGTGCTGCAAGTAGTAGCAGCCATTATGGCACTGCGCAGCAATCCGTCATACTCGACCCCGACCTGGTGGAAGATTTAGAAGTTCTCCGGCGGCGGCGATTATGTGCACAAGAAACGACAGATGGCGAGCTTGCTCAGCAGATCAACGAGGACGAATACACAAAAGAAAGCCAGCTGATCACATGCGATTGCTGCTACAGTGACTTTGCATTTGAGCAACTTGCCTTTTGCAGCGAAGGCGAGCACACGTTTTGCCATGGCTGCATTACCCATTATATCTCAGAAGGCCTTTTTGGGCAAGGCTCTCTGCGAGGCGCGGTACGAATCGGGTGTATTTCGATGGATGGCTGCCAAGGGTGCCTCTCGACCGAGATGCTGGAACGAATACTTACGCGCGATATCTGGAGCGCCTACGAACGGTCACTATTCGAGGAGAGCGTCGTGCGGGCCTGCAGATCAATCGTACGCTGCGCAGCCTGCTCATACTGCGAAGTAGACGAATCGATACGCCCGCTGAATGATACCAAGAGTCGGCTAAGCTATGTGCTGGCTGCTGCTAAACTCTTGCTTATGGTAGTGGCTGTTGTCGTGTGCTTTCTGCAAAACAGCGTCGTGCCTTTGCTGACTACATTGGTCTATTGTTATGCGTTTACTCAGTGGGACTTGCAAGCTGATCTGGAAATCGTGTATGATCGAATCGCTCGTGTTCGTCGAGGGTCCTTCTTCCGCTGCCGGAACGAAACCTGTGCCAAAGTAACCTGTCTCCAGTGCCATCGAGTTGTACGAGGACTCCATAACTGTCTGGAACAGGACCAAGATGGCATGCGGCTCTACGTTGAAAAGGTAAATAAATTATTGGAATTGGATCACTCCCAACATGCAGTCAGTTATTTAACAAATGTCTATGTAGGCTATGGCTGATGCTGTGACACGAACGGTATGAAAAAAAAAAGAGGCGTAATGACGCTCACGTACTCACGGCAAGCTAGTGTCCGGTATGCAACGTATCTTTCCAGAAAGCAGATGGGTGCAACAAGATCACCTGCCGATGTGGTTTGTGTTCTACCAAAACTATAACTGCATACAAGATCTGCTCATACTCGCTCATAATAGGCTACTCTATGTGCTACGTATGTCGCAAAGATATTGGGAAGGGTACGTTATCATGGCGTCGTATAAACAAAGCTAAAATTGCCAAATAGAGTCATACAAACATTTCTGTAATCATTTCCGTGAAATACCTGGAAGAGGATGTAATCGATGCTCCAAATGCGATCTCTACAAGTCACCTTCCGAAGACGAGGCGGTCAAGAAGGCGGCTGAACGAGCCACAACAGAGTACCTGCGAGCGCATCCACAGATGGCAGTGCGGGAACCACATGCCATTGGCCCCGTGAGCACATTCAGGAGGATTGGCAAGTGTTTTGCTGATAAGACGACATGGCGACTAAACGTAAACTTTGTGATGTTATTTAGATGATATTCGGCGTGAAACAGTACTCTGGATTCTCCAGCGCAGTATCAGCTGGGTTGTGTGATATCACCCTGCATACCCCCCTTAAGTCTCATTTCTTCTAGTAGTCCTCCCTTATGCCACTCCCGCATTATAATCTTCAATCATTAGTAGTAATAGCGTAATTTTATGACAAGTCGCTCTTTGTGCAACGTCAACGCAATCTCTTGCAAAAATGTCGCCATGCGATGGCGCAATTGACCCAAATTTTTCCACGCTTCACACCTTTTTTCTTTCTGCTGGTCCTTTTTATTTTATGTACTCGATGAACGGCGCAAAAACGAAACCTCTTCTTCCTTTCATTCCTTCACTCTACTTGAATGATGTCCTCTAGTCCAAACCAGCCTCCTTTTTTGCCGCCCATTTCTAGCTTTCCCCAGCCGACCACAGCGCATAATAATAATAATAATGGCGTAAGTGGAGGTAGCAGAATAGTGCTCCTTCCGAAACCGTCATCACCGCCAACAACAACAGCGGCAACCGCAACAGCGACGACGGTGGTATCTGCTGCCTTGTATCATACCACGCCACCCTCACCCCCGCACCACTCTCTACATCATCACCATACGTACCCATCTTCAGGGCCTTCCTCGTCTGAGCAGATCCTGGCAGAGAAACGGCGGCGTAATGCAGGTGCTTCAAGTCGCTTTCGTGAGCGACGGAAGCAGCGCGAGCGAGACCTTCAAGATAGATGCCGATCGCTTGAATGGACCGTACGGCAACTACAATCAGCACTGCGCCAGCACGACCCGGCACATCCACTGCTTTTGCTCAAATCAGATACGGATGCGTCACCTTCTTCACCACCGTCTCCCGGCTCCCCATCGGGTACTCTGAACGACCGAGTGTCACAACTTGAGTGCATGATGACGCGTTTTCGCCAGGAAAAGGAAACAGATGCACAAAAGCTGTCCGAGCTGGAGCAGGAGAACCGATACCTCAAATCATTGCTTGTCCCTGCACAGAGATCCTCTTCTTCATGATACAATTCTTTCTTCTGTCGCTCTAAATTGAAACTTGTACATAATCACATTTCCCTAGCATTGAACATGATACCTTTTTATAACTATATATATATATTACATATTCCAGTCCATCGTCGTGTCTTTACTTGTTATACAGTTTAATGATCAGCGTCTGAATTCGCCGCCTGCTCTTCCCCCCTCTCCCCTCCCTCCTCCTCCTCCTCCTCACAAGGTATCTTGTATGGCGTCATGCACAGCGATGCAATAAATGCGACCGTGCCGCAAGTCGCCAATGCCACAAAGACCCATTGCAGTGCCCCTGAGAACGCCTGTGTTACTTGGTCATGCAGCTCCATCGGAAGCGACTTGATGATTCCCGGGTTCTTTTGGATGCGGACAATATCTTGCTCTGGTAGTGCTGTATCGTGTCGTAGAAAATAGCCCAGCAAGTTGCTGAACACAGACCCACCCACGGCTATGCCGCACGCAAATCCAAGGTATTCAAAAAAAGAAATCAATGATACCAACGTAGCCACACTGACAAATGAAAGATATTAAAACTAATGTTTGATACCAAGAGAAAGGCATAACGGAGTTCATTTGTTCTCTGCGTATGTACTTACTTTTTCGGTGCCCTCTTTTTCGCGATAGCCTGGGCTGCAATATAGAAACTACACAAATTAACATGTCAGCACATGCCTGATAGACATTGTCGCATTCGTTACCTACTTTTGAACACACCACCCGATACCAGTCCCAGTCACAGCCAGGAAAGCAACCTGTTGCGTGGTCGAGCTGGATATCGATAAGTAAGACTGCAAAACGCCTCCGATGACTATCAAGACAGTGCCGATCCAAAATGTGAACTGATAGTGCCCTGTTCTGGACACTAGCAATCCGACCAAGACGCTTAGCACATCAATGGGCAGCAAGTAGGGTAGAACCTCAATACCGGCCCGCGCTGGAGTATCTCCATTGGCCATCTGAAAATAAATGGGCAGATAGTAGATATTGATAAACATGGCCATCGAGATCGCCACGCACATGATAATGAGAGCTACCGTTGTCCGATCCTTGAAAATCCAGCTCGGCACAATTGGATCATGACTTGTACGCCAAGAGACGGTTAGCGTGATTGCAAGTAGGCCAAAGGAGCCCGCATACAGGCTGATAATGATCTGACTCGTCCACGGGTAGGTCGTACCGCCCCATTGTGTCGCAAGCAGAAAACACATGATACTGGCGATAAAAAGAGTGGCACCCACCAAATCGATCTGGGCCAATTTTTGCCGAAAAGAAAGTTTTCTGTCGTCTACTTGATCTTGTTGGTGATTGTACTGTTTTTGTTGGCCATGCTGACTTGCGCGCAAGAAGACTAAGAGTACAAGCAGTGCGAGGACACCAATAGGCAGATTTATCAGGAATATCCAGGTCCACCCTGCTTTTTCAGCTAGGACACCACCGACCAAAGGCCCCGCAATGGATCCGGTAGCCCAGCATAACCCAAGCAGCCCCTTCAACACCGATGTCAACTGATGCATAATAAATTGTGCCCAATCGAATGCCATACCTGGTATCTGGCACAGTCGCGCAGGGACACCATGTCATTGATAATGACCACGACCAGAGGCGCAATACCTGCAGCCCCAAGACCTTGAACGCCTACAATTCTGTCAGCTTAACTATCGCCTAAAGTGATGAATTTGCATGAAGTCGATCTACCTCGCGTAAAGCAAAGCATAATCATGCTTGTGGATGCCCCTGCCAGACCACCTAATATAGTTCATTTAGGGTAGCTTTCAAGAAACACAGTAAATATACTCACTTCCAATCAAAAATATCGCAATAGACACCAAAAGCGTTTCTTTTCTTCCGAACACATCAGCGACCTGTGTAATACCTTGTTAGGTGACAGCTATCATTGAAGATCCACATACTTTACCAAACAGGGGCTGAAACGCTGTCATGGGCAAAATATATGCCGTTCCAATCCATTCAATTTTATCGAGAGCATGAAAGCTGGAAGCAATGACAGGTAAAGCGGTAGAGACTGCAAAAAGGAACGGAAAATGATTAATATATTGCAATGGCTGAGGATAATGTATGTGTGAGTCAAACCTATGCTTTGATCCAATGAGACGAGCAATAAGCTCAAGAAAAGGCTAGTACAAGTAGACGATGTAGGACTGTGAACATGTGATCATAACAAAAATCATGGTTTGTCGCTTGGAGTATCGCTGACTGAGAAGGTTCCGTAGTACCTGATCATAATGGCAACCAGTTGTATTCCTGTCGGTTTTTTCTCTGTTTCATCCCCAACCAGGGCTCGTTCTTCCGAATTGTAGCCAGTGTGAATTGTGCTGTTCGGACTTCCACAGCTGCTACTGCCCGTAGTATGGCAGCTTTGACTAAAGTTGCTACATTTGCCGTGCTGTATGGATAAATCTCCGTTCTTCATATGCGATTGCTTTCTCGTTGCGGTATCCGTAGAAGATATGTTATCTTTGTCCTTCGTTCTTTTTTTAGAATGCGCACCGGTATCCATGCGGTAAAACAATTTTTTTAAAAAGAAAAGAGAAAAGGGAAAGGAGGATGAAAGAGAGGGAAACAGAGCGGAAGCAAAAGAGGACGCGATTTGCGTATGCCGTCCTTTTTATGCCTCCCGCGCTTTCATACACATTGCACCACACGTATTGCGTCCCGAAAACAATATGCTTTGTCGTACAAAGTGCGCAATGCGTTTGGAACACATCTGTCATGCTCAGTGAAAAAGCAATGTAATACTTGTCCTTCTTTTATTATATTTTTTATTTCTTCACGAGTGTAAAGCACTGTTATGTTGTTTGTTTGACATCATTACGTATTGAAAGAGCAGTATTATCTGCAATGAATAGATTCAGCTCGTTCGTAAAGTGATTTTAAATAGCAAGTGCCTTATAATCGGAAACCTTGATTGGAAAGCTCGGAACATAATTTACGCTGACAAAACAAGTCTTTTACACCTTAATGAGGGACTAGTAAACATAGATATTGGCATCACCGACGACACACCCGTCATGAGGCACAATAGAAAGTCCTTTTTCTGCTCCATTGAGCATAAATGCTTTTTTTTTCTTTTTGGAAGGACAACGTAGAAAGATAATAAGAAATGAGATAAAAAAAAGGAACTACACAAAGGGATTGGCAGCAAGGACACGGATAAGAGCGGGGCTACGGTTGGGATCGCTGGTGATAACAACACGTATGTAATCAAAGGGGCGAATGATCTGGCGACATTCTTGGGGAATGGTGCACTCCTGCTGACTTGTCCAAGGGTTTTCGCCCTGGATAGCACGAAGGGACATGGAGCGTGGTCGACGCTTGCTGAAATTATTACTGTTACTTTCAGCGACCGGAGGCGACGATGATACGGATTTAATAGAAAGACGGTTGACCGCATCGGTCACCTTCATGTGCTGCTCGCTCATTGCTGAGGCTGGCGCGGCCGAGGGGGTAGTGGTCGGGGATAGGTCCACTAGGTCTTCTTCTAAATCATCTTCTTCAGATTCGTCATGAGCGTTGGTCTGCTCGACCATCGCATCTGCAGTGGCCACACCAGGGCGCCAGAAGAGATGAAGCAGACCGTCCACTGAGTTGTACTTGTATGTTTCAAGTGGCAAATTGATTACGTGGATTCGACGCTCGAGCCCCAATTCAGGCACCATCACGTCAAATGCTTGCTCCTGCACGCCAACAACTATCGCTTCGTGCGTCGTCGACGTCTGGCGTGATGCGTTAAGGTACTTGGACAAGAAGAGATGCTGCGTTTGCTCGCGTGCATAGTCGGCGGCCTGACCCTTTACGTTGCAATGCCGTGCGATCTTTTGAATAATGTCGCTCTCGAGATAAAAGCGTGAATCACCGCTCAGGGCAGCCTCGAGCTGGCGATGGACCAAGAAGTCGGCAAAGCGCCGCGACGGCATAGAGAACTCGGCGTACAGCGGTACATTGAGCGCATAATGGTGATACCTATTGATATCAAATTTACCGGTGCAGAAAAACTTGGGTCGCTCCATGGCTTTTAAGACAAGCACGGTGATGACGATCTTGGCTGCTTCATTTTCAATAGCATCCACGCTACGTTGGAGGCTACCAGATGAGCTAGGATCGATGTGGTAGCCCAGGCTGCTAAGATAATGCGCCAACTCGCTGAGCTTGCGTTCGTTGGGTCCGCCTTGCGAGAGTAAGAGCGCTTGCTCTGGGAATTGACGTGTGATCTTTTCAGCCACACCGGTGTTGGCCAAAATTTTGAACTCCTCGATCATGTCCTCCGAGGGGAGTCGCTGCTTGCGGCCAATCATCGTCGGTGCGCTGTTCTCCATCTTAATATCGAGAGGCAGCTCGCGCAAAATCAGAGCGCCTTGCTGCATGCGGCTCGTACGAAGGCTTTGCGCCACAGAGAACAGTAACTGGATATCATCACCCCATTCCGGCTTTTCATTGTCTTGGGCGTCAATGTGGTTTGGCATACCAGCATGGTCAAGGATGTCTTGCACGTCATTCAAAGACAGAACACCATGGGATCTGCAGAACGATAGTGTGTCAAAATAAAATGCGGTATCTATCAAAAGGCTTACCTGATGACCGTCTTGCCGTACCACGTATCTACAATCTGCCCATTCTGGCTGAGTTTCCAGATGACCGAGAAAGCAAAACGGTCTTCGCCCGCAACAAGGTCTGTGCACCCATGAAGAAGTTCATCCGGCCAGAGCGGTGCTTTCTCCTCCATGTGGACGCCAGCTGCGCGTGCCTTGGCTTCCTTATCGAGCGGTGAGTGAGGTTTGACAAAGGCAGTGATGTCAGCCACGTGGAAGCCGATTTCATAAATATTATCGTCGTAACGATGGATGGAGAGCGCATTGTCAAGACAGCCGTCCCCTGTGCTATCAATCGTCATACTCCGATGTGCGCGTAAATCCAGACGCGTATTGATCGACTCCTCGCTCGGGGTCCATGGCAAAAGCGGAACGGTACGCAGCATGGCTTCCGGAAAGGAGCCAATGGGGAAGTTGTTGTCAGCGAGTATGGCGCGTAGCTGAATCACTTGGTCGTCGACATGACCAAGCTCGTTTTCCAAGACGCCAAATGGATGCAGAGAAGTGATAGGCCAGCGTTTTATCGAGCCCTACAACGGGTTTAGATGGTCGGATGTTATGAATATGCCATATGAAGTACCAAGAATAGCCTGTTCTCGAACTGGTCCGGTGTCTCGATGAAACCAGGAGGCGCTTGTTCGACCGGGATGGCAATCAAGGGAACACGCTTGTCGGTCGGCTTAAACCAAACAATACGCGGCGTAGAATCACGGCGCCGCTCAGGCTCTTCCTCTTGATAGTCATCCCTTTTTGCCCTCTTGTTACTCGGCCGCATCAGTCCGAGGGTGCTGCAATAATAATGAAGCATGGCCAAACACGCGTGTGTCAATCTGCTGCTTCTGATTTTTTCATTTTTTGCTAAACTCACCCTGAAAACATTTGGCTTTGCGCGCGCTCGAGAATCGCAACCACAACACCACAAAATTTGGGCTTGACCTTGTCGACATCTTCCTCACCCCCAAACATGATTTCTTTCTCGTCTTCTTCGTCTGGCTTGCGTACGATGGGTTGGCCGTTGTTGCGCATGACTTTGGCCTGTTCTTTTTCAAATTTTTCGCGCATCACCTTGTCCACCTCGACGAGTTTGATCGCCACAATATCACCTTCAAGCGCACGGTTGCGATCCCGTGAGCCACAGATGTAGATGTCAGCGTTGAGTTCTTCGCAGTAGACATAAGCGTCCGAGCGGTTGCGCTTGTTGACACGCAGGATGCCGCTCACGAGTTGGTGTGCTTTAAGCAGGGGCACAAGAGCTGAAAAAGGGAGGTGGGCGGTGAAGAGGGCCCGTCGTTGCTGTGGTCCGCCCGCCTGAGAGCCATTGTCTTCACGCGAGAAGCTTATTCGTGTAGGCGTGAAAGGAACAAAGGCGTACGAGTTGCGGTTGTTGGTAGTCGTAGTCGGGCTACGCATCCCGCCACCCGATGATGGAGCGGCTATTTATATGGTGTAAGTAAAAATAAACAATAAAGCACACCGATCACTTTTTCTCTTCTACTCACAGGTACGCCAATCATTACCGTAGTTTCGCGAATTGCGGCGCTTGTTGGACATGTCAAGCGATAGGGCCGGAGGCCGACGCTGGGGCTCCTCCTCTTCCTCATCATAGCGAGTGGTGGTGGGCCACTGGAGCGAGGTGCGTTTGTTTTGAGCAAAAGCAGGGCGCTGTTGTTGGTAAGACAAATGCTGCTGCTGCTGCTGCTGCTGCTGCTCGTGCTGGTAATAGTGGCGCGAGCTGGGCTCAGACAACCGGCGGCTCTGCTTTTCTTGGCGGTACATGTCCGAGTAACGTGAAGATGAAGCGCGGCGCCCCGGCCCGCCCGGGCTAGCCGCAGCCGCAGTAGCAGCGGCATAATCATCGTGGCGACTGAAATCAGCGGATCGCCTGCCTTGAGGAGGTGCCTGTTTCCGCGTGCCACCGTAGGCGCCAATCAGCTTGGCCTCCGCTTCAGCTAAGGCATCAGCTCGGTCGTAAGATTCGTCATCGTCTTCTCCAGAAGGAATATGAAACTGGTGCTGGTGCTGGTGTTGGCGGTGCTGATGTTGGCCCATGGGGAAATTGTTGAAAACGGCCGAGGAACGGTGCTTGCGCTGGAGGGGTTTACCGTACGAGTCGGGCTCTTCTTCACTCACTGTGTGCAAGGCGCTCTTGGTCGGATGCGGCGTGTGGTGTCGACCACTACTGGAAAGATAATACGCCACTGATTTAGCACGCGGAGGATCGGCTGCGAGGTCGTCCACACGTGTGGATGACAGGTCCACGGCCGAGTGGCGCTTCTCGCTATGACTGTTGCTACCGTTGGCGTTGTTGCCATTTCCCTGGTTTTACGCGTTTATTGTCGTGAGTAAAATGATATAGGGGTCAAGCTCTCTCTAAGCCGGAAGGGAGACAGGAGGAGGGGTTGAAAGGGCGCTTAAGGCCTCGCGCGTGCACACACGCTCACATACGCTCACACTTCTCATATCACAAGTCTCGCTTCTTTTCTTTTCCTTCTGTCTCTCGGAGAAAGGAGAAAGAAAAAAAAGAGTCATCGTCTACAGGTCGGCCCTATGACGACTTACTTCCCCCTTTTTTTCCCCTCTGCTCAATATTGGATGCAGTTGTTTGGGTTGGAAAAGAGACGGGGGTGGGTTTGCTTACCTTGACCTCAGGTGGCGGGTCAAATAATCCACGTGTCGACTCTGGCGCTGTCTGACCATCCAAATCCTGCAACAAATCCATACCGAACTACTGAAATATACCACGAACGAAGGGAAGGGAATGGAATAAGAGAAAAGAAAAAGAGCGGGAACGTGGTGTGAGCAAAGAATAAGAGAGAGAGAGAGAGAGAGAGAGAGAGAGAGAGAGAAAAGAAAGGTGAAAAGAGTATAGTAATATAAGAAGGAAGAAGAGGAAAGGAAAGCGAAAAAAAGTGACTGGAAGGAGGCGAATCATTATTATTACAAAGTAGGGGACCCCGCACAACCACAGCGCGCACACACATTCGCACACGCAGAACAAAATACGATATGCTAAAGCAAAGGGAGAGTAAAAAAGTGGACGGACACACCCCCTTTTTACTGGTTTATCATGTTTCATCTTCAATGATCAGCCGCAGGCGTTTTCGTGCGCGTAAAAAAGAGTCTACCTCAGGGTTGCCCATCAAAAAGTATCCATATGTGTGTGTAACTTGCCACATTCAAATGGCGACCGGCTGTTTGTGTCCCGCGTGAACTGTCAAAGCCAAACATCCCAGTCTTCTCTTTCTATATAAATAAATGTAAGGTATCTCACGTGCTATTGGCAAACAAAGAAGAAAATCCTTCGAACTCGCAAGGTGTCTGTAGCCAATCCGAGAAACATTGTTCTAGCAAGCATCCCTTGGCTTCCTGATAGGTGCTGGCACGTTCCTTCCATTCTCGATACGTCATGGTAGTGACCGATTCCGTCAGTGAGGACCTGTAACAACAGTTTAGTTCAATCCTTTTGCAAATGCAAATGCATAAACATATAAATTTTGTGTGGTACCTCTTTGTTTGACATATCTGGCTATAGACACGAAGAAATGTATCAAATATAACGGCCTTGGAAGTATTTGGCCTGTATTCTCCTTATTAAAAAGCTGGGAAAAGGAAAGTTTCACCTGCCGTTTATGCAGCATGAGAGATAATGTATATCCTACATACCTCATTTTCGCTGTAGGCTCCTTGGATTTAGACGCTCCTGAGCGCCTACCGTGCACAATGATTTCTGCTTTTGGCCATCCCGAGACCCAAGAGATAGCTACGTTTGATTCAGTATGACTAGTACACTATCCCCAGTTGAAGCATTGTCCCTTCACGTTCATCGGTCATCGATATTACCTGATGGGCACGCTGCAATCTCCTTGGGGCGCTCTCCTTGCTGCTGCTCTTGCTGCTGTTCCAAGTACTGCTTGGACGCTTTGAATGTTTGGGTTGTATGAAACACTGAAGGCTGATGCAATTTATACGGAGGAGGTATATCTAATATTTACGATACGTCAGTGTATGCCACGATAATAATATGGGTTTAATAACCTTTTAGAGATGCTAAACGCCCAAAAAGGGCTCTTTCCAAAGATTCTTGGTGGTACATGTCGCCCACAATAATCGAGTCGAGATAGATAGGTTCCTCGAGCAGATTCATGAGGAGCGCTGATTGGATGCCAAGGACGCCCCACCGTGCCAGCTTGTCACTAAAAAGAAAAAAAGCTTGTCATCAACATTTGTTCTAGTTGTCAGTTACCCAGGCTCATGCACAGCAACCGCGCGCGCGTTCTACTACAAATATTATTATTATTTTATTTTACCTGCATGACATGCATAAGGAGGGTTCAGAGTCCAGCCGACCTAAAGTTCATCCCATGCAAAATGTTTATAATAGTCGCAATTATCTGTACAGATTTAGAAGACCATACCTGGTTTAGATCTGAGGATGCCGAGCTGGTCATAGCCAGTGCGACCCCGCTGAAAGGCGCCTGCACCAGGTGCTTTCTGTCGCTTGGTCCGGTACATGTTTTGGAGAATAAGGGAGTCGTTTTCATCGCTCGTTGTCAGGGTCTTCCGTTTTGTTCCGGCGTGATAGGATGAATAAGAGTCGGATGTCTGTGCTTCTGCCAAACTGGTCATGGATGCGTCACCGCCTACATGATTCAGACAAATATAAATATTGGTGGCTGGATGCGCTTACTTTTGTTTCCCACTTACAAGGAGATTGACTGATGTACATATGAAAGCTATAGTGTGGTTTGACGGCAAGACGCCCTCGGTCGTTCAAAAAGAATGGCCCTGACTCCTGCATCGCTTGGCTCAAAATATACCTAAGACATATATGATGGATATGGCTTGAGATCAGTGACATGACTATCATATTAGGAGGTGTGAAAGTTATTACTGGATAAATCCTCTTCGCGCCATGACTTCTGCATGGTAGTCGTGGACGAGGACACCGGTCTTGTAAATCAACTTGTTGAAGGCGAGGCATTTGAGACCGGTGCTATAATAAACGTTATTGCATTAATTGGCCACGTAAGAAAAGACAATCCCAATCTTGCTACCCCAACGAAACCACTTTGACGTCAATCGTTTCATCCACTACACGATATACAGCAAATTAATAATGAAGCTCACAGATAAAGCAGGTATGGATTAACGCAACGATAGCGTACACGCATAAACTTGGACCACAGTCGCTAAAATAGTCCATTCTGCCCGAGTATCCTGCGTCTGAGGTTTTCCTGTCTTTGGTAGACGATCGTATTGCTTTAGACTTTCGGATGCAATCCGATCAGCAAAATCTGGATTCGTCTTCCATGTATCCATGACGCGTGGAAAAATGAAAGTGTCAAAATAAGACAACGACAAAGGGGAGTCACGTTCTTAGAATTCCTGCCATACTTTTTCTCTCCACCGAAGGTACACACCTTTGCCACTTTACCTTGGCATTACGACCCACCGGAAGATTTCCCTTGTCAGTCTCCAAAACAAGAAGCGCCATTTCATAGATCTTGAGAGTATTGCTCGAGTATTAGGGCCCATTAAGGAAGAGGATTGTTCGATACGTAAGAAACTGATATGTACCATGAATATTATTCATGGAGGTCTCTTGATACATCCAAGTGACATCGTCTCTTAGCTGCATAGATTCAGTCTTTGTTGGATCATACTTCAAGGCAACAAAGTCTAGGCCCCGTGTATACCCAGGCTGATCTGACACTCTTGTTTACATGTTGCATGCAGCGCTCAGCACTTTTGTTATTGTAATGACAAGAGTATACTTCTTTTCTTCTGATGACAAATGGATAGTATTTCCGCATATCTTTTAGGTAAGTAACAGATACCACATTATCGGTCCTCACACTAGGGCTTCTTATATGAGCACGTGGATGACAACAATACAAAACCGTGTTGGATTTTGTATTTATATTATCGAGCCAGATGAACGTACTTTTAATTCTCATTTTAAATATGCAGTAGATCAAGTATGCCAACTTATGGAATTCCGAGAAACAATTGTTGACTACGGTGAATAGATAAGAGAGGGAGGTGGAGTATTATTGCCGCAAATGGATGTATCCACGCAGTTGCACTTACCGTGAATACCATATCAATGGATTGATGTGTACGACCCTTTACCGCGATCAGTTTGTGCTGTATTAGAACATACCCTGCATATGTCGAGGAATAGTTACGCACAGCAGAGCCTAGTGTTCATCTCCACTGTAAATGTGTTGTATGGCATGCGCGTGGCTCGTAAAATATGAGAGAGAGAGAGGGGTTCGGTGACGGCGAAAGTGAGCCAATGCACGGTTCGATGGCCACCTGAATAAGTGCAAAAGAGCGGCAAGAATGTGATTATAAAGACATGCAACGCGTGCTCATAACATCTGTTGACCTGGGAGAGGCAATTGTAATAAATGCAAAACTGTTTAGAATGGAATGAAATATACCCGTTGCTTCTAGCAAAGTTTTCCCGTCTTCTGGAATATGTAATTACAAATAAATGAAAGCATTGCAGATCCCGTTCAGCTGCTACCCATTTTTTCTGTGTGTGGCTATGTATGGACTAAATTATTGGTTTATGTGTGTGTGCGACGATAAAAAGCCCCACTCCCTCCCGCCAAGATGAAGCTGCTATAATAAGCTCATGATGGTTGCACAAAGTCTTTGAAAAAATAAAGAAAGCGAGCAGACAAGGAAGCATCGTAGTTTTTCTTTTCTCTTTTCTATTCTTTTCCATGACGGATCAGTCGAAGCACCGGACCTGGCGAGGCAAGGACGGGAAGTTTGAAATTGAAGCTGTTTACCTCGGTGTTTTCAAGGGCAACAAGGTCAAGTTGCAGAAAGCAAGTGGAGGCACAGTCGCTGTCCCTTTTGACCGTCTGTCTGACGTTGACATGGCCTACGTCAATGCGCGATCAGGCAACTTGGCCTCCATAACAACCAGTTCGACTCTTAGTACAGCTGACACGACGACTACTCCGCCCACGCCTTCTTCGAGCACCCTCACTCAGCCTATGGCTGCCATGCCACAGAGCACAACTCGAATCGCTTCTCCCATGACAACAAGCATTACGACAGTCGACGATATGACAAACGATATCGCTTTCCAAGACCAATACCGCCAAAACCAGCGTCAATTCCAGGAGGAGCAGGAAGCCATGATCATAGTAACACCAGTCGAACACCAAGGCCCACAGCAAATACGGCCCATGTGCTCTGAGTCGGTCAGGCTCCTTTCTCAACGTTCGCTGTCATCCATTTCTGAAGGCATTCGCCACTATCGCGCCCAAAGCCCGGTGGGTTCTTCGCTCTTTACTGCCCGAATCTTTGCTGCCATTGCCAAGCATCTAGATGGTCGTACACGCGCACGTCTCGCCTGCGTCTGCCGCGAGGCATATGACGCTGTTTATGAGCATCCTGCTGTGTGGCGCAATATCTGGTTCCTCGATCACGACCTTCCCAACGTGAATACAGCCACAATCCAGCAGATGACCGATACCCTTTTACGTGCCCACCGCGGCCTCGACGTGGAAACCCTCCTCCTCGACCGCTCTGCTATCACGGCCGACGCAATTGTTCATGTGCTGCTCTATTTGCGTCGCCTACGTGCACTTTCCGTGCGAGGCTGTTGGGACGTGCTCTCCTTCCCACTCAGTGGCAAACTCATGCACATCTCCATGAGCCACAAAATGTTGGAGCCACTTACACTCGAGGAATTCTATATTGGCAGAGGATTGCGTCGTGGCGTCGACAAGAACCACGTGCCACAACGAAAAAATGCGCCCATGTCCTTCGGTCAAGATATCTCCGTCATTCAGTCAGCCCTGGAAAAACTCGCACTCGGGAGACCTATCCAGTTCGACTGCCACCTCTGTACAAGCTGTAACAAAGGTGCTGCATCCTCTACCTTTGAATGTGCTGGCTGTGGCCCGCTCTCGGTGTACAAGTGTCATGCATGCGCACCGCGCTGCGACCGGTAAGTAGTATACGATTTACTCGATGAAGGAGGCTGAATCTTTCGATAGCTGTGCCATTCGCGTCTGCGGCACACCGACATGTCGCGCCTACCATAGCATTAAGATGACAAGCCACCACTGCGGTGCCTGCGAAGCCAAGATGGCCATTTGCAACCGATCGGATACAGATTGCCACGTATCACAACAAAAGCCATGCGGTACCTGCATGCGTGTGTATCACACTGTCTGCCGATTCAGTGATGGCAGCGCCATCTCCAACGAATGCACAGGCTGTGGCAAAGTCGCCTGTCCAAAGTGCGAATTAACGGGATGCGCAGGAGGTTGCAATGGACAATGGTGTCGAACGTGCGTCAAAAAAGCGGACTTGATTCACTGCAAATGCTTCATCCTTGAAAAGCATACGGGCGGCAAAATGATACGAAGAAATATCTGCCGTACCTGCATACGGTCATGCGAGAAGTGCACGCAGGCTGGTTTCTGTGAACGGTGTTTGCAGGTGCATACACCGCAATGCCGGGTGTAACATCCACAACAAAATGATGATCATCATAGCATTTATATATCCCCTGACCCTTTCAAGAACATACTTTACATACAGAAACCATCTTCATTAATAGATAATAATAAAGTACATTGCATGAGATATCTTTGGTTACTGCTGCTGTTCTCGGCGGGGTTGATCGACAATGGCCTCCGCTCGAATGCGCTGCAGCTCTTGCCGTTGCTCGTCAGGCCGTTCCGCATCCGGCTGCATCCCAGAACTCATTGGTGCGCCATGAGGATACGCGGGTGGTGGAGGCAGGAGGGTTGTCACTGGGTGTCGATGCTTGTCTGTAATCTCCGTCACAAAGTAGTGATCTTGCGGTAATTCCATAGCAGATAGCACGTCGCGTATTCTCTCTTCCCGCATATGTGTTATCTGCTGCTCAAGCTCGGCAATTCGCTTTTCTTCTCGTCGCCGATGATAGTGGATGACCAGAGCAATGCTGACGTAGATCAGAAAAGGCGCCCAAAGCGCTAGTGCCGACGGCGGTAGTGATGGGATAAAAATGGACATGGCGCCAATGAAAATAAAAATGACGAACCAGAAGATACGATAGAAACCGAGAAACTGATCCAAAAAGCAGCCGCGGATGGCTTCACCCCATCGAATACTGGTATTATCGTCTCTCCAAATGAGAGTATGGAACCAACCGGCAGCCTCTGACTCGACCTGTCTTCGTCGTCTATAGAGTTCTCGCAGCTCGACAAGCGTTTGCCATTCGCGCTCGTGTTCTCGCTCGCCAGAATCGCGGTGCTGGTATCTTTGATAGCTCGGAGGCCGTGAAAGCTCCGTCGTCGATCGCCCCAGAGGATATGGGGCGATAGGTGTGCCTTCTTGGTCATTACTCGTGTCGTACAGTAGGTTGGGCAAGTTGCGGTCTATGCTGATCGTAATCTGTGAGGGTCGTCGGCTGTTATTGCTGGTCGTCGCTCTCATTGATGCAAGGGTATCTGTCGTGATTGGCAAATGCTCGTTCTGGCTGTCGTCATTACTTGTTTCACTGCTGTTGTGTTGCAATGCTTGAGAAACCCGTCGGCGGATCGCTTCAGTCAAAGACTGCCGCCTTGATGAGGAAGGCATTGTTACTTCTGCGCCTCCAGGGCAAGAAGGAAGTCCTCCAGCGGACTGATCATTATGTTCGTCGTTGCCTGTACTGCTAACGGCAGAGAGGCGTCGGCGAATCGCTGCCGTGGGATGTTGTGACATCGGAGTGAGGGTAGTAGTATTGGACTGTACGACGCTTTCAGGATTTTCGACCGTTTCACCATCTGTCTGTGGTGTGGAGGTCTGTGCGTCAATAGTATTTGATGCAGTACTGTATGCGGATAGTCGGCGTCGGGTGTCGGTGGATATAGGGGCAGTCGCTTGTTCCATCATCCTTGTTAGTGGGGTATTGCACACCGTCGTAAACGACTATCTCCTCCCTGACTTCACAGAAGAAACCAAAAGAAAGAAGGAGAGGGAAAATGGAAATGGGATTTGGAAGAAATTTCTCGGACCGCCGTTTCTTTATTTCTTTGCAAGGGGCTGTTTCATTCATTGTTATCTCTCTTTGCCCGTAAGCTCCTTGCTTTACAAAATTAGCAAAGAGCAGATTTCGAGAGTCTACCTTCTGAGCTAAATGAATTAGGAGATGGAGGTACATGATACTTTTGGGCATTGGCTCAGCTACAGCACCGCGGAAATGCGGTAGGGAATCCTCGGCTAAACAATTTAAGCCGACGAATGGCAGATCATATTTATCATTAAATAAAAGCTCTAATCATAGCAACTCAGTATCATGTGGGGCAAGATAAAAACTGGCTCCTTCTCAAGATTGTGATGTTCTTGATGCTTTGCAATTTGCTTGTAAATAAAGTCGCCATGAATCTCTTTTACCTAATAAAGGCTGCTCATTCGCGTTTGTGCTTCCTGTGAATCTGACAGATTTCATTTTCTGCCCTTGTGGCACAACCTAAATCGGCAAATATGTGCATGGACACGTCACCCACACGTGTCTGTTTGCTGATACCTGGCTACAGCCATGGCATCATAGTTCTCACTTTTGGTGTGCGGGGTAAGCTGTCTATATAAATCAATTGGCTGCGACGCGGCGCAGCGTGCGGCATACGCGTCATGACTTAATAAAGAGCGATCCCTAAATCAGGATAAAAGCGAATCACGACAGAGGCCCGCTTAGCCCAAATTAGAGTTTCGAGCGGAAGATAAAGCAAGACGTCCAGGAGCGTATTTAACTCGCTTCTTCTCAGCAAATGTAAGCCCACTCCACTCTTCTTTTGCCTTCTCTAAATTTCCCCTACAATACAGAACATAGACAAAATGGCCATCATTGAAAACGAGAACCGACACAGCGTGGCTTCACGCAAAGCCCTGGGCTATTTGAAAGAACTTTGCTCCTCCTTGGATGGATTCGACTTCAAATCCGAAAAGAACGGTGTCAAGTTGTACAGCAAAGCTATCCCTGGTAATCCAGTCGACATTGTCCGTGGCGAGGTAGTCCTCAAGACAACCGAGCTTTCGCCTCGAGACGTCGCTTCCATGGCCACCGAGCCTGGTGTTCGCACCACCTGTGAGTAGTTTATCTTGATAGTTACAGGATCGTTGTCTGACATGTGCATGCTTGCGATAAAAACAGGGGATGAAAAATTCGATACATATGAGGTGATCGAGTTCTTTTCACCCGTCGAGTCGCTCTTTTGGTGCCGACTTAAGACGCCGTGGCCCATCAGGTAAGAATATAGAATGAGTACATGTGGCGAAAAGAAGGGCGAGATTAGTCTTAATGGGCTGAATTACCATTATGTAATAATTTAGCAACCGTGATGTTTCCGGCATTTGCCTGCGCGATCTGGAGGATGACGTGTGCTATGTGTCCATGTCGTCTGTCGAAGATGCCAAGATACCTGCCAAATCTGGCTGCGTGCGTGCCAACCTGATGGTATCCGGCTGGAAAATTGCCAAGGTCGAGGGTGGTGTTGCCATTACATACATTACTCAGGTGGATCTCGCAGGTGCGTTGTTTATTATTTATTATAATTTATGATCCGCTACTGTTACTGTTCGTTTAATAACATATATTGCTGCTGTAGGCTCAATCCCGGTCTCCTTCGTTAAGAATGTGCAGCAGCAGGTGCCTTTGTGCGCTGGAACATTGGCCGAATGTACTCAGACCTATGGCTTTCCCCCTTACACTGTCCCAGGCACGGCGGATGTCAAGATGGAGCAATTTGATTTGAGCAAGCGCGTCTACACCGTCACACTCGAAGGTACCGACGCTGAACACCGCATTGTGACCAGCAGCAAAATGTATCCCAGCGGTGTCAAGGTTGTAATTGAGGGCACTGCGACTCACCAGATCGAAGCCGACCGCAACAACAAGGCCGTAGTTATATCTGGTATAAATGGGACCGTCAAGGTCACCATCAGTAAGGCTTAGATCCATCAACACTATTCTGATATCATCACAACTGTATAAATTCCCCTTCATCTTTTCACGAGAATATATAAACCCATCTTTCAATTCTCTCACTGTCATATGACTACATAAAGAACTGTGGCCGATTGCCAATGGTAAATGAAAGAAAGCCGCGCGGCAGGCTTACGTGTACCTCTGTGTAACTTGTAAAAGTATTTAGTTTGCCCACGGATCAAAAATCCCATAATTATCTCCCTTCGCACCATACACTGACATAATGCAATACGTGCAGCTCGGGAACACTGGCTTAAAGGTAATCTAACGAGGAAAAAGAGAGGCTATGTGTACTGATATATCTTGACGCTGTTGTTCTGGGCTCACGCAGGTCTCGAAGCTCTGTCTCGGCTGCGCCACGTTTGGCTCCTCGGAATACTTGTCTTATAGCTTTGACGAAACTGAATCCATTGCATTTATTCGAAAAGCCTATGATGCTGGCATCAACTATTTCGATACGGCAGACGTCTATTGCAACGGTGAGAGTGAACGCGTCCTGGGCAAAGCACTGAAAGACGTGCCGCGCCAGAGGATCGTCATAGCCACCAAAGTCGGATTTCCTGTCAAGTCCAGTGCGAAAGAGGGTCCACCTAGTGTCCGGGAAGGGCTGGAGCGACCCGAGTGGGTGAACTGCTATGGCTTGTCACGTAAACACATTTTCGATGCTGTTGAAGCGTCTCTTCAGCGGCTTGGTATGGATTATATTGATCTCTACCAAATGCACCGTTTCGATCCGGTAAGTCAAAGTGCATTCTTACACAGTTTGGTGGCTCATATCACTTCTTAGAATACACCATTTGAGGAGATGATGTGTGCGTTGAATGATCTGGTACGCATGGGCAAGGTGCGCTATATCGGTGCGTGCGGCGTGCCGGCTTGGGAGCTCCAGAAAGCGAACCATATTGCCGAAATGCATGGTTGGACCAAGTTTGTTTGCGCTCAAGTGAAGCGAAGCCTGCTTTATCGAGAGGAAGAACGCGAGATGGTGCCTTTCTGCGTAGACCAAGGCATAGGTCTTGCGTACTTCTCGCCGTTGTGTATGGGCTTGTTGACGGGCAAGGCCCGCAAGACAACCCGAAGCGATGCGGAAGAGGGCTTGGTCAAGCAGCTCTTTGATGAACGTGCCACGGAGAGTAACCAAAAGATAATAGAAAGAGTGGAGGAACTAGCCCTTCGTAAGAGTGTCAAGCCAGTCCAGGTATGTCAACAGACATCATATAGCCACTCGTTTCGGAACTAATATGCGTTTACAAGATTGCCCTGGCGTGGTTCTTTAGCAAGTCAAATGTTGGCATACCCATTATAGGAATATCCAAAGAGCAGCATGTTACTGATGCTGTTGGCGCGCTGAATGTAGAGCTTACAGAGACCGAGTGCAACTATCTCGAAGAGCTGTATACGCCTCGTCGAGCCATGCGTACAGATTATATACGAAAAATGCAATAAATTTAAAATGACAACAGGTGGTGGCTTGATAGTTGCAGTTGTCTCGTCTCGTCTACTCTACTCTTCTCCATTCATGTCGTTACTAGCCAAACTCAAACGCAACATTTTCCCTACTTTGGCCATTCTGACTGTGCCGATCGGCTATTACGTCGGTGTTCAGCTCAGAGAAGACAATGACACCAAGAAAGTGATGGAGCAATGGGAACAAACCTCGCCCGAAGAGCGCGAAAGACGATTGCAGCAACAAAGAGCAGCCTTAATCGAAGAACGTAAAATCGTCATGGAGAAACTCAATGAGGCGCGTCAACAGCAACAGCAGCAGCAGCAGCAAAAGTAGGACGCGTAACGGTGGTCTTCTACCTTAGAAGAGAAACCGTGTTTTCATATGTGTGAAACACTTTTTTTTTTCGCCCGATACATACGAATACAACACCAAACAGCCTGTTTCTGCTCGGATACGCTTTTATGTTTTAAAATACCCCACCCGTCAATACATGTGCATGTACATAATAAAAGCAAGTTTGAAATTACTGTTCCATGCTCTAGGTGGAATTGTCATCCTGCTATCGTCCGTTACTGCCGCGCCCGTGGATCCCAAAAAGGGAATGGTGCAAGGCTGGATTTTGCAATTTAAAGACGTCCCGCATATGTTTGTTTCTCGACTTTTCTTTCGTATTTCTCTCCGTTCATCATGACTGCAGACTACGTTACACTTGACCGCACTGGTGACAAGATGCCCATGGTTGGTTTCGGTACTTGGAAGGTCACCGATGCCGATGCCGAAAACACCATCTACAACGCTATCAAAGCCGGTTACAGGTAATCAAGGATGGGAGACACGTGTTTTGCGACGTAAAAAGCATCACGTCTAAACACACACTCTTTAGACTGATTGACACTGCTGCCGTCTATGATAACGAAGCAGGTGTTGGTCGCGGTATCCGCAAAGCCATTAACGAAGGCATTGTCAAGCGCGAAGACGTTTTCGGTAAGGCAAAAAGCGCGTCAGACGCTGGTACCATATCATTTAACACAAAGTAATATCTTTATAGTCGTGACTAAGCTCTGGAACTCTTACCACAATAAGAAGCATGTTCGCCCCATGCTTGAGAAGCAGCTAAAGATGCTAGGCTTGGATTATGTTGACCTGTACCATATTCATTGTATGCCCGCCTTACCTGTCCTCAACGCGCACATTACTCATATTACGAAACAGGGCCCATCCCGATGAAATTCATTGATCCTGCCAAATCCTACCCGCCTGGCTGGGTTGACCCCGAGACGAAGCGCATGGACTACGAGCCATCGCCTATGCAGGACTGCTACCGTGCATTGGAAGACCTTGTGGATGCGGGTCTCATCCGTAACATTGGTATTTCCAATTTTAACGTCCAACTCATCCTCGATGTTCTGACGTACGCCAAATACAAGCCCGCCGTCCTACAGAGTAAGTTCGTTCCAAACCGGATCAATGTTTGTCCCCTATTTTTCTCATACGTCATATCTCGCTAATTTTCTCAGTCGAGTTGCATCCTTATCTGCAGCAGTCGCGTCTCGTTGAATGGACCCAGAAGCAAGGCATTCATGTCACTGCTTACTCGTCCTTCGGTCCTGCCGCCTTTGATAACTTTACCTCCCGCAGTGGTTCGGTTGGACCCCTTCTCGAGCACGATACTATCAAAGCAATTGCTGCTAAGCACGGCAAATCCACAGGTCAAGTCCTCTTGCGTTGGTCCGTTGAGCGCCAGGTGGCTGTGATCCCCAAGAGCAGCAACGAGGGCCGCATGAAGTCCAACCTCGACCTCTTTTCTTGGTCACTTGACGAAGAGGATCGCAAGGCCATTACCGACATGAATCAAAACATCCGCTTCAACGACCTGCAGGACGTCATGTATGGATTCGAGCTCCCTCTCTTTGATTAAATTTATATAATAAAGAAAAAGAGTACCACTAGACTCCGTTAACTTTCTGGTACAATCCTAATATGCTAATCCTAGGCCCTTGGCAAGTTGAAAATAGAAAGAAGTACGCGGTATGATTGATAGAGACCATCGAAGAATTATTTAACGGTACGTCTTGCTTCAGATGATACTCATACGTCTTAGTATGAGGAATCCATGACCTTGGGGCGAGAGGGACGGAATACCTACTGCCTGCTTCTATATGTCATCTGAAGATAAAAGACATTACGTATGTACGAAGCAGTGGTCCACGGAGGGAGACGGGTGGTCATGGCAACCAGACATCTTACATTGTCGAATTCAGTTATCTATGTCGGAAGTGATGATAAGAAATCGTTCAAATGGTTTTGTTTTTCTTTTGCCAGTTGTGTACACTTCTCCACAGGCACACCTCCATGGGCGTTCAAGGTCTCTACTGCCACGAAGGAAAACCTGGAACATACTGCGATGCTATTTCTCTTAACTGTTATGGACACAGAAGATGTGGTCATGATCTACATCGACACTTTTTGCGTACTTTTTACCCTTTTACGAACCATCCTTGGTCCAAGCTTGCTGATTTACAACCTCAGCCTTACCAAAGACGACCGGCCTTCTGTTAATTTCCCCTGCAACGAAATTCCCAAACTCACCAGGCAGATAGCGACCAGCGACACCAGGCATCACAGAACAACATAAGCGCATTTGGCGCAGATAATGTACCCCGGAGACAGGGCGGGCGGTTAGGGCCGATAGGCCTGTACAGTTTAAAGACTTGTAAATGTACATAAAAATGATTTTGGCTGATACCGAGTTTTCAATGGCCATGATTACGAGCAAAATACGGTCGAACAACTTTGATCCTATTATCTGATTCATGGTGATTGAACCTTTTCAGAAGACCTTATTATTAATGAGAATATGCTCACTCATTGCTGAACAACGATGAATAGCGCTTTTCGCACTGGAAGTCCGTGTGTATTTACTGGAAGCATTTGTTTTCAAGGAGTGACCCCAAAACAATATTACACTGTCCAGATCAAGTTGACAGTTCTAATTTCATACTTCAACCGCACGCGTAATGTGCGTCTAGTCGTGTGGTAATCTGACATTATATGTAGCCTTCGCTTATCCAAACTGCCGTTAAACATGCTAAGGACCAGAAGAGGGGATAAGTAGAACCAGCTAGTGCTGAATATATAGCTTTAACGCATGATTCGAGTGGAGTAGGGCTAGTCGACATGATCTTTGATTACATTGATATGAGGCTAATCATCCATATGATGAGAAAGGCCTTCTTTTTTCCTTTGAGAAGCCGACAGTCAGCGTCCTAAGCTGTGGAGGCACGGAAACCCTGTACAGCGATACACAATAGATATTCTTTTAAATACTAGCTATGAAGTGTGTAAGGATGACTTTTGTCGCGGGAAATCCAACTTTATTAGCCAGACGGTCAGTACCACCTGCTATTGAACATTAAACATAAATGAAATGCGTTGAGCGCATTTTGGCAAAATGATTGCCATTTTTGTACAAAATCGGGCCCAGTACAGAAGCATCGCCATCAACGGCTTTATTTTCTTCCCTTTGCATTCTCATTCCAGCGGGTGCACATGTCGCCCATCCACTCCTTCAAACGACGGACTATTATACGTCTGGCTGGTGTAATCGCCTTGCTCCTCTTGGTCGTATATTTGGTCTTATCTTATGAGACCTCACTTTATAAAACCGTACCTGCCAACGTCCCCTTTTGGACCTCATCTCTACCCTCATACCACAATCAATGGAGCTACTCCAACCCGTCCACTTTACAGCAGCCCAACCCCAACTTTAATGCGGCCTATGTCACTTTTACCAAGGGCGATCGTGCTGCGCTTGCCAATCTGCGTCTGACTGTACGCAATTTAGAAGACAGCTTCAATAAGGATCGTCATTACCCGTACATTGTCTTCTCCAACGAGCACCTCAGCGACGAGTTCAAAGAGCTTGCAAGCTCACTTGCTACAGGACAAATGGTCTTTTACGACGAGCTCAGCTCAGAATATTATGGCTACGGCAACACGACAGACCTTGCCAAGGCCGCGGAGGCCCGCACCCGCATGGGCCAAATCCTTTTCGGCGATAGTGAAGATTACCGCTTCTCTTCGCGTTTTATGGCCGGCATGATTTTCCAGTAGGTCTTTTTCTTTATCACATCAACTGAATTCAATCTCATTATTCGTTCAATCTTAAAAGCCATCCCGCCCTGAAAGACCTGGATTATTATTGGCGCTTCGAGCCCGGCACCGAATATATTTGTCCCATCCAATTCGACGCGTTTGAATTCATGTACGACCACAAGAAGAAGTTGTCGTTTTCCATGGCGCTATACGAGTACGAGGAAACCATCCCTACTTTGTTCAAAACTGCCACTGAGTTTGCTGCCAAACATCCCCAGTGGGTTCAACCTGCTGACAAGGAGAACTCCCTGTGGCGTTTTATCATTGACGGTGAGACTAACGGTTACAATCGGTGTCATTTCTGGAGCAATTTCCAGGTAATATCCGTCAGACGGACAGTTTTGTCATCATCTTATTTCTCACACAATCTTCTGTAGATCGCGGATCTCAACTTCTTCCGGGGCGAGCAGTACCAAGCCTTCTTCAACTACATTGATCAGTCCAATGGCATTTTTTATGAACGATGGTAAGCAGAACCATGAGCATTCAATGCCCGTTTGCTAAGTAATACGCTTTTCGCTTAGGGGTGATCCTGTCATTCAGTCCCTCGGTGCTGTTCTCTTTCTGGAAAAGAGTGACATTCAGCACTGGGAAAATATCGGCTACCGGGTGGCCAACTATTTCACTCACTGCCCGGCAGACAAGGGACTTTACTCCCAATGCAGCTGTAGACCGTCTCAGAATTTCGATTTTGATGGCTATAGCTGTCTTCGGTTTTTCAAAGACTGATCGAAATCTAGTATACTTAGCCAATAAACTTTAGCATTTCCGTCATATAGCATAATATCTATTAATCACCGGATTAGAATGATTCCTGACGAGAGGTTGTAACGTATTACACTTTGCTGGGTTCTCTCTGTAGAGCCGCTCCAGGCTTTCTAGAGGTGAAACGACAATGATACTTGCCAGTAATGTTTACACGTGTATCGTATCCGTATCTCAGTTGATATCTTAACGAGTAAAACGTATCCAGGATATGTATACACGCTTCCAGAAAATTTCAGTGAGGAAGACCTTTCAGATCGTATGGCTTCTGCCAAAGATTCCTGCTTTTGACACTGGAATGCTATTGCTGCCTGTCTTGGGTAATATCGTTTTCACTAACAGCGTATCTGAGGGAATAGCTCAAGGATATATGTATATCATATTGTAGGACGAACGACGATACTTATTTCGTCTTGCGCATCACTGAAAAAAATTGCTCTGGATATTTTGAGGGTCAACTGATACGCGCAATAATAGAATTATACGATACACTGCCTAATATAACACTCCTTTTCCACCTGACTGTTTCTGCTAAAATCCTGATAAACAATGAATTGATTCCATTCAACGTACCAGAGATTAAGCTATAGGCATGCTCGTAACCCATATTGTGAGTTGGATCATTCGCCCACAATATGATAGGATCTTGAGATTAAAATAGGATCTTGAGATTGCATATTTTGATGTTTGGCGATATGAATCATATACTGGATACTACTACTGGCATGTAATTGGGTCTCGCGTGGTTCTGATATCTCACTGTCCTACTCCAGCTGTTGTATCCCATGCGTGTATTAAAACGGGAGCCGTACATTACCTCTCCCTGAAATATATGTATCTGTTCCTATTTCTATGTACTATGCTAATCATTTCTTCTCTCAGCGGGTATATGGGTTTCTAACGACGGACTCACCATGACAGACGTCATACTGTAAATGAAAGGCAATATTGATATATTTTGTATGCTGTGAAACCTGAAAACGGAAAATAGGTCCCAAGAATCAATGGTAAAATAATAACGGAGTATAACGCCCACCTGTGATACATCTGTCCTACATGACCACTAATAGGCTGACGCTACGAAAAAAAGTTCAGGAGACATTGCAGCGTGATACTATCCGGCGATCTGCGCCGCCCAGCAAGGTTTCTAGCAATGAACCTTAGTGTACATATGGGCACAAGACACATTGTAATATTATTTTGCCAAGACAAGAAGGGAGGACAGACACTGAGGATGACTTATTGATCTCGAGACGTATACGGACATAAAAGAGTATTTGGATATACACAGCCACTATTGTGCAATGACGAAAGTAGCCCATGAATGACCCAGGGGCTGGTTATTCGGAGTGCAGATGTATACAATGGGGGATCATCGTCGTTTTTTACACTGTGTCTCATGTAAGTGCATGTATTTAGAAGTTTTATATAAGGCTACGGAAGGAGGTCCTAGTGGTGATTTTCTGATCGATCAGGGGTCCAGTGTAACAAAAAAAATTTACTATCAGCGCGAAGGACATTCCTGACAATTATTATTTGGCTTTTTGTTTTCCCTTGCTGCTTTATGTGTCACCAAGCACTCGGTATTATTATGGCCGTATAGCCAAGCAAGCAGTCTGGACTCCAATCCTATGTATCGCCGGTTCAACTCAATGTGTTTGAAAATATGATGTGCATAAAGAAGCGTTCATATCACCTGGCAATTATAAACAGAGATGCAAACCACAGGGTGGTGTGATGTGGTGATAGGATTTAGGTATCATGCAGACAGCAGGACCTATGCATGCAAAAGATGGATATATACGTTTACATAGGTGTGTGCAAGCGTGTGGGCAAAGCAAAACGCCGAAAGGGAAGACAAGACGTAGAAGATCCTGTCAGGAAAAAGCAATACGAGTATATTTTTCTTCTTTTCCCAAAAAACGATCCCCGTTGATGGGGCCCTGGCTGAGTGTAATATCCTGTCCGCGCTTGGGGCGGCGTCGTGCATGACAATATAACTACATGATAGAAGCGGGCCAAGACAAAGAGTGGCATGAGTATGTCACATGGCCGATAGGGAATGAATAGGGCAATGGGACCTGGTGATGATGCGACCGGATTAAGTGGCTCAAGAAGAGATTTACAAGGTGATTTCTAGTTGGCATATAAGGACTTTCATTTAAAAAAGTAAAAACCTGTTTGTGCAGCCTCGGGCCGGAAGCGATCCCTTTGGAGAAGAGAGACACACACAGAGAGAGAGAGATGTGGTTCAGCGTTTGAAGGGCCGCGACCTGAAGAGGGAAAGGCCAGTGCACACTGGATTACCGTATTTGCATATCCGCGCATGGCGATGACGGTTTGTTGCACACGCGACACAATATATCGATTCTGAAAAATGCGCGAATGAGTGTGTGTATGTGTTGTGTGTGAGTGTCAGTGTGTGTATTGTGTGGGTGTATGTGGCGGTCCGTCCGTCTGCCTTCCTTCTTTCTCTTTTTTCTTCTTGTTTGGTAGGGGTGCCCCTTGAGACTGCAGTGGCTGCTCCTTATTTTAACACACACACACACACTCTCTCTCTGTCTCGCCCTGTCTTTTCACAACAACAGCCATCCACGCTTACTTATTTCCACCCAACCCGCCTTACAGACTCGCACATACGTGCAAACGCTCAATATATACACTGACTATCCTATTATTATAACTTCACTTCTCCTTGCCTTCTCTTTCCCGTTTCCTTTCCTCAACACACTCTCTCTCTTTCTCTCCCTCTCGCTTCTGGTTCCTTGCTTTCTCTTTTCCTTTACTTTTTTTTTACCCTTCTTTTTCGCCTTCGTCCTTTCTGCGTGTGTGCGATCGCCACTCTTTTCAAAACGGAATCCGGGCGGAACCCCTTGACACTAATTCGCAATGTTCCGACAGCAACTGTCTAATCTGTCGCGACTGACCTCGAGTACGTTGAAGTACGCCACCTCCAGCACTGCAGGGTACCTTCCTCATTGGTCGAGTCAGAATCCCGGTACTCCGTCTCAACAGCAGATCGACTTTTGGATCGAGAATACTGGACGAGGATTGGTAATTTAAAAGGTTATGCAAAGTCCAACTCGATAAAACTCATACCTTATTTAAATAGGATGCTCTATTAAACGACGAATTCGATGTGGCGGATATTATCTTTATGCAGTATGCTGACGAATCTCCGTTCCATGCTGTCGGATACGCTCTTATGGCATATGTCGAGGCCATGTTGGGTCTCGATAGCGAAAAGATCCAGACCGCGGCCACGCGCATCGCCAAGGCAGAAGAACTCACTCGTCAGCTGAGCAGACAAGTCAAACGACGCGATTGGCAACGTTACTCTTCTCGTTCCTCGTCGTCTTCTTCCTCCAACGTCGATTCGGTCCCTGACCTGTTTGAAAAACCACAGCCCAAGCACAGCCAACCTTCCAATTACGACCACTCTATTGCCATCTCATTTACGAGCACCAGGGACCAGGAACCACCTCCTCGGCATCCGCTCGCTGATAATGATTCGGCGAGCAGTACCAGCTCCGCAGAAAGTGTCATGACCGCACCTGAAGAGCAGCCGCCCGAGGAGGAGGGCGCTGATCCGAATATTCTGTTGGACAAAGATACGCACCAACCGCTCTACGGCTGCGACCGCGCACCAAACGGAGATCGCACCATTGATTTGCAATGCGAGCTCCTCGAGGTGTGCTGTATGCTGATGGGCGCGACAATTCAATTCCTGCGCAACAGCTGGATCGAATACATGAAGGCCGCCTACAAGCTACGCAAGGCTTACAAGCAGTACGAGCAATTATTTGAGGCTTTGACCACCCAGAAACCTGCCGATTATGCAGCCATGTTACGACAACAGCGGAAACGGAAATCGCACCCTGTCGATCGCCAGCAATCCGGCATATCCGTAAACACTACCACCACCACAAGCTCTTCGTGCTCCTGGAATGGAGAGGCCGTTTCCAGTCTGCTGGGCTCCACCGCAGCCACTGCTCCGCGATCGACGTGGTCCGAGAAACGTTTCAGCTTGTTCACGCTGCCCTCCGGACGAAGACAGAGTATCGACCCTCGGAAACGTTCCTTACCGACCCAGCCGCCCACGGTCAAGTGCGATAGCACGGTCGAGAGCGGCGTCTTTTTTGGAATCGGTCTTTTTAGCCTCATCTTTTCTCTCCTTCCTCCGAAAGGTAAGTGTCACCAACCAGTGCTGGACACTAGTTTCATCTCGACTTACCAATTGCACACACACACACACCACACGAAAAACAGTAAACAAGATCCTGAACACACTTGGGTTTCATTCATCACGGCCTTTCGCGCTGCACATACTCCAAAGATCCTATGACAGCCAGGGGCTCTTTTCCTCGCTCAGCGCACTGACACTCCTTGTATACTATACCAACTTGTCACTATTCATTCATCCACAATTATTACCCAGTTCCATGAGCCTCGAGAATGCCCGCCGTATGCTCGACAAGATGAAACTTCGGTATCCCAACAGCAAAATATGGGAGCTCCTTGAGGGCAAGCTGTGCAAGATGGAAGGAAAGGCGCGCAAGGGCGTCGAGATCCTCCGCGACTCGCGAAGGAGACACAGCGTCCGCCTGGATCAGGGCACGGGCGGCACCGCCGTTCATGGTACAGGCCAGAAACAGAATCTAATGCTGAGCGATCTGGCGCAGTTGCAAGCGCTGGCCGTCTACGAAATGGGCTGGTAAGATCAGCGTGAAAAAAGCCAAGGCCAGCGATATTCACGCCATACTATTTGTTTGTGCAGGGGCCAGATCTTTCTCGGCGACTATTTCCAGGCCTCCGAGACATTCTTTCGGCTGGAGAGCATGAACAATTGGTCACGTGCGTTCTACCATTATATTGCCACCTGCTGCATGTTTGCCGACGAGCAGTACGACAAGGCCGGCATGGAGTTCCACCAGATCCCGGGTATCTTGGACCGTAAGCGCCAGTTGGGCGGCCGGCTGCTGCCGAATGAAGTCTTTGTCGATCGCAAGATCAAGCGCTGGCGTGAGCGCGCCCAGAAGCTGACCGCCGAAAGCAAACATCACCCGACACCCCATCCTTGGATGACTGCCCAGCAGCGACAACAGCAGCAGATGATCAAAGAGCGGTACTCCCTATTGGACGGCGATGTGCTCAAGGAAGTGATCACGGTTAACCCGCTCTGGGAGCTGATCTACCTCTGGAACGGAGTTGCCCAGCTCACCAAGCCCATGCTGCACTGCATGGAGCAGCAGCTACAGATTTCGGTTGAGCTACCCCACCAGCAGCCCTCCGACCGTGCCATCACCCAGGTCCTGCTGGGTGCGGCACTCCGCGAACTGGGCAACTATGACAAGGCCGAGACATGCTTCCGGCATGCTGTGGAGCTCGACGGCCAGGTCCAGGATGATCGCTGGGTGATCCCCTATGCCATGTACGAGATGGCTACCCTCTACTGCTTCAAGGCCAAGCTGGACGAGGCCAACGCTCAGCTCCTGTCGAAGGCTCGGAAATGGACGCGGCGATCCCAGCAGTACTTCCATCAACGACGCAACAGCACGCATACTACACCTACTACACATAATACTAATACCACTTCACCAACAGCATCTACCGCTTCCACTACTGCCGATGAAGCCGATGACCCTAATACCCCGCCTCCTCCCCCGACTGATTCTGGCGAGTACTATGACTGGGAGAGCAGGCTGCATATCCGCTGCCAGCTATTGCTAGAGAAGCTGGATGAGCTGTCTGAACTGTAATTTCCTTTCTTTCTTCCCTCCTACGTATTCATTTACAAACATACTATCATGTACTTTCATCATCTTATTTGTTGATACTATACACATGTTGACATCGTTGGGACATAATGAAGTATAAAGCTTTACTGCTAACCAAGCGTATGTATACCATCACCTCTAGTGTCCATGAATATCATTCTGTAGATGGAGTGATTCTATCAATAAAATAACCAGCCTTGAAGGTGGTAGATGAATGGTGACTAATTTAGCTGGGAGTGCTATCATCACCTTCTATGAGTCGTCCAGGGCCTGAAAGCCTAGTTGTACCCATACCACTAGCTTGAAATTTTTTCCCAAATGTATTTGTTTTATGCATTTGAGAGTTTTTTAAAACAAACTGTCTTCTTGGCATAGCAGATGTAGATCTCGTGCTCGTGCTCGTGCTGCAGCTGTCCGATATGATAACAGTTACAGCATTATCGGACTTATAGCCGAGTACTCCACCTAACTATTGATCTACCCAAAGAATAGATGCACTACCCAGAGCATGTGCTACAAAAGAAAGCTAAAATGTTCAGCTTGTAATACTACTCTCCATGTATACGATAGCTAGGATCTATAAACACAATAGAGGATTAACTATTTCGACGGGTACTTTTAGTCATCTTATGCTAGCTTATGTCTAGGTAAAACATATATGTTTATAAACGGGATTTTCATGCTATCTGTTCGTTTTGCTAGACAAAACATCTAAGCTTATAGTCAAATATATATATCGACTTACCTATGTAGTATAACCTATATCCCCACGGATGCTGCCCTTTGCTTGATCTTTCGACGTTTCGATCGCGTACTAGACAACCTGCATACTTTCGATGGTAGGTTGGGGCCTTTTGAAGGCTTGTGTCACGCCAGACATGCTGAAAGAAGCGAGTCTGCCCAATCATGAGCGCCCATACACCTGCAGGAATGCATAGAATCCCAAGGTATCGTAATAAAATAAACCCAACAATCATTTAATTCTCAGAGTCTTCCAAAAAAGCAGTAGACTAGTGATGAACGAGCCATTAGACAGGAAAGAACAGCCTCATTCACAGGGGCTGATGCAACGTCTGGCTAAAATTAGATTTCGTCCAGGAGTGTCCTCGTTTTTTGGTCGTTGTAAACAGCAGCAGAGGCAGGCGACCTTTCCCCTGTACGACATTAGAGCCAAAGAGAAAAAAGAAAATTCCTCCTTGCCATTCATGCGCAGATCAAGGAAATGTTTACACTACCCAGAAAGGCCCAAAGCGAAGCGTGTTGCTTGGAACTTAACAAATGGAGTAGGTCGGTTAATTAGGGGCCTTTTTCCTTCCCTCACTGTCATAGTCGAAAGCGCCTGCACAATGTAATAGGTATACACTCCACACCGGGAATGTAGGACACTTCGGTTTGACGATGGTACATGTTTAAACAGGTTGTTGATCTGTACGTCATCATGCTCTGCGCTAAGACCGATTGGCTGAACTACCCCATTCGAAAAAGCAAGAGGTATGACAGAAAACCCAAGGAGGGGCAGCACCACTTTTCATGTCACACACACCTACTGGGGCTCCTACGCACAAGGCGCAGGGAACTTCTGAAGCTGAAAAACAGCAATGTTCCGTCATTACCATCGACAGCAAGTAGAGAGCAGGTTTGATGGAGCTCTTTGTGAGCATCGTCGTATGCATCTTTTTTCATACATCACACACATCGAGCACGTGATGACCATGGGAACATTGTTCGGAAGAAGCATCCGTACCAATTAATACTGAGCAACCTGTAAGATATCACAGCAATAAGAAAAAGAGAGGACAAGCGTAACGCCATGATCTGAGACAGAATCGGCAGTGCAAACAAAAGAGTAATGCGCCTCTTTTTCAACCCCTCTGTGGCTGGCGACAATACAAGGCGTAGTACTTCTGCTAGTAGTAATAGTAGTAGTAGTAGTAGTAGTAGTACACGGTAGTGACCATGTCATTGTCTATGCAGAGGGAGAAGGGCTCAAAAATAGCTTTTTGTGATTTCTGTAAACAGTGATTGGTTTGTGTTGTGATTCTCTCTTTCTGATTGTTTGCCTCCAAAATACAAAAGGGACAAAACCGAGACATACGACATCATCCTTATCCTTCGTCTGTCTCTTCTCTTTCCTCACCTCCCTCCTCATTCGATATACCAAATACTCTTGCCATCCATGTTCAAAAAGGCGCTGAAGAAACGCCGCTATTCGTTGTTTGCACGGCCGTCGTTGAGTTCCACGAGTCCAACGCAACCAACGACACCAAGCGTTGACTTTCAGCCTCCGTCGTCGTCGTCGTCGTCGACGACGTTGTCATCGTTGTCATTGTCTTCATCGGAAGATCGGGTGAGTCGGGTGAGCCAGAACGCGGTATGCGATCGCCTGGCAGCGGCTGCCGAAGAAGAGCAGCAACGGCTATTATCAGAATCAACAATGCGACGACATAGTCGACAGCGGCGGAGTGAAGGCTCATCTGCTTTCCTCAGCTCGGACACGCATCTGCAGCTTGGAATGCAGTGTCACGAACGCGGTGAGCTAGAGCAAGCTACCTACTTTTGGCGCTTATCGGCCGAGTCCGAGTCTCCTTTGGGCCTCTTTTTCTATGGCATCGCCCTACGACATGGCTGGGTAAGTCTAAAACGCGTCATTTTTCTTGCATTTACCATTGGAATGTTTTGGGACAGGGTTGCAAAAAAGACCCCGTGGAAGCCGTGCGCCACCTGCAGAAGGCGGCCGAGTGTGCCGTGTACGATCTACAGTCTGGGATTGCTCAGTCCGCGGCGGCTCGCGTGGCACGGTCCGAGCTAGTGTTGGCCGTCTATGAGCTTGGTGTTTGCTTTCGACATGGCTGGGGCGTACGTGTGAAATCTCTCTCTCTTTTTTTTTTTTCCCTTTTCTTTTTCTGCAAGGCGTGATTAAACTCACATGTTTGTTTTAATTAGGTTCCCAAGAACCTCTCCACAGCCGTGTATTACTTTGAAGTCGCTGCCAATCTCGGCGATGCGGACGCCCAGAACGACCTTGCTTTCTGCTTAGCGCATGGTCAAGGCACCAAGAAAAACCCATTCAAAGCCGCCATGTACTACCGTATGGCGGAGCGGCAGGGCCAAGGGATCATTGGCAACTCGTGGATATGGAAATTGAAATATGACGTCGTTGACGACCCGCACTGGCAAGACAGTTGAAGACGAGGAGCGCGGAACAATATCTCCATTCGCCGGATTTTCCATCCCTCGCTTGAATAGCCGCCGGTCGAGGGATTTTTTTTTTCTCTTAATTCAAAACCACAGAGACGAGCGGCGGCTTAAAAAGCAGAGAAAAACAAACGATAGGATGGCGCCGGATTGGGAAGGTCGATCAAGGTTTCCTTTAGGTTGCAGACAAGCATGAAAAAACGTGGTGTTTGCATTTTCGCGGACGTCGCACTTGTGAATCTCTAGCGATCAGGCGCGCCCCTCCAAAAATAGTCCTGCTTCGATCTCAGCGGCTTCCGAAAACTCGGCGTACTACGTTTGCAGAAGCACGGTTTTTTTTCCTCTTTCCTGTACGTGTACAATCCATCTTCTTAAAAAAATCAGTACCCCACAGTGCAACCACCCTCAATCTAAATGATTATTTTTGCATCCCCAAATAAGCTTCACTTTAACCTATATATTGTGCTCTTTTAATTATCGCTTGTTGCAATAATAAAAATTTCAAGGTACTCATGATTTTGTGTTGCCCGACCAAGTCCCGCACAAATTGCCACTGGGTTCGTTTCGAGCCAACTTTTTTTTTTTTTACTTTTTTTTTATTGAAGCTTCGACTCATACTCAGATTCTACTTGCTGCATGTCGTCTGCCATGCATCATTTGTTTCCATAGGGCATACCTATTACAGGAGTAATGGTTATTTTTTAAGGCCGTCAATGTGGTGTGCAGAGAGCATCAAGAGCAGAGGGAAAAGACTAAGAGGAGGATTCATGGAAACGTTGGATGAAATGATTTCAAGTGCCGCCCATCACATTCACTCTCTCTCTCTGTCTTCTCCTCTCTTTATCCAGCAAAGGCGCGGCCCAGATTTGCAACGCGAACACGAGCGGGAAATGATAGAGACAGAGAAAGGGCGAGCGTCATTTTATTCAGGTGCGAGGAACACGACGACACACACACACA